>OZ038388.1:50001521-50148475 GCA_964036045.1 Eutreptiella sp. 'Long Island Sound 2002' | reverse complement strand
TTCTAATACATCCCTGCCCGCCCCCCCTTCCCCTCCCCCCCCTTCAGACCCCCCCCTCCCCCCCCTTCTAATACATCCCTGCCCGCCCCCCCTTCCCCTCCCCCCCTTCAGACCCCCCCTCCCCCCCCTTCTAATACATCCCTGCCCGCCCCCCCTTCCCCTCCCCCCTTCAGACCCCCCCTCCCCCCCCTTCTAATACATCCCTGCCCGCCCCCCCTTCCCCTCCCCCCCCTTCAGACCCCCCCTCCCCCCCCTTCTAATACATCCCTGCCCGCCCCCCCCTTCCCCTCCCCCCCTTCAGACCCCCCCTCCCCCCCCTTCTAATACATCCCTGCCCGCCCCCCCTTCCCCTCCCCCCCTTCAGACCCCCCCTCCCCCCCCTTCTAATACATCCCTGCCCGCCCCCCCTTCCCCTCCCCCCCTTCAGACCCCCCCTCCCCCCCCTTCTAATACATCCTGCCCGCCCCCCCTTCCCCTCCCCCCCCTTCAGACCCCCCCTCCCCCCCCTTCTAATACATCCCTGCCCGCCCCCCCCTTCCCCTCCCCCCCTTCAGACCCCCCCCTCCCCCCCTTATAATACATCCCTGCCCGCCCCCCCTCCCCCTCCCCCCCTTCAGACCCCCCCTCCCCCCCCTTCTAATACATCCCTGCCCGCCCCCCCTCCCCCTCCCCCCCTTCAGACCCCCCCTCCCCCCCTTCTAATACATCCCTGCCCGCCCCCCCTTCCCCTCCCCCCCTTCAGACCCCCCCTCCCCCCCCTTCTAATACATCCCTGCCCGCCCCCCCTCCCCCTGGCAGTGATGCGGCGCCGTGTGATGATGCTTTGGCACGTTGTGGGCTGACCGAAGTGCTGCTGACTTGATCCCTTTGGCCGATGGTGCGTCATTGGAGTGCAGTGTCGTTGATATCGGAAGTTGATCACTCGGGGGCTGGGCAGAGTTCTGCTCAACAACTCAGCACCTTCAGAGGGGGGGGGGGGGGGGGCTAACATCCCCTCCCCCCCCCCCTCGGACCCCCCCCCAAGTGATGGTGCCGAATTATCCATCGGGTAACAATGACGGTCAGGGATGGCAATAAGGATCGCGGGTGGAGATGGGACATGGGAGTGGGTTCAGGCTAAAGCTGCGGTCTTTGGTCCTTCACAGATTTTCGACAAAGGCTTGGAATCCCCATTCTGCAATGGAGTGTGGCATTTGTTGGTATACTGGCACCAGTTTTATTGTCACCCGTTCTATGTGAAGAAAAAGGGCCTCACAAAAACTCAGGGTCTCCTGGGGGGAGTCCCCCCCACAGCCCCCCCCCCCCCCCCCCTTGCTGGGGTGTCTTCTGACACTCCCTGATCTCCATCTCAGCTCTTGTGAGGCGCTGGCTGATGCCACTCCCCCGTTCAGGATCATGGGAAATCCGCGCGCTATTGGCCCCACCCCCCGAGGAAGGGCTGCAGGAGAACCCGACGCACATGCGCCTCGAGGGTGTACCGGGTGGCGGTATCGGGAGGGGGGCGCTGGGGAGTGTGGCATGTGCCCCTTTGTTCTGCGCCAGGGATGTCATCCAGAGCTTGTGGCCCACCATCACGTGGGTCAAGACCGACCTGTTGCATCGCATCGTCCCCGCATTGGCCTTCCGCTTCATCCAAGTCAGCGAGGTATGGGGGCCTCGGGTTGGCTTTGTGGAGGACGCCCAGCCAGGCCGAACCTGGCGCCCGGCCGGAGTCTGTACACTGAGCCCCCCCCCCCCCCCCCAAGGCACAGTAGCAACACAGGGAGGGTGTGACCCCTGATCCAGATGCACGCCTAATCCAGTGGAGCCCGGATCGCTGGTACAGCCAGCAGAAGCAGGGCCGAGGGATGCACATATGCTCAACTGTCGCACTGTGGACGCGCCGGAAACTGGCAAGATGGACAGAAGCTGATGGCAGCCGTGGGGCAGGCGCGGCCAGAGCCTAATGTGGGCACTGCACCCTGACCATGTTGAGGCCCAAGCACCTCCGCGTCTTGCAAAATGTCCGGATTGCACCAAAGGTTTGGTGCCAAGGACGCTTGATGTGTTGCCCTCATGTTCTGATTCTCACGATTTTATCGGAACTTCAGCTATGCCCCCCCCCCCCCCCCCTCAGTGCTGGGGTTCTCAAACCCCCGCATGGACTCGGAGTGTGCATCTGGATGCCCCTGGTCAACGGCACGGGCAACAATAGCCAATAGGCGCCGCCAAAGGCAAACAACCGAGTACCGAGGCCTTGTGCCAACCCCCCCCCCCCTTGCCCCATGTGCCACCGCAGGGCCATGATACGACAAACACCCACTGCAAAGCACTGCCTAGGTTCCAGTACAGGCCTTTGGAGGGACACACCCACTGCACACTGCACCGGCGGTGAATCCCTGAAACGACGGGCGCAATGCCTGAGCACCGCTGAGGGGCAACGCTTGGTGATCCGGAGCCCCCCGGCCCCGGTGGTACATTTCCCACATCAGATGTGGGGGTGTACTTCCCAAAGGCCGCTGTCCTGGGAAAGGCTTTCTGTGGAGCATTGCCGGCGCCAGCGTCGGAGGGACGCCCAGGGGTAGAAGCAGCCGCTTTGAGCAACGGGGCAAGTGACCCACTCTCATTCAGAAGAACCAATTTTCCCCCGTTTTGTTAGGGGTGGCCGAGGAGGCAGCGCAGGTTTTTTTTTTCAACCACACGATTTGTGTCACGTCTCTCCGGGCACTTCCATTCACGGGTCTTATCATTCGGGGAAGGGGGGGGGGGGGGCACCTGGACAGCGCAATGACTGCCTGGGGCCTGTTTGGAAAGCACTGAAGTCACCGTTTGCACCAAACCCAGGGCTATTGTCAGCGCTCAGGGGTAAACCGTTGAACCTTCCCAAGATGGGTTTGTTTGGATGTTGTGACCCCCCATGACCATCCCACAACACTTGTAGAGCCTGTTTTCCGCTGCTGGTTGAAGCGGATTGGACCTTGTAGGCGAGGGGGAGGGCATGGGAGGGAATCGGGGACCTACATTTTTGGCCCTGGGCCAATCAAACTTTCTGAAATGGATTCTGTGGACATCCTGATCATCAAAAACTATCCAAAAGCATGTGCACAGGGTGGGAGCACCTGACACTGTCCGCACGCAGTGCGGCTATTTGGTGATGTCCAAGGGAAAGTGGTTGTGTTGTCGTTTGGATATGTTCTCTCTCGCCGGCAGTGATGTATCAGAGTGGCCGTACACCGTAGGAGGAGGGGGGGTACCCCCGCCTCAACCCCCCTCCCCCCCTCCTCCCCTTCCGGTGTTTGAGGCTGACAGCCAAAGTTTTGCTTCGGCGCCTTTGGTACCAAGAGGATTTAACCTTGAAAAATTTTGGCCTGCCTTCGCCGGGGACCATAGGGGGACCCTGGGAGGAGGGGGGTCCCAGCCAACCCCCCCCCCCCCTTCTAATGCATCCCTGCTCGCCGGGCACCTTTTTGGATGTACTTATTTGGGACCGCGAAGGGCCACAACGTGCCAAGGGCCAGTCCACAGATTATGAAATGGGTTCTCGATTGTGCCACGTCTGTGGGAAGGAGGGGGTGTTGATGCAATTGTTGTGGGCAAAGCGTTTGCTCGGCCATTTTCGGTTTCGGAAGGGGTTAACACTCCGGATGTTCGGGGGGTACTCGCCGCAACAGGAGCGTGCGGTGGGCGCCCGGCGCGCGCATGGCACAAGTACTCCTCCAGTCGGCGGAACCCCACGCCTGAGTTGATGATCTGGTCTATCCCGAGGGGATTGAGGGGGTTTACGCCGCCGAAGAGGGACCCCCCCAATCCTGATCCAGCATCATCTCTGCAATGGAATCAACAACGGGCGACGGGTCAGCGGCCCATACCACCGTCTCTGACACGCCGTGTCAGGGGGCCATGCCTCAGCGCGTGTGGGCGTTCAGGCGATGCTAGGCCTTCCCTTTGCCCGGCCACAGGAAACGCGACCGCAGACGCTTCTGACGGTCATGACAGAAAGTCTTGAGGAGGTGGAGAAGGCCAAGATCATGGTCTTCTGCGGGTCGACCAACACGGCGGAGGAGGTGAAGGAACTCTTGTGCGCGAACGGTGTGTCCCCCGTGGCCACTCGCTCACTCACGGCATCGCGGACCCGGCTCATGCGCGCGCGGCTGTGGGGCGCGGGGGGATGGGGGCACGTGATGGAACACCGGGGGACCTCCCTTCCCCCTCCATGTGGGGCACTGTGCCCCAGGGGCCTTTGGGGAACAATGTTCGTGGACATGCATATGACGTAGCCTTGGAAGGAGCATGGCCTTCGCGTTTGGCAGTGGCAGCAAACACGAAATCAACCATTATCCAAACCTCCACACAGTCGGGTACTCACATTCATAGTCTCCTTGGCAAAATGGCACAATCTCCCTATCAATAGATGGTGTAACCCTATTCTCCTAATCGTTTGGTTTACTCAGGTTTACTCAGAGAGGCATGAAAGTGGCATCAACAACGTCAGAACCGGGCACCTCAAAAGCATCATGGAACAACATGCAACGTTCCTTGTAGGGATCCGTCACTTGTATTCTTTGTACCCCCTCAACTTACAAGTAAGTGCCAGCATCTCTTAGGAATGCCCATGAAAATGGCAACAAACCCGGCAGTAATCAGGTGCCTTCAATGCATGTCGGTATGCAACTGCATTGGCCGTGAACCCAACGATTGTCTTGCTTGCGAAACAAACACCGGTCAAAGAAGTGTGCGTGTGTGTGCGTGTTGCAAGGGCAACATACCGGCCACGGTGTGTTACAGGCGTGCTGCGTACTGCTGCATAGTACTGCTTGTACCTCTGTGCTGCGTGTACTGAGCGACTGGACCCTTGGTGCAGCGGCTTACCCCTCCAAGAAGTTAGCGATGTCAGTGAGACGTCACACCGAAGGTGCTCGCTGATGGAGAGGGATGAATTGGTTGAACCCAGGCTGCAGTGGGCCCCGAGCACCAGTCGCTGAATGTGTCCTGTCGGTGTGTTGCTGTGTGTTGCTGTGTGTTAGTGTCTGGTCCTGCTCTGCGCTGCAGTTTGCGCTGCAGGATCTGAAGATTGCTTTGGCAAATACTCCACGTGTACACCCGCCGTTTGTATTGTGTACTACAAGAGTGTGTGTGGCGGTGTGGCTGTATGGCTGTGGCTGCATGGCTG
Source organism: Eutreptiella sp. 'Long Island Sound 2002' (assembly GCA_964036045.1). Taxonomy (NCBI): domain Eukaryota; phylum Euglenozoa; class Euglenophyceae; order Eutreptiales; family Eutreptiaceae; genus Eutreptiella; species Eutreptiella sp. 'Long Island Sound 2002'. The sequence goes on along the minus strand of OZ038388.1, from coordinate 50,143,326 downwards.
TGGCCAACGACTTCGTCGCGCTGTAGCCCCCCCCCCCCCCTTTCATCGTCAGGGTTCGAGGCCGAGGCAGTGCACGGACGCCGGCAGTACCCCAACCGCGCGGCCATTGTGGCGCGCTTCCGCGCCGGCGAGACCCAGACCCTCGTGTGCACCGACGTCATGGCCCGCGGGTTCGACGACCCCACGGTCACCCACGTCATCCAGTACGAGTTTGCGGACAACGCCGTGGACCATCTGCACCGCGTCGGCCGGACCGCGCGCGGCGGGGCACAAGGTGCGGGGCGCGTGCGGCCGGGGCGAGCGCCGGGCGCGCGTGCGCGTTTTCTCTCTGAGGGTCCGCGCGTGTGCGAGGGCGTCTGACAGGCTTCACCAGTCAAGTCTGGGGCAGGGGGCGGGGGGGGGCATGCAGATGGGGCGGACAGGGGGACGGTGCCGGGGTGCGCCGGGGCGGCTCTCAGTGGTCGGTGTGTCGTAATGTCTTGGTGACCGTGCACGGGGGGGCTGGCGCGCTGTTGGCACCCCCACTCCCCACCCCCAGCGCCACATTCCTGTCGGCGCATGGAAACGGGGAGTCACTCAGAGTGTCAGTCGGGGAGGAACTCCCGGGGGTTCGGGCGGGGGGGGGGGGGGGGGCTGGTTGCATGTGGAGTTCAAAGTCACCGCTTGTCTGAAGTATTTCGGCGATTTCTAAGGACCGCCGCTGTCCCCGTGCTCCAATCCGTCCCAAACGAAGAATGCACGGGACATGGAATGCCGTCAATGGCAAATCCGTCCTCGGGGAATGCCACGAAGGTTGGACAACGACGGGGTGCATCAAGGTGCACCTTTGGGGATTGCCCCCCCCCCCCCCCCAAAAAAACAACAATCGAGATGGACGCAAGCATAGCAAGGACGGGGAGGGGGGGGGGGGGGCAACAACCAGCACATCCTCAATACGCCAACTATTGGGCGCCGCTGACACGCAAACGACCCCCCGCCACATTCAGCACAGCCCCAACACGCCAACTACTGGGCTCCGCGAACGCGGAAACGACACCAGCAAGAGCACTGGCCGCAGCGGCCGACAGAAAGTAGAGACCCGACGCAAAATGCGAAGGGAAGAACGGGTGACCGTCCAGGGCCCCGTAAAGGAGCAACAATGTGACGGAATGTCACACAGGGGGGGCGGGCCTGCCAGATCCCCCCCCCCCCCCCCCCATAGCAAGGACGGGGAGGGGGGGGGGGGCGAAGTTGGAGCCCCGGCCGATCTACCAAACCCACCCGCCTGCCCGCCCACCCACCCACCCAAAGAGCCCTCTTTGGGTTGGGGGGTGGGGGGGTCAACCCCAAAGGACACACATGAGTGCTCATGCCATATGCCAACAGCCGCGCTTTGGACATGCATACAACCTGCATACAACCATCGTAGGGGTATGGCATAGGACCCTATCCAATCGCAGAAGGTACGCCACATGTGCATACCAATGTGGGAGACCACTTTGCACCAGTTTGTTGATGATTTGTAGTGTTTCAGAGGAGCTGGACAAAACGCTGGGCCCAAACTCCCACACACACGCCGGGGGGGTGGGGGCTGAAGCAACTGGGCCTCTGGCCAATGCACCCACCTACCCAGGCCTCAGACCCCCCCCCCCCCCGAAAATGGTACCCATCAGAGGTGCGCTGCATCTCCGAGAACTTCTCTGCATAGCATCGTAGCCAGGCTTGGCTCTGCCGGGCGGATTCAAAAAGGTGTGTGCTGTCATTGGCTTTTGAATCTTGCTTTTTTTGTTGTCCATGCGGCAGATTCAATCAGAATAGGCGGTTAAGAAATTAGTTCGTACATTGTTCTTTCAAGCAAATGCAGAAGTGGTCGCACACATTTCTGTGACGTATGTGCTGATCAGAACGCGGAGCGCACAAATTGGTCAGCAAGCAAAGGAGCAAAACATAACCCTTCCCTGGCTGTTGCCCTGGGCCCTGAAGGAGGCAAGCCACGAAGTTTGGCCTCTCACTGCAGGTTTACAGGGAGGGGGTGGCTAAGCAATGACCTGTCCAAACCCCCTTGGCCCTGTGCTTCACGGTCATGGCACTGGCTGTATGTGAAGCCTCCAGCGGCGGCAGGGGAGCGGGCACCACAGGGGCAGTAAGGCTGTCATGGTCAGCGGGGGGACGGCCATTCCACACAACCGCGCCTCTCCTCACCCCTTCTGATCGACAGCCACAAAAGGGGGAGGTACGGCGCGTGGTGCGATGCGCGGTGCGCGGTCTTTTGGGTAGTGCGGCTGGCTCTTTCCCCATAATTCCCCCTTGTGCTTTTTCTCAGCACCTCACCGGCCCTGTAGCACCCCCCCTCCGGTGAGCCCGTCTGCCGTGGCTGCGATAGGGCGCCAAGCCAGGTTGCGATGGCTGTTGCGATGGTGGACAGTAGCCACAGGTGCCTCAACCCAAACTTTTCGAGACTATGATGGAAAGAAGGCGCGCGGTGCGCGTACCTCCCCCAAAGGCAGGTCATCCCAAACACGAGGCTGGATCCCGGTCCCCCACGAGGCGTTCCACGGTGCCCGGGTCGTGGAGGGCGTCCCTGGCCTTTGCGGTTGGTTTGAGTCCTCCTTTGCTCTGCCGTAGGCTATGCCACGACCCTGTACACGGAGGCGGAGGCCCCCCTGGTGGGGGTGGTGCAGGATGCCATGGAGACGGGCAACAAACTGGAGTGGGCCTTCAACCGCACGCGCTCCCGCCGCAGACTGACCCAAGAATGGTATGGGCCCCCCGTGACTGTACTAGACCCAACCCCCAAACCCCAAACCACTCAAAACACCGCATTGCCAGGGGCCGGAAGGTGGTTCAAGCACCGTCGATATGTGCCCACGCGTGCCCACAGCTCCTTCCACAGCTGTTCTATGACGTGATCCAGCCCGCAGCATGCGAGCGGCCATGGGTCCTCCTTGACCCGCTGGTTCGGGTGGCGGAGTTGGACTTGGGGTGAGCGAAAAGGAAGCAAACTTGGTACCCATAGACCGTGGGCGGAATGGCTACATAACCCGGCATTCCCCATCACCCCAACCACGAGCCCCAATACACACGGGTAAGCGGGGGGGGGGGGGCTCAAAAAAGAAAAAAGAGTCTTCAAAGGACGTATTGCACAGTGTAGAGGGGTGGAGTGTGAAAAAGTAGGCAATGCAGTCACAATAAATTGCTTGTCTTGTTTGCTGTCAGAATTATTCCTAACGCACACGGTAGGCGCGCCGCAGGGCGCACCGCAGGCGCCGCAGGGGTGTAGCCCTCAATGACACAACAATCACCATGTGCCCCCCCACTGCAGGCCTGTGCCAGAAAGGGGAGCCGCCCCCCCCACCACCAGCCCCCTGATGGACGATTGGTTCTCCCGCTCGCTCACAGTGGGCGAGGTCTGGGGACTATCCGCAGTCTAGTGGGCCTTGAGACCAGACATTTGGGTGCAGCGGAGACAGTCTTGTCCGGCGCAGAGGGAAGCCGTGACCATGGCCCATGACCACCGGAAAGGGCCGAGACCGAGCCAAGCCACTGCATCAGGACCTACCCACCCGGGGGGGGGGGTGATTTACAGTCCTAGTCAACCCCTGGCCAACCCCCACCCCCCACCCCCCACATCAGAACTTCTTCCTTCAGAAAACAATGAAAGGTTGTAACGTGGCCGGAAATTGGAGGTCGATTTGGGGAGCACAACACACGGCCTCCACGCCGCCCCCATTTGGGCAACAGCCCGTCTCCGGGACCGCCTGACCCCCGGAGTAGTCAAACAGGACAAGTCATCCGGGGGCTCCGTTGACATGACCAAACCACGTTCGGACCCACAGAGGGTCATGAGCAGGCCAATGGGCGCCGCCAAAAGGCAAACCAACCAACACCATGGCCTTGTGCCACCCCCCCTATTGGATCTGGCCCTCGTCCCGCCCCCTTGCCCTGCCCTCCCCTGGTACTGGCCCTCCCAGCGCCCGTCTGGCACATCCGCCATGGCAGGGCCCGGGAAGCGGGCTGACATCCCCGTCCCCCAGGGCCACACCCCAACCGACCCGTCCCGAACGCAGCGGCAGCTCATCTGCCGCACGGGCAAGACCGCACTTTGCCACACGGGCGCTCTGAACGTGACTCTCAGCCCCGGCGACAGAGCCAGGGCCACCCCCTCTGTCCGAATGGCAAAGAGGTCCAAAGCATCCGCCCTCCGCCATTCGGAATGCAGCCATTTTGCTTTGGCTGGTGTTCACATCCTGCCTGCCTCACCCCTCACCCCATGCTCCCTCTCCCCCATCCTTGGCCCCATCCCTCCCTCGCTCCAAACATTTTTCAGGCCAATTTTGGTACCCAACCTCCACACCCTCAGAGCCCCCCTTGAGCCTCCCTCCTGTTCTAGCACAGGGTTGCCCACCCGTGAGACCAACATGGCTCCTGATCCAGACTCTCACCTTCACCGCGCCGCCAGTACCCGCACTGCAACTGCATCATGACTGTCACTAGGGTTGGAAATGCACAAATGCACAACGCAGAATCCGAAGAGGAAGGGGATGGTGACGGGACGCAGCCAGAAGTGCATCCTGAGATGGAACAAGGGCACACTGAGCCTTGGGTTCAGCACAGGTAAGCCCCACACTGCAAGGGCCCGATGCATTTGGAAGTGCCTAGAAAAATGAGTTAGGCCCCTCTCACTGCTTCTTCCCCTGACAGGGCAGTGTCTAAAGACGCAGATTCTTTTGCAGAACCGATCCAAAAACCGCAGTCCTTCCCTTGCAACCGACGTCGGTTACTCACCAACCGCCGTTGGTACCCTTCAACCGACATCGTTTGCATCAGTTAATCTCCACGCATCCATGCACACACACACACACACACACACAACACACACACACACACACACACACACACACACACACACACACACACACACACACACACACACACACACACACACACACACACACATACACACACACCAACATGCACGCACATCTATGGGTTGGACTGAAGGGGGCCCTGGCTGCTCGCTCCGCTGTGACCTCCTGGCGGCACGTCTACAGCCACATTGGCATTGTCAGTAATGAGGGGGCAGATAACCTTGCCAACTCAGGCCGTTTGGGCCATCCAGGTCGCTTGCAGTTCTTGCGTGTGCGCAATGCTCGCCGTGGCCTACCGCCCATCCTTCTGTCCTCGTGATTAATGAAAGAGGGGGATGAGTGCCTGAGTGCCAAAAAGCTGTGTGCCTTGAACCTTCCTATCCCCTGATGTTGTTTGTTGCGGCGTTTCCGCGGAGGTTGCTGTTCCCTCCCGTTGCGCCTTTCTCATGCTATGGGTGGATGGATGGCAGGCTGTAGGGCCAGCGGAAAGAACATGAAAGCTTGCGCATGTTGTTTCTTTGACAGCAAAGCATGAGCTGCCCCCGACGCCTCCCCCCCCTGTTGTGCCGTCTCAGGGATGCAAGGGGATGGGCTGTGGGGAGCGGCAGGGCACACGAGCATGCAAGGTGTGTCTTGTTGTCTCGTCGTCGGGTATGAGGGCAGGAGCCGCGGTGCGTGAGCGGCATTCGTCCATAAGGCGCCATTTGCCCGTCAGGGCTGCCTCCCTGCAGGGCCAAACAGGGTTGCCTGCCTGCAGGGCCAAACACAGTACTCATGGGTTGCAGTCATGGTGGGAACATAGGCCTGTTGAACCTCACAGTTTGAGCAATAATGGAATTGATACCTTGGCACACATGCACACACCTACGAGCACATGCAGGTGGGGGATTTTGCACCGGGATTTTTTCGGTCGAGAAAACTTCGACGCGGGTAAGGCAAGGATAGCATTCAGAACAAAAAAACAACACTTCTAGCAGATTCCCATAAAACGAAGCTGCAGTACACCAAAAGAACACTACGATGGGCAGGTCTACCCGTGCCAAAGGCAGGGTCAGAGCATGTGGGTGCAAAATCTCCCACAGCAAATTTGGGACTGCATGCGAATGTTAATTGCGGGAGCATTGCTGTTATTTCATGGAGGCTTGCTGTTCAGTCCTGCCTTGCTGGTACTTGCTAGTGATTGCTGTTCCTTCCTGGTGGTTGTTGTTGATTCCTGGAGGGTTGCTGGTAATTGCTGGTGGTGTGTTTTGAGTTCCCCCCCAAAAGGGTTGTTGTTGCTGTCAATTCCTGGTGAACAGGGAGCCCACTGCGTTTTACGGCGTGCTCCAACGGTGTTCACAGCCCCTTCGTTCATCGGTCACCCTCCAACCGAGAACAGTGCTCACGCAGTCCTCGACACCTACGCGCGCCCGCGCCCCCGGACGCACACGCACGCCCGGCCACCCCTCTGCCGTGCTTGTCAGCGAGCAATGCTGCCCCTCGCATGTGTCTGTGCAGGGCTCCCAAGAAGGGCAAGGACCGTCCCAGGGGGAAGCTGCCACCGATAGTGATCGAAGTGTGAACTGTACATATCTCTGTCTCAGCGCCTGTGCCCAGGTCGGGTCGACACGGGGTCACGGATGGGAAGGGGGCGGGCCAGGGAGGTGTCGCGAAGCATACTTTCATGTGAGGCTGTCAGACGGCGGGGGCTGCTGCCGGCGTCTTTTGTATTTTAATTTGTATCACAGGAGGAGGGGCACGATGGGGCGTAGCAGACTGAAATAGGACTATGAAGTGACACTAAACAGTAGAGGGGGGTGTTCAGTGACTGTGTAGGGCTGAGCTGCTCCTCCGGCTGACCTGCAACCAAGCCCCGTCACTTCTCTCTGACGGGGCGGAGTCCATGGTTGTCCAGTCCTCAGTCCTGGGCATGCCGCAGGGATGCGCATCAGCAAGTGCGCCAGAGGCTGCCCGGAACTGTCTTTGCCTTGAAATGACATGACAATCTGAAGAACGGCAGATTCCCCTCGTCTCCGCTGGATTTATGTGAGCCCCTCTCCACCGCCCTCATTGGGACCGCGGGTCCCTAGCCATCCCTTTGTGGATGGCTGCTGAAATGTTTGGCACTTAAAATGGGGCGTCACTGCTGGGGGGTCTGGGTCCCCAAGGTGCTGCCTGTTTCCAAGGCAGCACAAACCCCAACGGAGCCCCAAACCGGGCCCTAGAGAAGGCCCATTTGGCATCTACAATGACCAGTTGTCCCATTATTGGCCCAGGCTCTTTTCAGTCTGGTCCTGCTATTTTATGTCGCTACCCTCAACGTGCCTGCAGCGCACGCGGCCGTGCCTTATTCAGGTGCATCGCTGTAGGAGCCTTTTCCTTGTTTGTGTGCATGTGGGCTACGAAGCCGATTTCCTGACAATGTGGGTATGTTGGGTGATGTGAGGTTCTGTGCTTATCATCCATGCAAAAAAAAGGCATGCCTATTCCATTACCTCACCTATTCCCTGCACTCCGAATTTGACTGCTGTGTTTATCACCGGATGCTGCCATTGCCGCTGTTCGGGTGCCAGTTGAGTGGGGATTGTGGGGATTTTGTGATCCTGGTACGACAAAGGGGGGTCATGGGCCCTGCGCTTGTCTAAGGTGTCGGAGGTGTGTGGAAGGACAGTGTGCAGTAGCGATGGCATCGACGCCAGATGTTGGGCTGAACTGCAGTGGGGAGGCAGGCGGCAACCGATTGATGTCCCATTGGCGCTTTGGAGGGTGTTTGCTTTTTTTTTTTTGTGGCCGGTCTGTTACAGGGCAAAGCTCTCTTTTGAACATCGGTGCCATATTCATTTGTCTTTGCCGCCGCTGGCGGGGGACAGTGGGGCCTTGTCTCAGGTCTGGTAGGCAAGGGCTGTATTGATGTAGGGCCTTGGCGTGCCTTGTGCCATTGTACGGGGTGGGGGTCTCATTTGAGTGCTCAGGACTGCATATCTCAGGTACGTTGGCTACGACGTGTTGTGCGGGGGGCGGCTATGGGTGTGTTTGGAGATGGTAAGGAGGGATGACCGGATGTGTTTGTTGTTGGCCCCCACAGCTGTGGCCTCAGTGCGGCTTAGTGCCTCCGCCAGTGCAATGGTGAGCGCTTTGAGAACCCTCACGGCAGGGTCCATTGTGGCACATCAGAAGCACTGCTTTATATATGGCGGGCCGAGGGAGCCGCCTCCACCCGCCAACCCCGCTCCCTGTTCAACCACCACAGCCTCTAGCCTTGAGAGTTGAGCGCTTCATGCTCCACTGGAGTGACCCCACCAGGGCGTATGTACCAAATGTGGCGAAACTATGGTCCCTTTGGTGAAGGGCCCAAGTGCGCGTGAGTGGTACCGTACACGGTCACCTTGAGAAAACATCTTGGATCTGAAATAGCAACACACCACTGCATAGGAAAGGTGGTGTAGTGTCTATTCCTATTTGGGGGTTTCAGCTCTCCAAGCCAACCCACTGGTCTATCTCCCCCACCCCTTCTAGATTACGGTGCCGGCGCCGCAAACGTTTACATTACAAGTGTGCCAATCCGCCTACCACCCCCCTTTTTGCAATCCCTACACTTAATGGAAATCTCCGTGGTTTTTAGGCACTTTTCGCACCCGCACGCCCCACGTTTAAAGCTCTATCCGTGAGGACAGTGCACCCCAAGTTTATAGCACCTATGGGGGCTGAGGTCATCATGGCATCCCTCCGAAAAATCGGCGAAGAAATCCTACCCGCTTGCAATCTCCCCCATTAGCGCGTGACGGTCTTCGGGGTGGGGGGGGGGTCGCCAAGTGACGGTCTCCCGGGAGGGGGGGGGGGGGGGATTGCAAGGGTATTTCAAGGCAAACTGTGATACCCTCCACCGATGCAAGCAAAGTGAACACAGGTGAAGCGACTTTTGCATTGATGCGGTTCATCCAACACGAATATTATTGGGGATCCAAAGGAACGGTAAAGACCTTTTGGGTACAAGAATACCACACTTTGAATTGTTGCGCATGTTCAGTTTGCATGACAAGCACGGGGTGTGTTGCACTGGCTGATGAGGAGGAGGCAATGGCGTGCGGGGCTGGTTTGGCAGATGCTTTAGTGCCCGCTTGCACAGCCAGACCAGTCCGTTTGGCGGCTAGCTTTGCTCTTGGTTGGGGGGCAGCCACCAATTTCTTTGGGGTGCAAAAGCCGGAATGCCTTGGAGCGGCATTTTGCGGGGCCTTTGACAGCCGACACAAAAACTGCCTCCTCGGCAATGGTGGGTACGTTTCAGTGGGGTGGGACTGCCCGTTAATTGCACAATGTCATCGGTACCATCATCCGCCACAATGGGGTTGGGCTTCAAGAAGGCATCCAATGTGGACTGCAAGCTGCGCTTCCGGTGCACACTTGCCGCTACAGTGGGTTGTGTGGGCTGTGCCGGTGTTTGGGGTTGCGAAGCCATGGGGATAATGTCATGCAATGTATGATCCACCATCTGGGGCACTGCATGTGTGCCTAGGCTGCACTTGGGCATGCAACACTCGCAGGCAGTGCAAGGCGTCGATCCATAGGGAGTGCTGTTCAGGTGACACAGCTGGATCAGCAATGGGCATTCCAGGCTCTGACCTCAGAACACATCCAGCGCATAGAGTGCGGCCAGTGCATTCTCCCGGGCCCCAGCCCCTGCTATGTTTTCAAAGGGTCATCCCAAACAAATGGTGGCCACGAAATCCACCCAGGCAAGCCTCAGGGGCTGTGCCTGTGAGGCTGGGGGAGCTGGGGGGGCCATGCTTGTGGGTCAGTGGCTGTGGGGCTGTGGGCGAGCGGTCTGAGGGGCTGTGGGCATGTGGTGCTGCAGGGTGCTGAAGCACGCAGGAAGTGGACTGGTGCTGTTTGTTGGTCTGTGTCCAGGAATGCAATTTGCTCTCTGACCCATCGCAAGTAGCAGAGGCTGGATCGATGGGGAGGCGTACTTGGGAAGCAACCCACATCACATTCTCTGTGTTTGACCTTCAATTGTCATGATATTTTGGGTTTCTGCTGCTGTAATGTTTGTGGACACGTGGCCCATGACCCACCCTCAGTGCTGACCACATCCGGAACATCACCAGGAACATCATTGCTGAGAGGGGCAGCAGGGGAATGAAAAAGGGGGTGGGGGGGGTGGGGGGCTCTTTGCGCGGGGCAGTGGGGTACCTGGGCCTCACTCACACAGGAACGCAGTGAGGCAGGTGGTGGACGACCGGAGGACGGAGGTGCGTGGGCAGCAAAAACCGTCAAACGACCCCCGCAACAACCAGCACAGCAGCCTCGGTACGCCAACTACTTGGCATCTCTAACGCACAAACGGCATCCACCGCAACCAACACAGCCCTGGTACCAGCAGGAACACAGTCCGCAGCAGCCGACAGAACGCAGCGACCCGACGCAGCACGCGAAGGGAAGAACGGGGGACTGACTGTCCAGGGCCCCGTAAACAAGCAGCAACCCGACGGAATGTCACACGGGGGGTCAAAAGCAGCAAAAAGCAGGGATGGGGATAAGGGGAAGCGACCTTCTCCACAACCATCATCAGGTACAAATCTGAGACAACAAAGGTGGCCATGTGCTGTGAGTCTGAGACTGCTTGTCTGGTCAGGCTCTAGGTTGGCGTTTGGGTTGCATCTCCGTGTTGGAGGGAACATTAGTGCGCTGGACATCTTTTTGGGCTGAAATGCCCCCGACCAACACTGTACCTGGTGCTATGCAAGACTTCCCCACCCCAGGGACTCCAAGAAGGCGAAGGACATGTAGCCACCTTGATTGCTCCCTGCTCTAGGGACCCAAGGAGTTAGGGGTTACGTAGCCACTTTGATTCCAACCCCAAGATGACAGGGGTTGTGTAGCCAATTCCTAGCCCAGTGCTATTCAGGTTAACGGAATATTGTGAACCAAGTGCCATAGATTTGGAGAGCCAATTGGAGTTTTGTGCTTTTGTGGAATTGAGGGCATACATGTTTTGTACGTTTGGAGGGGCAAGTCCGTTTTCGGATCCGTGGGGGGGGGGGGGGGGGGGCAATAGAGCCCCCCAAATTTTGTTTGGGGGGTTGGGAAAAGGGCTCAATGACAGGACCATTAAGCAGTTATTATGACCTCTGGCACCAAACCTAACCCTAACCAGGCGAGGAAAATTTTTTCGGCATTGAAAATGGTCATTTGTTTTTTCCACCAAATACATGGCAAATGATAACGTTTCTGAACCCCCTTGCCGCGCTGATTCCAAAGATCCCATTTTCATTTTGCCAAAATTTTTTTTTGGTCCGGTTCAGTTTTGGTTGGATTTTTGGGGGCCCTGCAATGGAGCCTTTTGGGGGGGGGGGCTAGCCAGAGGGCTGTATCGACCCCCCCCCCATCCCAGAGGCGAAAATTGCCCAGATAGTTGGGATGAGGTTGAGATTTGCACATTGTCCTGCCAGCAGCACACCACCACAGTTTGTGTTGTAAGGGTGGTGAAACTGATTGCAAAGAGTGTATTGACCCACCCCTGTGGGGACAAAATTGTTGATTAGGCACAACTAGCACTGGACAGCTCTGAACCTTCATCCCGAGAGGTTATCTCGAGTACTGTGAACTGAGCAGGCTACGCCAGCTCATCTTGGTCTGAACCAAAAAAAACATTGTTGATTAGGCACAACACATATCACAATGCACAGATTTGGTATCATGTTGTGTGCTCTGTATGGGTTTGGGGGTTAATTCCGGTCTGCTTGGGGGCTTCTCTTCAGGATGGTAACACCAGGGTTAAAGTGAGGATATTTGGCGCAAGGGTAGCACTGGGCGTCGAGCAAATTTTTCTCCATGGTACCTAAGCACCCACCCCATTGCCCAAAACAAAGTCTAGTTCTGACCAGAGATTCGCCCCAACCTAGGTTCTACATCTCTTGGGGACGTTCGGAATTATGCCAACACGGAGTGTTTTCAGGGGGGGGTCAGTGCCACTGTTCCCTCATTTGTGCCCGCTGAGTGTCATGGAGCTAGGGGTATGTGGGGTATATTTGGAAACCCAAGCTGTCAACGGTCACAGCCAATTTTTGGAAAAATATGGTTCCGACCCCCCCCCCCCCCTAAACTATACACCGAAAAGCCCTTTTCAAGGTTGATTGCCTGTGTTCCAGTCAGGTTTCAGACAGACTGCACCGCACCGCTACCCCCAGTACCGCATCCGCTTTTCGGGGGGTGGGGGGGGCTATTTTGGAGTGGGAAGTTCAAAAGATTATGTTTCAGGGAAGGTTGGGACAGTGGGAGAGCTGTACCAGGGCAAAATTATGTAAAATTGGGGTAGGACATCACTGTTGACACGATCCTCCCCAAAGTGGTAAAAAAATGGCCGTTTTACCTTGAGAAATACCCCATCCCTACCTTCCCCCCCCCCCCATCCCATGGAATTTGGAAACATTCTCCTTTCTTTTGCTCATTTTCATCATTCACAGTCACTTTTAGGGGTGAATCATGGCTCATGCCACCAATTTGTCCCTGAGGTGCCTGTTTTTAGCAATCTGCACAGGATGATGTCATGCCCTATTTTTAGCCCATTCAACCCCTCATTAGGCCCCAAAATCCACCCCTACCCATCTAAATACCTTCCAAAACATGGTTTTTTTTTTAGTTTCCCACCCTCAAAATGGGGGGGGGGGGCTTACTTCCATCACACATCCATCAAAGTGCAAATTGCAAATCCCCCAAAAGTGCCAAAATGCTCTGTTTGCATGTTCTGAATGTCCCCGAGGGATGTGCAAATGCATATCATGGCTGATGCACGTTTCGCATGTTGTTATGCAGACCACAACCCGTAATTTTGAGCCAATGGGAACACGCTGCAGGTGCCCCAAGTTGAGGGTAATTAGATGTGGGGAAATTAGGATCGCATTAATTTCCCTCAATTTTGGGTGAAGGAAGGTGGTCAAACGGGCACAATGGCAAGGCACAGTACTCAAAACGGACAAAAATGTTGTGATAACCCCTCCCCATTCAAAAGTACGGTTCACAATTTCCCTGTCCCATGACAACATCCCAAATTGCGCGCCGCAGAATTAGCATTCCCAATGCCCGTTTCCCTGCTCATGCTCAACCATGTGCCGCAAAGGGGTTGCATACCAACAAAGCGGATGGATACCATCTTTCATCTTTTTTGCAATGATGGAGGGGGGTTTTTGAACTGCTTATGCAGACCTGGCTTGTTTGCTCAACGAAACTTCAAAGCATGAGGTAATGAGTCACACTATGTGACACCCGTGATGTCAGCGAATGGGTGTTTGTTAGACTTAAAGGGGGGGGGAGCACCCCAAAAGCCCCCCAAAACCCTTGCACCCTTACCCATTTCTAGTTGCTTCAGATTTCATGGCCCCACGTTCCATATTGTCATGCCGAACCTGTGCAAGGGTGTTTAAGGGCGAGCATGGGTTTAAACCCCATCTTTGTAAATAGAACCCACGTCAGGCACCATTTGGACCCATCAACCAAGGTCGTGAGTGCAAGAACACTGCTGGCCCTGAGATATCACACCGTGTTTAACTGGGGTCAACTACGATGGAGGTGCGCATATTCGGGGTTTCAAGTCGGGAGCCAGGACTCTATCGGAACAGAGCATCTACAGTTCCAGAACGTCATTGCCCCGCTGTAGCCCGCTCTATGGGTTGTGAATGTAGTTTACGCCATCGCATTGCAGACATGGCTCATGGTTGGGCTACGTGGTTGTGGTTTTTGGGACTCTGTGTCCTCGGCATTGGCTCTGCACATGGAAGCGACATATTCGATTTGGTGCGTGCCGATGACGTGGAGTCGCTCAGGCGGAGACTCACCAAAGACTCTGACCTCCTCAACAAGAAAGAACCAGGTGAACCCCCCCCCTTTGCGATGTGTTGCCTTTGCACTCTAGCCCTGATGCCACCTCTCGCCCCTTACTTGTCAGCAGGCAATGTATGCGAGCAGGACCTGGACCTTAACCCTCCCCCACCCCCACAACGCCCAACCAGTCCGCAACCTTCGGCGGCTTTTTGCAAGTTTCCCTGGAAATTGCAGTGGCGCTCTTGTGACAACCGCCTGGGAATCCCCCCCCCCCCCCGGCCAACCCCCGCACGGACTCGGAGGGTGCATCTGGATGCCCCCGGCCATGCTGCATATGCATACCAGGACGTGCGTGTGTGGAGCGCTTTGTGACCTGCTCCCCCACCCCCCCGCCCATGCGCATGAAGCCTTGCCAGCGCCGGCATGGGAGGGACGCCAAGGGGCAGAAGCAGCACTTGTGAAGCAGCAGGACCACCGCCCCACTCTCACCTCCGAAAAATGCGCTTCCCCATCGTCTCTGGACAAACACTTTCCTCTTGACACCCCAAACCAGTGCGAACGCCCGGAAGTACCCACCGGCACACGTGCCGAGCCTTCATGCCATCCCCCTGTGTGGGCTGCTGGGCCTGGGAGGCTGCCAACCATCCACACAACCCAAAGGGTCACTGCGCTCCATTTGGGGCCATTGGCTTTGGGCAGTCCTCTGATCCGTCTTGTGCGACCCTTTGCCCCCCCCGGCCACCTCTGCCGGTGGTGTGCTGTGCCCACCCCATTGCGCCGCCCGCAGGGACCGGACAGACTCCGCTGATGGCCGCCACGTTGGCCGGTGCTGCAAGTGTCGTGGAGGTGCTGCTGGAGATGGGGGCTGACCACACCATCCCCGAAAAGGTGCCCGTGACCTGCCCACGGCCGTCCCCTCTGCCCCCCGGCGTGCTGCCCTCCAATTAGGGCCTGGACGCGGTGCAGCTTTGAGTTCGGGGGGCTGTTTGCTGAGGTTGTGGTACTGGAAAAGATCGCCGGCTCAGGGGCGTTGGCCGGGCGGTGGCCACGGCGACTGTTTGGACAACTGACGCCCCCTCTTGAGCTTCATGTGACGGGATGAGGGCTGTTCTGCTGCGCACTCCGCCGCGTTGGAGCTGCTGTATCACTGCGTTACCACGTGCTCCAGTGCGCAGTACCACAGTACCGGGGGAGGGGGAAATTAGGAGCCGGTGCGATTGGAATGGCACAATTTGGCACAACAAACGTGTGCCAAGTTATGCCGCGGTGTTTGAAGGTCCGAAGCCATTTTCAGCGCTCCTGGCATGCCCGTTTCTGTTGTGCAGCCTCCAGGCAATAAGGGCAGCCATCCAAGCAACCGTCCAGAAGAAGAAACAACGGCAACCAACCAAAGGCCCGCAGGAAATAACAACCACCATTCACGGTCCACATTTGTTCTTGTGCCACAATCTGGGGATTTGTGCCAAGTTTTGCAGCGGTACTTAAGAATGGGTGCCAAATTTTCTCCGCACGAAATTTGGCCATTCCAATTTTCCTGATTTCCCCCTCCCCGGTAACTACAACGCAGAGTGAAACAGGTCTGGACTGAATGCACCCGTTGCTTTGGTGCGCATGACGTGCAGTGGGGCCCGCCCTGTCGCCTCCTTCTGCGCCCTCCGACACTTGGCGATCGCAAGAAGACATGTTTG
Organism: Eutreptiella sp. 'Long Island Sound 2002'; assembly: GCA_964036045.1. NCBI lineage: Eukaryota > Euglenozoa > Euglenophyceae > Eutreptiales > Eutreptiaceae > Eutreptiella > Eutreptiella sp. 'Long Island Sound 2002'. The sequence continues at coordinate 50,127,995 of OZ038388.1, read as the reverse complement.
ATGGTTCTGTGCGAGAGCGGGGGGTGCCTGTGGAGCGCTGACGTCGTGCAGGCGGTGCGGTGCGTGCAGGCGACCTGCTTGACGGCGCCGTGGCGGGGGGACTGGGGCCACATGTGCTGCGATCCTTCGCATCTGCGGTCGACTTGCGCCAGAAGAGCGCGTACACCGTCTCATACGGACCCCCTGCCCCCCGCACAACCGGGGGCTCGTAGCGCGGACAAAATAGATCTTGGGCATAAAATGCCTGAGGATGCCTCAAGGCGTGCGTGTGCATTCTGGGGCGCTCAGGCATCCTCCCAGTCAAGGGGGGGAAGGGGGGAGGGGCGCATGAAGTGTGCGTCGGGATGCGACTGTGGACTGGGCATGGGCTCCCCCAAAGCAATGCCTTGCGCAATCTCCGCTGCGTCGCGCTGCTCCATCCCCCCCCCCCCCCCTGTCAGGACGGCTACACCCCCATGCACGGCGCGGGGTTTCAAGGCCGTTGGAAGGTCGCGCAGACGCTGCTGAAGGCCGGCCTGGACACCTCGGACCGACACATGGACGGGTACACGCCGCTGCACCGGGCGTGCTGGGGCACCCGCAAGGGGCACACGCAGACGGTGCGTGTGCTGCTGGACCATGGCGTGGACATCGAGGAGATGGATGAGCGGGGGCGGACTTGTCTGCACATGACGCAGAACGACGGTATGGCAGCCACCCACAAGGTAGGATCAGGGTACGGAGCTGGGTTCACCCTGTCGAGGTTTGACAACTCTTCTTAGGGTCCGGGGTGAGCAACACATTTTTGCAACAACAGCAGCAGCAGCAGCAGCAAGCGTGCGATTGAAAACCCTTTTTGCTGACACCGTGGCTCAAAAGCAGGTTCCAAGCAGCTCAAATCGACCGCAGAGCAAATGGATCACGTGCAACAAGTTTTGTGCCATTTCGAGACGTCAAGCCCGTTTTATGGCCAAAAGGTAGTTAGTTGCCAAAAATGGCCATTTTTGGGCCTGTTTCCAGGAGGATCGCCCTGAAAGTTCAGGAGGGTTGCCAGTGCGTCAAGTAGGCGTCTCCAACGAGGGCCGTTCTTCTTCCATAGCGTTCGGGCAATGAAATGATTGCTACGGGGTGACAAATGAGGCATGTTCCACACCGTGGTGCCACGTGGTGGTCCATTTTGAGGTGCATCAGATGTGGCGGTGAGCACCCTCCCAACTTCACTGTCATGGGAATGACTGAATGTGCCTAATTTTTGGCGGCGGCGTGTGAGGGGTGCCAAGGGACAGAAGCTGCACTTGAGAGGGACGACGGTCACCTTCCCCCCGTTGTTAGGGACAAGCAATGGTCAACAATTTGTTCCTCAAAACTCAAACCAGCGTACACACCCGGAAGTACCAACGAGCACGCTTCCTCAGCCTTTATGGCACCCCCTCCCCCTGTGCCCACTGTGTTGTCTATACCACACAAGGTGTTGGTTCCATCTCAGATTGAATTGTAGTTTTGGGGGGTGGAATAGAGAACGGGTGAAGGATGGGTACATGATGATCCATGAGATGGTCATTTTGGCCTCCTCTTTTTGAAACAAGAGAAATCAGTATACTTGGATTGCCTGACTTCAGGCAGCAGGGTGGGGCTTGTAGAGTTCCTGGGCATTATGGGGTCCTAGAAAACATATTTGACGTGACTTGACGTGCCGTCTGAAAAGGTCATCGGTTGTCACGCTTTTCATTTTTTGCAGTTTCGCACTGAAAATCTATTCAGAATTTTTTTTTCAATTTTGGGTAAGCAAACTGTGCAAAGCTGAGCAAACAAGTCCCCTGGGTAGGACTGACACAGCCAAATGGGTCAAGATATTTCAACCTGAATACACTGGCGGCAGCACATCCATGGCCGGCAGCATGTGCCTCAGCCCTCGTTGAGCCCCCACCATGCCATGAAGCCTTTTTTTTTTGGCATTGTCATCCTTGGTCCCTCTTTCTGCCCTGTCAGAATCAAATATCTGTTGACACTATGTCTGTCACTTCAGTTGACAATCTCCAACACATTGGGCAAAGGCTAAGGCCCGTTGAATGATACATCAGGTGTCACTGGGTACAAATGAGCAGTGGGTGGGCCCAGACACTCTTGGTGCTTGGGCTCGGTTGGTGTATATGTGGGTACCTGTGCTGTGCCAAGGGATTACCCCTCAGGCTGCACAATGGGGCTGCTGATCGTCACTTCTTCCTCGTTGCAGAAAGGCGCCTACTGTGTTTCAGGAGAGCTTCTTGTTGCTGTTCTTGTTGACATGTGCCTGACGAGTCCAAATACGGTCAGCCTCATGCTTGTTGCATACATTGTGTGCATGTGTGTATCTTACAGAGGACAGCTTCAAGTCGGATCCTAGCCGCACAGCTGGTGCTGATTTCTCCTTCACTGTGCAAACAGGGCATTTGTCATATCCTGCGAAAAGTTTTGCTGCATGTTTGCCATGCCTTTGTGGCATCTTCACCAATCCTCGTCGCATTCGTATCACAGCTTTACATCCGCACTGCATCCTTGCTCCTGCACTGGTCACTTTCTGCCTCCTGCTGTGCCACAGGGACAAGGAAATTGATTGAGAAGCGTTTGCGCCAAATGAGAGAAAAGGATGATTTATGATTGCAATCTGCTTCGCGAGCAACACGGCCTGCGCGACACGGGGAACAGCATGTCAAATACCTGCACTGGGTACACCACCAAATTGGTGATGAAGCTATTTGTAATATGTAATATTGCAGCCTCAAATTAGGGCTCATCTGACCGCGGGGTTCATCCTCCCAGGGACTACTTGCTCAGAGCGACGTATGCCGTCAAATCCAATCTGCTTGCAACACCTGAAAGGAGGTTTAACACAGGCTTTCCAGGGGCTTTCTGATCGTCATCGGTGGCCACCGTACCGTAGTAAACTTACTTGTCTTGGGACAGTGCAGGCCTGAGTCAACTACCATCACAGTTCGACCAGAATAATCGACTCTTTTGCCTCAAAGATTTTGACGAAATCTACCTTGTTTACCACTAACAACACTTGACCGTGATTTCTAAGAATGAGAAGTATCAAAGTGCTGAACACTGCTCTGGTCCGGTGCAAACAGTGAGTTAGGTGCTTTCAAACAGGCCACAGCCGGCCCTTGGTGGGACTTCAACACAGAGGCTTTCACACACTCCGTTCAGCCTTGGGGGAGGTGTGCAAACATCTGTTTTCAAAGTGCATCCCACCCGGATCTCTTACGCAGCATAAATAATGAGGAAACTAATTCTGCACAGCTTCATTTACGCCCCTGTTCCTTTGTATGGTTTCCTCCGGGGATGGGGGCAAGCGGGGGCAATGGGGTTCGAACCTGGGACCTCTGTTCCGAGGGTTTGGGACGTTCAAACTCAAAATGTTCCAATCCCAGTATGTTTTTTGCACCGTGGCCAGGCCTTGGATTCACGCTTAGGGGGTGGGGAAAGATCTTCTTTGGGGTGCCTTGCGCAAGGCAGTAGAATTTTGTCCAATAGCATGGGAGTCGGATTCGGCTGAGAACCACTTGGATTCGCTTTCTGCTGCTGGTTGGTGTGGTCATCTGTGGTCAGTGGTTTGTGCAGACCTGTCACATGCACTGAGATCAGGGATTGCTGTTCCCCTTGCTACTCAAGAATGGGCAACATTTCAAAGAACGTGCCGCGTTTCACAGCATTTCCCATTTTTCTGGCTGACTGGTCTCGTTCGGGTGTTTCGGAGTGACACACAATGGTGCATTGTACTGGTGGTCGGTACAGTGCACCCCTCAGTTTAATCGATAACCGCTTTGAGCTGGACCCTGCCCCGAACACTGCCCACTTCCTCGAATCGTACCATTGGAATGACACGACGAATTCTGCGTCCGATTTGACCCTTGACCTGGACATTTGTCACCGCAGTTCACAGTCTCTTTCGAAATCAGTCTTCCAATGATCCAATTTGTTGCCTTTGGGTGGCCAGGGAGCGCGGGTGGAGGTTGGCAGCCATTCATGCTGTTGTGGATGAAACCCTCTGGAGTGCCGCTTCAGTAGTTGGAAGGTGGCGTTTGCATGTGAAGCACCCACAGGTCCGGGCTGCTGCTCCGACATACCTTGGAATTGGAATCAACAACTCATTTCGCCCCTGTTTGAGAAGGAGGCACGACCTCTGTTGTGTCTCCAGAAATTGGCCCCGAGTGCCTACTCTGCGGCCCCCGCACTGCCCCACCGCACGGCCCTGCTGCGTCTTTGGGTGACTTGTGGAGGTAGCATCATCTAGGCAGGGCCCTGGTGGCACACACAGGTACAGTGCACAAACACCTCAGCCCCACTCCAGGGCCCTGGTGAAGCACACAGCTACGGTGCACAACCCCCAGGCATTGCAGTGCACACACACATGGGCCCCACTGCAGGACCATGGTGGAACACACAGCTACAGCTACAGTCACCTAGGCCCCACTGGTGCCTTGGTGGAACACACAACCAAAATGCACACACACCTAGGCCCCACTGGTTGTTGTTGTTGTTGTTGTTGATGTTGTTGTTGTTGTTGTTGTTGTTGTTGTTGTTGTTATTGTTTGTTGTTGTTGTTGTTGTTGTTGTTGTTGTTGTTGTTGGTGTTGTTGTTGGTGTTGTTGTTGTTGTTGTTGTTGTTGTTGTTGTTGTTGTTGTTGTTGTTGTTGTTGTTGTTGTTGTTGTTGTTGTTGTTGTTGTTGTTGTTGTTGTTGTTGTTGTTGTTGTTGTTGTTGTTGTCCTGCAGGCCCTTGGTCAGCACACTGCTACAGCGCGCAAATAGATACCAAGGCCCTTGTGGAACAACCATAGACACCTTCCAACAACCGCCCCCCCCCACCCCATCATAGATGACCCTATGATTTCTTCAGGGGACTGCCTCTTGAGGAGCGCCAAAGGAACAGGGTCAACAACTGGGACCGATGATTCTGGTGGTTAGCGTACATGCAAGTGAACAGGGCACCCCAACCTTGGTATCAAGGTGATACATTTTTGGAGAGCGCTGTCGGTGTTCTATGTTTCCTTTCCATTTTAGACAAACATTTATTGGCCCCGTTCTTTATGGCATTGCCACAAACATCAGATGAAGAGGGGCGAAAGGAGATCCTGTTGTGGCGGTGGAGGCAAAGTTAAGCTGGGAAGCAGTACGGCATGTCAAGTTCCCTGCAACCCATTTACCCCCGGACAAATTGAGTGGAAGCATTTTGTTGGGCATTTCATGGGGCTACGTGGGGCTTGGTTGAGGAAGATGTTGTTGAGTAGAGCCTTCAGTGGACAGGGGTGATTGAAAAGTCTCCCAAACCTTGTGCCAACAGTGCTATTGTGCAACTGAAGCCCTCATGGAGTGCCCACCCAAACCAAAGGAAGCCTACAAAGACAAGGGACAGGAGCCAAAAAAGAGAGAAGCATATTTTGACCAAACCCAAAGTACACTGTGTTGAGGTTGAAGAGCATGTTGCTGCATGCAATGCGCAGGAGAAGGAGGCTGTTGAGGCAATGGTTGGTGTCAAGAAATAAGACCACCCATCCATCCCTACTTTTAGCATTGTGCCACGCGGTTTTCAAGATCAATTCCGCATGGGCACTACCGCAAACACATTTTCATGCACGTGCACCATGACCACCAACTCCACTGACATTGCCTTCCCCAACCGGTTTTCAAGATCAATTCCGCATGGGGCAATACCACAAACACATTTTCATACACGTGCACCATGACCACCAACTCCACTGACATTGCCTTTCCCAACTGGAGAGGGGTAGCAGCAACCGGAGGAGGGTAGCTACCTGCAAATGATGCTCCGGCACGCACAGCTACAATGCACAAACACCTTGGTGAATGCTTACAAATGCAGCGCAAGATGGGTTTCGCTTTTTTCAATAGATCACAACACTACATCCCAACGTCAAAGAAATGGAGGCAAACAAGATTGGTAGTCTTTCCAACGTGCCCAAGAGGCCCTGCCATGCCGTTGTTATAACCTTTCCACCAAGGGGGGGCCCAGGTGTTTCTGTGCTTTAGCTTTGGCTGCCACCAAGGGGGCCTATGCTGGTTGTGCACCGCAGCAATGTATTCCACCAAGGCAGCCGAAGTAGTCTCCCTGTTTTGGAGTCCCAGATGGCAAATTTATGTACCCCATTTTCCGCCTCCTCATTTTAGGGGACAGCTTTTCTGCCTCCTTGCACATTGTGGACTGACCAACATGCTGCCACTTCCATTTCCTGACACTTTTTATCACCATTCATTGCAACGATGCACAATAGTCAGTGGTAGCAGACATTTTATGCTTCAGAGGTGGTGTTGTAATGATGCTTCTTGCACATTGTGGACTGACCAACATGCTGCCACTTCCATTTCCTGACGGGGTTGAGGTCCGCAATTTGGCACACTGTTTTGCAATTTCACAATTTTCGCAATTGTCTACAATTCCCCGCAATTCCCCGCAATTTTTCCTTTTTCCTTTTTGCTTTTTGCTTGCCCTCCTTGCATGCTTGATTACACAGCCAATTTGTGGTGCTAATGTGGAGCGCTTTTTCTCACAGTGTGGCGCTATTTCCATGCGGCAGCACAAGTTGGATGACAATGTACACCTGCCTTCGGTTCATGCTCCAATCCCATGGTGATATTGGGGCCGTCTCCTGTAATTGTGATATCTGTGGACCATGTTTGACGAGACACAGAAACATTCTGAGAGCCACTTGTGCAGAACTATTGTTCCTTGAGGCTTCAGGAGGTTTGGCTACAGCGGCGCAATTTGTCCGCAATTTTCCTGCAATTTTCTGCATCTTTTCCGCAACGTTTCCGCATTTTCCCGCAATTTTCCGCAAGTGGATCTGAGGCTCCTTGACCCCCCCCCCCCCCCCCGCCGCCTACATCCTGATAATCGCAGCTCATTCCATTCAGGGAGGGGCAAGGCCAGAACACATCAGTGGACCTGAATGCGCTGGATGCGAACAAAGCGGACAGTGGGCAATGAAAGTCGCGGGAAGCAGGCGCGGCCAGAGCCCAATGAGGACATTGCAACCTGACCATTGATGCCCCTACCCTACGTCCTGCTCACTGCCGATGGTCCACCCCAACCCACGGGGGCCGCTGCTGGTCGGGACCCGACCCCAAAGGGAGGGGGGGGGGGGACCCCCCCTCTACAGACCCCAAAATTGTCGTACGGAACAATGTGCTTTGTCGGCACCAGAGGCGCCGGAGATTTTGTTTTAGGCATAGGGCAGGGGGAAATTTTTTTGTTCCACCCTATGTGTCTGTACTCAAAATACTCAGAATTTCGTGGAGAATTCAAAAATGGCTGAAAAGCACAAAAAAGGATTTTGACCCTGACCCGGCCTCTGGGTCGGACCTTGGCTGATGGGAGCCTGTTTGAGCGTTAGCCAGGGCGGTCGTTATGGGACGTGATTTTTTTTTGTTAAGGTTCCCTGCTTTGAAGCGGTGGGGACCCCCCAGGCTGCAGGGGTTATGTAGCCACCTTGCCCACTTGGGGGCCACCCCCCATTCTGCCCCCCGCTCTGAAGTGGTGGGGATTCCCCAGGCGGCAGGGGATATGTAGCCACCTTGCCCACTGGAGGGCCACCTCTGATTCTGTCCCCCGCTCTGAAGCGGTGGGGACCCCCCAGGCGGCACGGGTTATGTAGCCACCTTGCCCACTTGTGGGCCGCTTCCGATTTTGTCCCCCGCTCTGCTGGGTTTCGGTCAACGAAGGGGGGGGGTGGGGTCCCCCCCCCCCTTCGGAGGGGGGTGCCCCCCCCCCCCCCCTACAGCCCCCGAAACTGTCGAACACCCCTCGGGGTCACACATTGGCTAGCGGCGGCCCCCGTGCCCCAACCCAACACCCCCACCGCCAACAGGTCAAAGCACGCGGCTGCAGGACGATGGGTGCTGCCAGGAGTGCATTGTGCATCTGTTCTCCCCTATGCCCGTCCCTTGCCCATGCGCCAGGAGTTGTGCCGTCTTTGACCCCGCTCCAGGTGCCTATTTTTTTCCGCCCCTCACCCCCTGCTTCTGCTGGGGACATGGAGGTCTTTGAGGATGGCGAGCGCTTGGGCTGGTGTGTGCAAGTGCAGCCCACCACCGTGACGGACGAGGAGAGCAAGAACACGTTGGCGGCGCTGGACGTGTACATGCTGACGCAGGAGGGCACGGCCTTCAAAGTGACGAAGCGGTACCAGCCGTACTTCTACATTGTGGCGAAGGAGTACGCCGAGCGGGAGGTACCCCCCCGCCTCCTTCGAATGTTCCTGACCACGTGCAGTCCCTGACAGTACAGGGGAGTGTTACACACAAGAAGTCATGGCTGATGTGGGTACAGGGGGTGGCAAGGCCTTTCCTGAAAGCCCCGCTTTGCTGGTTTTTTTTCCGTTATGGAAAGCTCGGGAGCCGACCGCCAGCGCCGACGGTTGAATGTCAAACCAGTTTACGATTGATGGCAGTCGTCTCTGGCAGTTTACGCCTGTTGCTTTGCACTGTACCCCCCCTCCCCCCCCACTTGTCCTAACACGGGCTTGTCCAAACTCGGCGACCCGGTGTTTCCGCACTTTTTCGCCTTTTTTGGAACCTTCGTTTTTGCGGTTCCAATCCGATAGGGAATGTGGTCTGTAGCTTTGTGCAGGCTGCAGGAAGGGTCAACATGGGTGTCAAAGGGTTTGTGTCGCTGTACTTCCATGTGCTGTTGTGTTTTGGGGTGTCTGCTGGCCTGGTGGACACCCTTTGGTAGTTCACGAACATTTCTCTTTTCACTGCCTGCGACATGTGTTCCGTCGCACGTGCCGCGCGGTGGCATGGACTTGTCCGAACTCGGCAACCCCCCCATTTCTCCTTGAGGCCCATTTCATGGGCCTTTTTCTTCTTGTCAGAGACAGTCCCGGAGGTGTTTGTGGTGCGGTGCAATTTGCGCTGTCTCACGCTGTTTGGTGCTTCGTCCGAGTTGGTTGCTGTTGCTGTTGCTGGTGCTGTTGCTGTTGCTGTTGCTGTTGCTGGTGCTGTTGCTGGTGCTGGTGCTGTTGCTGTTGCTGTTGCTGGTGCTGGTGCTGTTGCTGTTGCTGGTGCTGGTGCTGTTGCTGGTGCTGTTGCTGTTGCTGGTGCTGTTGCTGGTGCTGTTGCTGGTGCTGTTGCTGTTGCTGTTGCTGTTGCTGTCGCTGTCGCTGTTGCTGTTGCTGTTGGTGTTGCTGGTGCTGTTGCTGGTGCTGTTGCTGTTGCTGTCGCTGTTGCTGTTGCTGTTGCTGGTGCTGTTGCTGTTGGTGTTGCTGTTGCTGGTGCTGTTGCTGTTGCTGTCGCTGTTGCTGTCGCTGTTGCTGTTGCTGTTGGTGTTGCTGTTGCTGTCGCTGTTGCTGTTGCTGTTGCTGTTGGTGTTGCTGTTGCTGTTGCTGGTGCTGTTGCTGTTGCTGTTGCTGTTGCTGGTGCTGTTGCTGCCTTCAGCAATGGCCTGTTCCCCCATTGGCTGCTTTCTCCACCGGCCTATCTTGGCACATCCCCGTTTGGACTCGACTCTGCCCTCCTCCGCAGGTCGAAGTGGGGCTTAAAGGGGCATTCAACACTCTGCTGGCGGACGTCGTCCCCATTGAGAAGGAGGACCTGGACATGCCCAACCACTTGTCCGGCAAGAAGCGCAAGCTCCTCAAGCTGCTGTTCTCGAACGTGTCGGACCTGTGCCAACTGCGGGACGTCATCAAACAGGCGGTGGCCAAGAACCAGGTCTGTCCCGTGTGCCTGGGCAGTGGTCCCGTGGGCTCTGCTTGCGGACAACTGAGCATCCACAAATAGGGGTTGAAGACAGGCAACTCCCTTCCCCCTTTGGCAGGTCTTGGGGGGGGGGGGGTTGTGAGAGGGTCAAATAATTTATGATGCACCTTTTACCCCCTTGGGAGGCTGATATGGGTTGATGGTAGGTCACTGGGGCGTGCTAGGGGTGGGTGGGTGGGGGGGGGGGGCAGAGTTTACACTGTGGAAGTAGCGGGGTGCTCTTTGACCGCAAGTCCCGCTGCATCCCACGTTTGGATGGGACCCACGGCGGTTGAAGCACAGGCATGCAGTACCGTGGCGGAGTCTTTGCGTGGGGGAGGTGGTTCCAAGAAACTGGGTTCGACGTGCATTCGTTATTCAGTTGTTGTTTGCATGCATTCTGTGTTCACCCGTGCCATTGTACTGTGCCATGCAATCACTACTGCCTCAGTCAAGCATGGCATACAGGCAGAGCGTAGGGCCCGCCCTGGAGAGGTGGAGCATCAAGCAGAAAGAATATTTGATGTAGTAATGTGTATATAGAGATGACATTTGGGCACACAGGTGGCGCGACCTGTCAGCCACAATAGCTGGTAGACATATGGACCGTTGATGAGGCCTGCATTGATGGGTGCAGAGCTTATTCGGAAAAACCACCGCAATCCCCTCACTACTGCCTGCATTTGAAGTAAACATGCATAATCTTGAGTGTAATTATGCATTTTTGAAATGTGGACTGACCAATATGCTGCCAACCCCATTTCCTGACACCTTTGACCACTGTTCATGGCAAAGATACACAATAGTCAGTGGTTGTACATGTTTTGTGCTTCAGAGGTGGTGTGGTTATGATGCTTCTTGCACATTGTGGACTGACCAACATGCTGCCACCTCCATTTCCTGACACCTTTGACCACTGTTCGTTACAAAGATGGAAGCTGGATTAGAAAACATTGTTAATTCATCAGCAACAAGTGGACATGAAGGGTGGTGCTGGTGGTGAGCGTGTGTTTCATGCCCTACTCTTTCTCTTTGAATAGAACAATGTTGAATTAGAGCAACATTAGGATCCAAAGGCAGAAACCTTTGTCAACTGACCACAAGCATCCGAAAACAGAAATAATAATGGTCATGATGCTTCTCGCAGAATATTGACTGACCAAAGTTCTGCCAAAGGCACCAGAAGAATTTTGGAGTCAAGGCCCATCTTTTTCCCTTTATGTTGCTATGATGACACTGCACAGGGCAGGTGGGATGCCCTGGAGGTAGGTTGCTCAGGTTGCTTTGCCTAGTCGGGTCTCTGAGGGGTGCTGTATATCAGAAACCAATCCATTGATTGCACCGAGTTCTCGGACGACAAGGGGGGGAAACCCCCAACACCCAAGGGGTTCTAGGGGTCGACACTCTGGTTCCCTCGGAAAGCGACAGGGGGCAGGGGATCTTCGTGCTGTGGTGCCCACAACACCCAGGTCCTGATTCAGCCCCTCACACAAAGATCACCAGCAGTTGTCTCCTGTAGAGCCCCTCTGTGACCACCTTCATGTCCTGACACCTTTGATAACCATTCATTGCACAGATGCACAATAGTCAGTGGTTGCAGACATTTTGTGCTTCAGAGGTGGTGTGGTAATGATGCTTCTTGCACATTGTGGACTGACCAACATGCTGCCACCTCCATTTCCTGACACTTTTTATCACTGTTCATTGCAACGATGCACAATAGTCAGTGGCTGCAGACATGTTGTCATTTAGAGGTGGTGTGGTAATGATGCTTCTTGCACATTGTGGACTGACCAACATGCTGCCACTTCCATTTCCTGACACGTTTGATCACCATTCATTGCACAGATGCACACTAGTCAGTGGCTGCAGACATGTTGTGCTTCAGAGGTGGTGTTGTACTGATGCTTCTTGCACATTGTGGACTGACCAACATGCTGCCACTTCCATTTCCTGACACGTTTGATCACCATTAATTGCACAGATACACAATAGTCAGTGGTTGCAGACATGTTGTGATTCAGGGGTGGTGTGGTGATGATGCTTCTTGCACATTGTGGACTGACCAACATGCTGCCACTTCCATTTCCTGACACGTTTGATCACCATTCATTGCACAGATACACAATAGTCAGTGGTTGCAGACATGTTGTGCTTCAGAGGTGGTGTGGTAATGATGCTTCTTGCACATTGTGGACTGACCAACATGCTGCCACTTCCATTTCCTGACACGTTTGATCACCATTCATTGCACAGATACACAATAGTCAGTGGTTGCAGACATGTTGTGATTCAGGGGTGGTGTGGTGATGATGCTTCTTGCACATTGTGGACTGACCAACATGCTGCCACTTCCATTTCCTGACACGTTTGATCACCATTCATTGCACAGATACACAATAGTCAGTGGTTGCAGACATGTTGTGCTTCAGAGGTGGTGTGGTAATGATGCTTCTTGCACATTGTGGACTGACCAACATGCTGCCACTTCCATTTCCTGACACGTTTGATAACCATTCATTGCACAGATGCACACTAGTCAGTGGCTGCAGACATGTTGTGCTTCAGAGGTGGTGTTGTACTGATGCTTCTTGCACATTGTGGACTGACCAACATGCTGCCACTTCCATTTCCTGACACGTTTGATCACCATTAATTGCACAGATACACAATAGTCAGTGGTTGCAGACATGTTGTGATTCAGGGGTGGTGTGGTAATGATGCTTCTTGCACATTGTGGACTGACCAACATGCTGCCACCTCCATTTCCTGACACCTTTGATCACCATTAATTGCACAGATACACAATAGTCAGTGGCTGCAGACATGTTGTCATTTAGAGGTGGTGTGGTAATGATGCTTCTTGCACATTGTGGACTGACCAACATGCTGCCACCTCCATTTCCTGACACGTTTGATCACCATTCATTGCAACGATGCACAATAGTCAGTGGCTGCAGACATGTTGTGCTTCAGAGGTGGTGTTGTACTGATGCTTCTTGCACATTGTGGACTGACCAACATGCTTTCATCTAACTGCACTTCAACTGCTTTGATTGATTGCAGTACTGTTGTTCATGCGGGATATTTGCAAATGCTTCCACCTGTCCGGCCGAGGTCACAGGCACAGTGCCCAAACACTGCCCATCACAAGTGCAGGGATCTGGTGACTTGGAGGGTATGCCCTGCAGGTTGGACACTGCCACACAGTGCTTCAGGCCATGTGTGTTTGGCGGCATCAGCCCTGTCCTTAAGAACCTGGATTTTTTTTTGGTAATGGACAGCCCCTAGGGACCACCAACCGCCACCAACCGCCAACCGCCAACCGCTGCCACAGCCAACAGCCAACAGCTAACCTTTGAAGCAGAGCAGGTCCCATGGCCATGAAGCAGAGAGCATCCCTGTGAACGTTCGTTTCTGTTGGCGCTATGAACCCTTTTCGTTCCCCCCCCCCCCTTCAGGACAGCCCGGGGCTGCATCCATGAGCCCTGGTGCACATGTGCGCTGCAAGTGCTGCCACGTCACTCCTTTCGAGTCTTGGGGCTATGTGCTGCAGCATGGCATAAGACCCAGGGTATTTGATCGACGCGGTGTGCGCGGAGGGTGCCAGTGCGCGGGCGGCACCCTCACTGTCGGGACCACCATGGCCCACGGGCAGGGGAGCCATGGTGGGAGCCAAAGCCTCCCACGGTCTTCGCTTCGACAAGAAAGAATGGCATGAGTTGAGAACAAGCACGGCCTCCGCATGACCCCGAGAAGGTCATGCATGGGCGCCCTCCCCCCCCTGGACCCAGATTTTATGGAGCCGCGGTGTAAGCGGCTGATGACCGGGTTCCCAGGGAGGGGGATGAGTTACCCCAAGCCAGACTACAAAACATTCGATAGCCCGGGGGCGAACTCAAGGCAACATTCAGTACTGGTTTGGAAGTGTTGCAGTGCAGCAGACCATTGATGAGCTGCGGACCGGTTGCCTGTGACACGGGGGCGTTCGGGAGCTGAGTATCCGTTGCTTCATGGCCTCGACCCGGATTTTGTAGTGGGAACAATGAAACTTCACGAAAGGACAATTTTATTGGGGGCATTTTGGTGCACAAACCTTTGGGCTCTGGGCCCCTGCCCGTGCCCAATGCCTAGTGACTCATCATTCTGTTGCTGTCCTCTACCGCGACCTTGTTTTTTGGGTGCCAAAGGGGCGCTTGGTATTGTGTGCCGGGCCTGCTCACTCCTCTTGCAATACAATGCCTCGTGGTCATGTCATCGCCAGGTCATGCCCATGGCACTGTGGTTGGGCATCGACGCCGCCGCGGACCGGCGCCGACAAGCGTCGTGATGACCGGACCGGCGCCTTTGGTGTCCAAGGGTGGAGGTCTGGGGCGCGGCCCCGACCCCGATTCCCGTGCCCCCGCACAGGTCGTTGAGGCAGAGGCCCTGGACTTCGACGAGACGAACACTGTGGACCCGTTGGACCGGCTGGCGTTCCTGAACTCCATCGTCGACGTGAAGGAGTTCGACGTCAAGTACCACGTCCGCGTGGCCATCGACCTCGAGATCCGCGTCGGGTTGTGGTACCGCGTGAAGGCGGAGCACGGCAACATCACGTTCACGGGGGGCGAGGACCTGATCAACCCCGTGCCCAAGATCTGCGCCTTCGATATCGAGTGTAGCAAGGCCCCGCTGAAGTTCCCTGACGCCCAGGTGCCGCAGCCCGGGGACAGGCAGGGGGGCATGAGGCGGGTTGCCGGTGGGACGCCCACCCCCGGGCCTCCGCTTGGAGAGGCCGGGTTGGGGTGGCGGTCAGCCATGCCGGCCGTTTCTGGGGGCGCACCGTCCGCTGTGCGCTGTCCCCGATGGGCAAGGGGACCGCAGTGACTAGTGTGTTCCCATCCACAGGCTCGCTCAGGCTCGTACTCAGTCCAACACCTCAGATAACAAGTCGAAACAGAGACTCAGACATTACACACTCAGTGCTGTTGCTATCAATAAAAGTACCCCCCCTCCCCCCTTGCGCATGCACGGCCTTGTCTAAGCACGGGGTGGGCGTTGAACCGCCGTTTTGAGGACCTTTTGGGACCGCTGTTTTTGTGGTCCAGAATTGAGGATTGGGTGTCTGTAGAGCGTTTGTACAGGGAAAGAGGGGCTCATTCATGTCTGTGATGGTGCATTCTGTTCATAACAACATTGTACCACACATTGGAACCCCATGCTGCTTGTTCTGATGTGATTTTCAGTCATGGCTAACAATGTTATTCCCGGTCTGGCTGTCACATGTGTCATGCGCATGCACGGCCTTGTCTAAGCACGGGGTGGGCGTTGAACCGCCGTTTTGACCCGACTTCTGGGACCGCGGCCGTGCTTGCGCAAGGGGGGGGGGGTACGAACATGGGGTTTTGTGGGTAAGAGATGCGAGGAGGGCGTCATCGCCTGCGCTCTGCGCCTCAGGTGGATCCCATATATATGATCTCCTACATGCTGGACACCCAAGGCTACCTCATCATCAACCGCGACATCGTGACAGAGGACATCGATGACTTCGAGTATACCCCCAAACCGGAGTACGAGGGCCCCTTCATCGTGTTCAACGAGAAGGACGAGGAGGCGATGCTGCAGCGCTGGTTCTCGGAGATGAAGCTGCGCAATCCGGACGTGTACGTGACGTTCAACGGCGACTTCTTCGATATGCCGTACGTCAACACCCGGGCCCAGCACTACGGCATCGACATGAAGGAGGAGCTGGGGTTCACCGAGAGCGACGACGGGGAGTGGCTGTCGCAGAAGAAGCCGCACATCGACTGTTTGTATTGGGTGAAGCGAGACAGCTACTTGCCCCAGGGCAGTCAGGGTCTTAAGGTCCTGGTCCCTCGTTTGTCCCCTTCCGGGGGGTGTTCGTTAGGAATGAGACCTTCCAGGGGCTGTTCGTTAGGAATGAGACCTTCCAGGGGCTGTTCGTTAGGAATGAGCTACGTCGTTCTCTCTTCCTTCTTTTTTTTTTTTTTGAACAAAGGACGGCCTGAGGTCGTGGGTGGGAGGGTTGCGGTGCACCGGCGGCGGTCAGAAAGTCTAAGACACGTGTCAGACGCTTGTAAGACAAACATATGACGCGGCGGCTTAGAAAATCCAAGACGCAAGTCCTCCGCTTCTGAACGCATCTCGGGTCGCTCTTAACAACGAGCACAGAGACGTATTGTTATTGTCACTGCCTTAAATAACGGTTGTTGTTGTCATTGTTCTTGTGCAACTCAATAGATTTGGTCTTACAAGATCATTCATATCGATGCAAACACTATCGACTCGTATGCTTGGGTTTGCAATATTGTTTTCATTGCATCAATAACAACGATGTTGTCCAGCACGGCAGTGCGTCTCAGATTCCCTATCTCGCGTGTGTGCGCGCGCGCGCGCGTGCACTGTGGCCATGTGATGGGTCTGCACATCAGCCTCTCCCCCTACCAGCGTTGTGCACGCCTTGTGGCTCAGCACCCACCGGCCCCTCATCATCGAGGGTCCCCCCCACAGAATTCGAACACGTTCGTAACACCCGCAGCACCGACCAATCCATTTGTTGTACGCTCCACTCGCCCTTGACCCGCTCTCCGTCTCCGCAGGCGGTGACGAAGGCAAAGCTTGGGTACGACCCCCTGGAGATTGACCCCGAGGACATGCTGAAGTTCGCGCAGGAGCGGCCGCAGCACATGGCGTCGTACTCGGTCTCCGACGCCGTGGCCACGTACTATCTGTACATGAAGTACATCCACCCGTTCATCTTCTCCCTGTGCACCATCATCCCCATGCCGCCGGATGAGGTGCTGCGGAAGGGGTCGGGCACGTGCTGCGAGACGCTGCTGATGGTGCAGGCGTACCAGAAGAACATCGTCTTCCCCAACAAACAGGTCGCCCTCACCCCCCCCCCTCCCCCCGGGACGTGGCAGAACGGCTGGCCACCACAGGACACACGTCCGCACCGGCCGCTTGGGGCGGTGAGGGTCGGGGCGTTGATTACCCAGTTTTCCGTCGCCGAGTGCGGTGACTTGATGTTGACAAAGGGAACTGTGGGGTGGTCTTGGGCCTCCGGAAAAATGGGGAAATGGGACTAAGAAAAATGGGTGTTTCGTCCCATTTCCCTACCATCTCGCTCCCATTTTGCCCCATTCTTCTCCCACTCTGGAAGTTGTTCCTACAGTTTCCATCCTGATTTGTTGACGATTCCCCATTAGCCCCGTTTTGATGCCTCATAGGGGGAAGGAGGCTATCCCCCCCCCCCCCCCCGGCCCAGCCCGGGGACGGGGATTGTGTAGTGGGAACCGATCTTTCATGCTCTGCTGAAAGAGCTGTTTTATACAGAGGCCCTATCCTGACCTTTCCCTTGACAGATTCAGAGTTTTTAATTGTATTTCATCTGTTGCACTCTGGATGTTTGCTATTGCATTGATTCTGGATCAGTGTGTGCCATGTATTCCTTTAAAACAACACGTCCCGTGTTTAGCTATGTAACGTATGTTTCAGGCAGTAATAAATGGGGCTTTTCCCGATTCGGGTATTGGGTGCAGGGGGGAGGGTCCTTAGGTAGATCCTCTGCGAGGTGGGCTTGCTGAAAGGCAATAGAATTGTCCAACATTTGACTTTTTCCAAAACTCCTTTGTTGCCCCTGGGATGGGTTTGGGTGATGTTTTGGTGACGGGTAAATGAGTACCCATAGGGACCTGCGTAGTGGCCGCTGGGGAAATGTACCTCCAGCTATGGGCTCCCCAAAAGCCCCAAAATTGCTGCTGTGTAGGTGAGCGGGGATAGTGGAGGCCTCTGTTGTTGTATGCTAACCCCTGAGGCCACCGCGTCCCTGCTACCCGAAACGTACATGACATTTCCACACGTGACATCTACATCTCTCTTTCTATGCGTCCCTCTCCTCCCTCTTCGAGGTGCCTTGCCGAAGGCAATAGAATTTGTATTATTTTTTTTATTTTTCTTATTTAGTATTATTATTTTATTAAACATTAAATCAATTTTTTCACGGAGGAGCAGTTCTCTGACATTGGGCGGGTGGGGGGGCCGGGCGGGGCTGGCCAGGACCCCAAGCGCCCCCCCCCCCCCCGGGTCACCAAGCAATAGCCTGCCCTCCATCCTTCTGCCCCCCCCCCCCTCCCCCTTCCACAGAGGCCACGCCCCCCCCCCCCCCCCCTTCGCGCTCAGGTCGCGGAGAAGGAGAAGTTCTACAACAACCATCTGCTCGAGAGCGAGACGTACATCGGGGGCCACGTGGACGCCATTCGGTCGGGGGTGTTCCGGGCGGACCATCTGCAGAAGTTCGCGCTGGACAGCGCCATGTACCAGACGCTGATCGACCGCGTGGACAACGCCCTCAAGTTTGCGATCGAAGTGGAGGGCGGGCTCAAGATGGAGGAGGTGACCAACTACGAGGAGGTCCGTACATCCATCGCCCCCACGCCCCCACGCCCTTCCGCATGACACCACCACCCGCCCCGCTACCCCGGTGCTTGTGGAGGAGGCCCGGACGACGAAGGGTCTCCAACAGTGCACCGTTTATCCGTTTATTTCGACCTTTTGGGCAGACATACCGGGGGAGGGGAAATGTGGAAGGGGGGAAATCTGAAACGGGCAAAATCACCTCTGCGTTGGATCAAAGCCAGACAGGCCCGCATGTCAGGGGAAACGCCACATAACCCCCCCCTTTTCTTGGCCCTATTCGCGTACCCTACCCCAAGGAGTTGAATGGTTTGTTTAGGCCCCTGTAACATCATGATTTTGTCCAATGAACGCATCCCCCAATGAGTTTTTTGTCCGGACCCCCCCAGACCCCACCTCACTTGAAACCCACCGACACAACCTGCTCATGCAGTTTTTCACCCTCTAGAGCTTAAAAATCGAAGTTTCCGAAACTTCTCTTTTTGATATCGGGACCACTCACAATCACAATCCCAGCTTCGTAAAGCATGTTTTAGGCAGTATTTATGCGTTTTTCACCCCGGGTTCATTGCTCAAGGAGGATTCTCCGCAAGGTGGACTCCCCCCCTGGACCCCCCTCCCCCCCCGGATCCAGTGGGAAAAAATGAAATTTACGAACGAGAATATTGATGTGGACCAGTTTTAGTACACAAACCTTTGGGTCCCAGACCCCCCCCCCCCTTCTGTTACATCCTTTTGGCTGCAGGTCCGGGACGATATCCTCCGCAAGCTGAGTGACCTGCGGGACAACCCGTACCGCCAGGAGCGGCCTCTGATTTACCATTTGGACGTGGGGGCCATGTACCCCAACATCATCCTCACCAACCGCCTGCAGCCGCCCTCGATGGTGCACGAGCAGGAGTGCGCGGCCTGCGTGTACAACCGCCCCGAGAACGACTGCCAGCGGCGGATGCAGTGGATGTGGCGCGGCGAGTACTTCATGGCCAACAAGTCCGAGTTCATGCGCATCAAGCACCAGCTGGAGAACGAGCGCTTCCTGCCGGCCCAGATCGAGGCCTTGAACAAGGTGGACGTGCGGGGCCTGGGGCCGGGGGGGGGGGGGCTCTGCAGGGAATCCAGGGCTGTCGTTAAGAACCCCAATTTTTGTTTTGAAGGACAGCCTACAAGGACCGCCAACCGCCGCCAACAGCCAACCGCCGACCGCCACCAACCGCCAACTGCCAACCCGCCACCAACCGCCAACCATCGTTCAATACGGTGTCTGTGGTTTTGTGTGTTGCCCATGTCTTGACCATGAAGCAGAGCGCCTGTTCATTTCTTTTGGCGTTCCGAACCCTTTTCCTTCCCCCCCCCCCCCTAAGGACTGAGGGAATCGTCGAAGGGCAGCTGAAGCCCATTGCCTGTCGATGTATACTTTGCAAAACAAAACCGGCGCATTGCGGGGGATCATCTTGGGGCCGGGTCGGGGGGGTTTACCCTCAGCGCCTCCCCCAACGCCCTCCGGGGGCGGTACCGGTAGTGGCGGATGCAGCCACTGTCTCCCTGCCGGCAAGTGCCAGGCTCAGTGGCATTTGTAACTGACAGTAACCGCCCCCAACCGCCTTGGCAACCTCCTCCAACCGCCTATCGAACGGCTTCGGGAGCCGCCTCTGATGTCCGTTCCCGTCCAATGCAACCCTTGGGGGGGGGCTTCAAGCCCGTTTTCTAGACCCCCCTCCGCATCCAAAAGGACTTCCTAGGCTGGACGCCCTGGAGAGGGGGGGGGGGGGTACCTCCCCCCCCTCCCAATGCAACCCTGGGCCCCCCCTCCCGCCGGGTGTCCAGTGCTCCGTCTGTGGTATTGACGTGCTTGTGGGCAGGGGGGGGGGGGTTCAGTGGTATGGGGCAGTGTCCATTTGGGGGGGGGGGGGCAGAGAGGTGCCTATGATGGTCCCTTAGGCCCCTGACGAGCCATTCCCCCCCCCTGCGCCTTCTCTTTGGCGCACGTGCCATAGCCCAGGCCTCCTCCGGGGCTCTGGAGGAAGAACTGCCTTTGCAGGACCGCGTCGGCGGTAAGTTCAGGTCGGGGGCAAAAGGGGGAACGGGAGGATCAGGCGCGGGCAAAGGCGAGGGGTGGACGGGAGAGAGTTGGGCCCACGTCGGACTTACTTTGGCCTTGGGGCACGTGGGCCCCGGGCACCTCCCGCGCCGCGGCCCAGAGCGCACCGGTCCAGAGGCCCTTCAACGCGTGGCTCAGAGATGGGCCTGGGGTCGTGGGATGTGTGTTTTGTTGTGGTGCACCGGCCGCGGCGGCCAAGGCCCGGACTGGGGCCTGAGACTGTGCACCGGAGCTGCCCAAGGGCCCGAGAGGGCGGAGGCACGGGCGCTGGTGCAGCGAAGACGGGCGGTGGTGAGCCGGACCCACAACCGCATTGCCCCCCTACGAATGGGGGGTGTTGATGTTGAAGGGTGTGACCCAGAACAAAGGGTGCGGGACCAGATCCCCCGGGGGGGCGTGCGGTGGGTGGCAGGAGGAGGGCACGTGCATCGCAGCGGAAGGCGGTGGCCGCCCGTTCGGGGGAACGCAGAGGCCGGCGTCATCAATGAGGATGGGCAGTGATGTAGTAGAACGGCCGTACACCGCCGGAGGAGGGGGGGTACCCCCCGCCCCCCTCCCCTTCCAACATTTGAGGCCGAGAGCCAAGATTTTGCTTCGGTGCCTTCGGTTGCAAGAGTAGGCCCGCCTTCGGCGGGGGCCATAGGGGGACCCTCAGAGGAGGGGGGTCCCAGCCAACCCCCATCCCCCCCTTTCAGTGCGGATGCCCGCTTGTCATGGCAGAAGGTTCAAGGGCGAGAGGCCAATAAGCGCTGCCACAGGCTAACAGAGCCAACCACCAAGACCTTGTGCCAACCCCCCCCCCCTTCCCCTCTTTCAGACGCCCCCCCCCCCCCCCATTCTAATACATCCCTGAGGACGGGTCACCACTACTCATGAGCCCTGCCATCCGCCCCTGCGGCGTGCCCACGCCTCCGGCCGGCCTCGACGGGGGGTATGGCCCCGAGCCGTGCTGCGTGCCCCCCCCCCCCCGTCGCTATCCCCCCAAGTCCCCATCCCCTGAGTCGCGGCGGCTCCACAGGGCAACATCAAGAAGAAGGGCCGCCAGGCCGCGACCCCCGGCGCCAAGAAGAAGGACAAGGGGACGTGGCGGAAGGACAAGCCGAGCATCGTGGACCGCATGGGCAGCGGCGCGCGGGCGTGGGGCAAGAAGGACTGGATCAAGAAGAAGTTTGAGCGGCGGGAGCAGCAGCAGGAGGAGGAGGACCCGGACCGGCCCCGGCGGTTCCATGAGCTGACGGCGGATGAGCAGATCCTTTTGGTGAAGAAGCGGTTGGGGGAGTACTCCCGGAAGGCGTACAAGAAGACCCACGCCACGAAGGTGTGCGGGGGGGGGGGGATGCCACGGGAGGGGGGGGCAGCGAGGCCCGTTGTGGACGGCCTGAGGACAGAGGTGCGTGGGCAGCAGAAACAGTCAAACGGTGTCGCGTGTGTTCGCTGGGGCCGCAGCCGTTGGCCCGTTTCATCAACGGCCCCCATTTGTGGGCGCCCCCGGTCGTCCCCCCCCCCGCCCCCCCTCAGACGACGTTCCTGAGGTCGACGATGGGGGGGGGGCGGGGGATGAGGACCCGGATGCTGCGGCCCCGACGGGGGCCGATGGTGAAGGAGGGCCCCCCCGTCGGACGGAGGGACCACAGAAGAAGAGGGCCAAGGCGGACGATGCGGGGCATCACCCTTCTGAGCCCCGGGGGCCGTGCTGCGCTCTTTTTGCTTCTTTGCCTCTGGAGGAACTATCCAGAGTCCCCCAGGCAACCGTCCACTGTTTCTCATGAGCAACTTTTGCCACCCCTGCACAATCAGTTTGCTCATTTTTTTAGATGTGGCACGGCTTTTGTCGAGCCAGAATGTGTAGTTTCAGATGCGAGACACGGAATCCCCCCCCCCCCCCCCAGTAATTCACCAGCTTTACATTTACCCCCCCCCCCCCCCCCTCCGGTGGATCCGTTCGCGGTTGTCAAAGGGCCCGGCTGGCGGTTGGGGCGGTTGGGGGGCGGGTGCGCATGCGACGCGCGCGGCCGAGTGCCCTATGCCGTCGCGCAGGAGATCAGAGTCGACTCCACCGTCTGCCAACGGGAGAACCCCTTCTTCGTGGACACGGTGCGGGCGTTCCGCGACCGCCGCTACGTCTACAAGGGCCTCACGAAGAAGTGGGTCGGGGAGCTCAACAAGGCCAAGGAGGGCAAGGGTGAGCACTCGCTGCGGGAGTGCCAGAGCCGCGCGGTGCTGTACGAGTCGCTGCAGCTGGCGCACAAGTGCATCCTGAACTCGTTCTACGGGTGTGTACCGCACGGCGGTCGTGTGCCGATGGGCGAGGGCATGTGGGGCTGGGGCATGCCTGTGGTACCTCCTCATGCTCGGAACGACATTCTGCCTGGCAACCCAAGGCTGTTTGTTTGAATGTGATTTCAGCCATGATTCATTCATGATACATGAATTGTGAATGATAATTGATTGTGATAGTTCATAATAATGATTGATATACGACATGTTAATGAAGAAATAGTCATAAGAATACTGATTCATAACGATTAGTTACTTACTTAACATTAATATTACCATAATGATATTACAATAATAACAACAGTAATAATGATAATAACAATATTGTTATATTGATATTAATTTGTTAATATACCTAAGTAAATTATCGTCATAGATTATTATTATTATTGTTGTTATTATTTCTTCATTGATATGTCGTATATCAATTATTATTATGAATTATCATAATCAATGGCTGTGGCGCACATCGGTCCACCGGTGAACGAGTGCGTGCGAGTGTTCTCGGTCCTGCTCCCTCGCGGGGCTGGCCTCATGCATTTGAAGCGCGCGCGGCATGCGCAGGTACGTGATGCGGAAGGGCAGCCGGTGGTACAGCATGGAGATGGGCGGCGTGGTCACGCACCTCGGGGCCAACATCATCAAGATGGCCCGGGAGCTGACGGACCGCATCGGGCTGTCCCTGGAGCTGGACACCGATGGGATCTGGTGCTGCCTCCCCGCGACGTTCCCTGAGAACTACACGTTCACGACCACCAACGAGAAGAAGAAGAAGTACAACATCTCGTACCCGTGCGTCATGCTGAACGAGGACGTGAACAAGAAGTTCACCAACGCCCAGTATCAGGTACTGTGCGGTTGTGTGTGTGGGGGGGGGGGTGGCCCGGTTGGGGGGGAGTACCCGGGGGGGGGGGGGATTAGGAACAGCGAAATGTGGAATGGCACAATTTAGCACAACAAAAGTGTACCAGATTTGGCCATGGCATTTTAACGCCCGAAGCCCTTTTTTTTGCCGAGGTGTCATTCTTAGCGCTCTTGGTATGCACGTTCGGAAATGACAACCACCCCTCACGGTCTACACTTGTTCTTGTGCCACAAATGCTGGGCAATTTGTACCGTGGTATTTAAGAATTGGGGCCACATTTCCTTTGCACCAAATTTCGCCATTCCAAATGTCGCACGTTCCTACCCCTCCCCCCCCCCCCGGGTATTAGGGAGGCCAGTCGGGAGCGGGGGGGGGGGGGGGGCAGGGGGGCAGGGGGGGAGGGGGGGGGGGACCGGAGCGACAGAGAGGGGCCGGGTTCCCCGCAGTGTTCCCCACGGTGACACCCCCACGCGGGCCTGACATGGCACTGGGTCAAGCAAGTGGCAGGCCCTGATCGCGGCGGGACGCGCGCCCGCGCGGTGCGCCGCACGGAAACCGACTGGGCATCGGTTCCGGTGGTGTACGGTATGCCCCCCCTTTGTACAACGCACCGGGGGAAGGGGGTATTGGGAACGGGTGACATTTGGAATGGCAAAGGTCGGCACAACCGAAGCGTGCCACATGATGCCGCGGGGTTTGAAAGCCCGAGGCCACTTGTGAAGGTGTCATGTTTGGCGCTCTTGGCATGCGCACGTCCATTGTGCCCAACAACAAGCGTCCACAAGCCGCCAGGAAATGAGAGAAGCCTCCAAGAGACAACCGCAACCAACCAAAGGCCCGCGGGAAATAACAACCACCGTTCAAGGTCTACACTTGTTCTTGTGCCATGATCTCGGATTTTTGCACCGAATTTTGCCGTGGTATTTAAGAATCGGTGTCGAATTTCTGCTGCACCAATTTCGCCGTTCCAAAAATTGCACGTGCCTCCCCCCCCCCCCCCCCTCCGGAGTAGTCAAACAGGACAAGTCATCCGGGGGCTCCGTTGACACCACCAAAACACGTTCGGGCCCACAGAGGGTCAGAATGTGCGGTGGCGAGAGGCCAATGGGCGCCGCCAAAGGCAAACAATCAGATACCGAGGCCTTGTGCCACCCCCCTGTACCGCGGTGTATCAAGGGCGTGTGCATGTGGTACGCTGGGGTAAGGGCTGTGGGGGAGGCGTTGCAGAGTGACCACGTGCGCAGCTGCGGCCCGGCACCCGCCCCCTCGCCCCCGCGGCCGCCGCGCAGGACTGGGACCCCGAGAAGAAGGAGTGGGTGCAGCGGTCCGAGTGCAGCATCTTCTTCGAGGTGGACGGGCCGTACCTGGCCATGGTCCTGCCGGCGTCGCGGGAGGAGGGCAAGTCCATCAAGAAGCGGTACGCCGTCTTCAATCACGACAAGTCCCTGGCGGAGCTCAAGGGGTTCGAGCTCAAGCGGCGCGGGGAGCTCAAGCTGATCAAAGTGTTCCAGTCGCAGGTGTGTGCGCAGGCGGCGCAGGCGGTGTGGGTACGGGTCCACTGCAGGGATGCATTGGAAGGGGGGGGGGTACCCCCCCCCCCTGCCCATGCCCAGGCACTGCCTCTCTAACGGCAAGTGCCAGGCTCAATGGCATTTGTAACCGACAGTAACCGTCCCCCAACCGCTTTGGCAACCTCCTCCAACCGCCTGCCTAACCGCCTCTGGGGCCGCCTCTGAGGCCCCTTCCCTTCTGATGCATCCGAGGCATCCAAGGCACCGCCACTCGCCAAAGGCTGCCAACGTGTTGATCAGCCCCCACGATGAGTGCCCCTGATATGAGAGCGGGAGGACCAGGGGCCGTGTGAGCGACCCAAGAGACGGCCGTCGCGGTCGAGTGAGGGACCGCCCCCGTGTGTCCATGGCACGTTGGGTGCAGGCAGAGGGGCTGATCACGCGACCGTCCTGGCCAACGGTGATAATGGACAGCCGCGCACAGGCGCGGCAACAGGGACAAGTGCAGACCGCGATCGTAATTGTTCGTAATTGCCTTAATTGTTCTGTATTTTTTGTAATTTTTACCACATTTTGGGTGAATTTCTTTGAACACAAAAGGGCAGGCAACTCCTCTTCTCTTTGTGAGCCTCCTTGTGATGGCGGGCACCCCCCCCCCCCCCCCGTACGCCGGTAATGCATGGTGTCTTTATCCGACACTGATTGCTGATGTCTGAGTGACAGCTACTGACTGTGATTGTCTTACTAATGTAGTCAGACATGATGTTCTGTTTTCTGTTTCAGGCACCGTTTGTGTCCGGAGGTTCAACCAGGTTTGGCATAGAGAAGACAGATGCGCTTATGCCTGACTGTGGAGTGCGTTACCTCTGGTTTGCATTGGTCTGATTTTTGATAAGCCCCCCCCCCCCCCCACGACGTTGTGCCACGTTGGCATGCGGGCCCGAGGCCGACACTTTCCAGTTTGTTCCGCTTCCATTTGTGTTGTTGGTGTCGCGGTCTTGAGTCGGCAATGCCCCCCCACTCCTCCCGGTTCGTTTTTTGGATCCGTTCTGCTGCGTCCTCTCGGATGTCCACTGCCAAGGCCCAGGGCCGCAAACCCCCGGGGGCCGCATCCCGGAACACCGGGAGAGCCCAGGGTACACTCAGAAGTGCAGGGGATGAGAGGGCAAGGACCGCAGGGCACCGTGGACACATGGGGCGTCATGTGGGGAGGGGGGGAATGGGGTGTGGCAGGGCCTGCCATCGACGCGGTATGCCCACCGCCACCGGGGGAGCGGCCTTGTCCGACCTGCAGTTTGCCGGGCTGTGGCCGTGGGCGGTTGTCTTTGCATCAGCCCACGGGGGATGGCCACCACAAACCACCGACCAGCCCCGAGCCCAGCAGGTCTGGGCAGCTGTGGTAGGACGGATACCGATATACCCCAGAGCTTCCGAGCCCCCCCCCCCCCCCACACCCCCGCTTCACTTTCATCGGATTGTGGGTGGTGGGACTGACAGTGGTTGGAAGGCAACCGACATTGATGGGCTGGTACTTTGTTGGCGGTTGGTGGGTAACGGATGGCAGGTTGGGCGGAGGGGGGGGGGGCAACGTCGTTTAGCACACATCACAACGGATATGTACGTATACGCGGCGTATACACGTATACGTATAGTCTGTGGACACTGTGCGTGGTTTGTAGACACTGTCCACATACGTGTTTACCCGAGCCCTCCATCAAAAGTACCGGCCCCGCACGTAGGGACTGCCCTGCTTCTGAGATCCCCCCCGGGCCGTGTGCGGGACATCACGCGGGGCGTCCGGGATGTATTGCACTGCCGCCGGGATACCTCCCGCTCCTCCCGCGCCCCACCCACTGCGCAGGTGTTCCCCAAGTTCGCGGAGGGCTCCACGCTGCAGGAGTGCTACGCGGCGGTGGCGAAGGTGGCCAACGACCACCTGGACATCCTGTACTCGAAGGGCGGCAATCTGGACACCGACGAGCTCATGGACCTGATCCTCGAGTCCCGGACCATGTCCAACGCCCTGTCGGACTACCCGGCCACCCAGAAGAGCCTCGCCCTCACCACCGCCCGGCGCCTCGCGGAGTTCCTGGGACCGCAGATGGTCAAGGACAAGGGCCTGAACTGCACGTACGTCATCGCGAAGAAGCCCGAGTCCGAGCCCGTGACCACCCGCGCCATCCCCCTCGCTATCTTCTCCGCGGAGCAGAAGATCAAGCGGTACTTCTTGGCGCGGTGGCTGAAGGACGGAGGTGCGCCTGCGCCTGCCCTCTGCTCTTGCCGGACATCACCACTGCAGGCCCCCGCAGTGCTGCACCGCGCCACGCCACACCACCAGGCTTTTGCTGAGCTACCCAGGAGGGGAGGGGGGGGTCAAAGGGTGGGTGGGTGGGTCAAAGGCCTTTTTCAGTGGTTTCTGGGAGGCATGGACCCCCCCCCCCCCTTTAGAGGTGGGGGTGGGATTTTCTTGGGTGGTGGGTGTGCGAGCCTTGGCGCTCAGGGGCACTGAAAATTTTGACACAGAGGTCACCCAATGAGGCAGCTGTTGCCCAATGTTTGTCTGCTAAGGAAGGTAGTTGAATGGTGAACAGCATGTTCTTCAGAACTGAAGGTGCTGGGTTCAACTTCCAGAGAGACCAAGTTCAAGGGATGATATGACCCAATATTTTTTGTGGGGTATAGGGGACCACTAAGTGTCTCGAAGAGCGGCGACCTTCCTCTGAGCTACAGGCAGTGTGGGCCAAACGAGCAAAGGTATATGCCCCCCCCCCCCCCGGGGGGGGGGTTGGAAGTGGGTGGGTGGGTGGGTGGGTCAGTTCCAGCCCTTGAGCCCCCCCCCCCCCCCCCCGGGTCCCTAAGCCAAAGCCTGCACACCCCACCCCACCCCACCCCACCCCACCCCACCCCACCCCACCCCACCCCACCTCAACACACCACACACCCTGAGTACACCCCAGCCGTACCCACAGGCTGGGTGCCGGGTGCAAAGACCTATTGGTGGTGTACTAACAGTGTCGGGTGTAGGCAGTGAGACAGTGCACACGAGGGGATCCACTGCCCACTGCCCCCAGGCAGTGCCGCAGGAGTTCCACTGTCCACTGCCCGTCGCAGTGTGGCAGTCTGCAGAAGGTTCTCAGCCGCCCAAGAGCCGGCCTCAGAACTGCCCGACCAGGGCCTGGAGGCGCATAGGCAGGGAGAACTCCAATAGCACCATCAGGCAAAGGGGCAGGGTGTCCCAAGGGCAGCCCTGAACGGCAACCGCCAGGCGCCAGAGAGAGGGACGGCCCTCTGCCACAGGTGCAGAACACACTACACACGGCGTGCGTTTGGGCGCACAGCCCTCCCGGCTTGCATTTTCCCGCGTGCAAGACCATCCCGGCCATTACCTTTTGGTAACAGCGCCTTCAGCACACTACACCACACACCACACCACACCACGCCACGCCAGTGCCCAAGAATGGCGCCGCTACCACTGCAGAGACCTTCATGTTATGTGATGCAATGATGCTTCTTGCACATTGTGGACTGACCAACATGCTGCCACCTCCATTTCCTGACACTTTTTATCACCATTCATTGCAACGATGCACAACAGTCAGTGGTTGAACATATGTTTATGCTTCAGAGGTGGTGTTGTAATGATGCTTCTTGCACATTGTGGACTGACCAACATGCTGCCACCTCCATTTCCTGACACTTTTTATCACCATTCATTGCAACGATGCACAACAGTCAGTGGTTGAACATATGTTTATGCTTCAGAGGTGGTGTTGTACTGATGCTTCTTGCACATTGTGGACTGACCAACATGCTGCCACCTCCATTTCCTGACACTTTTTATCACCATTCATTGCAACGATGCACAACAGTCAGTGGTTGAACATATGTTTATGCTTCAGAGGTGATGTGGTGATGATGCTTTTAGCACATTGTGGACTGACCAACATGCTGCCACCTCCATGTCCTGACATATGCACCTGGCGCTGCTGTGGATTGCAGCCTTGGTCATTCGTTTTGGAGGTGTTAGGATACTTGCATCCATGAGGGTGAGTATTTGCATACTGCCATTGAGGAGGAGCCGTGTCGCTGAGTTTTGATAATCGTTGAACCGCTTAGAGCCAAGTGTAATCCTCATCGGTTGGCCTGCAACTGCTGTGTCACTGGCCTGCAAACAGATTGAATAGCTATTATCTGTAATTGTCATTACTGGATAGCCTCCGTGTGTGTTTTTGTTTTAGAATGAACAAAACATCCTGATTTAGCCTCAGGGCGGAGAAAGTATGGTTTTTGGAATGGCATTTGTGAACATATGGTGGTGCTTGTGGAATTTATCACCGTCCGCAAAGTTTGGTATCTTCGAAGGTGGTTCTGTGTAGTGATGCTTTTGCACATTGTGGACTGACCAACATGCTGGCATTTACATTTCCTGACAGATGACGCCCATACACCTCACCACACTGCACTGCACCACACCACACCATACCACACCACACCACCAGTGTCCATATCCCCATTTCCCCCACCCCCAGCCCCAACCTCTGCACAGCTCTCGGAGAGGAGGTGGATGTGAGGGACATTCTGGATTGGAACTACTACATCGAGCGGCTCGGCGCTGCCATCCAAAAGATCATCACCATCCCCGCCGCATTCCAGGACATCCCCAACCCCGTCCCCCGCGTCCTGCATCCCGGGTGGCTTGGCAAGCGTGTCGCCGCGGCGAACAGCCGCTACCAGCAGAAGAGCCTCGACGGCATCTTCAAGCCGCGGGCGAAGGGTGAGGATTCAAAGGTGCGTGCGTGCGTGCGTGTCGCAGGGCGCCCTGTAACACCAGCAACAACAAAAATCGGATTCCAGCGTCCGTCACCCTCGTCATGGACGTTGTAGACGGAGGGTGGCGCATTGCGGTTGGGGCGGTACAACGGCGGTTCGAAGGCACCGGCGGCAAATTGGTGGCGGCATCTCCGTCTTGCGGCGCGGCTCTGCGCTCGCCGATGCTTTGTCACGTCCGTCTTCTGGTCACCGTTGTCACGCCTGCACCGCTGCACCCCCCCCCCCCCCCCACCCGTCCCGCTGGCCCACGCCCCGATGTCGTATCATCAGGAGAACATCAACCCGCAGATGGACATGGAGGACATGGGGGCGGCCCCTACTCAGTCCCGGCCCGGCACGAACATCGTGTGGAACAAGAAGACCGGGAAGCGCGCGCGCGAGCCCGCGGCGGCGCCGGCCCCCGAGCCCGAGGCGCCCCTGGCGCTCTCCGCGGCCTTCACCCGGACGTACATCGGGGCGCAGTCGACGCAGGACTTCGACGCGGCGTTCTTCCAGCACCCGGAGTTCCGCGCGTGGCTGCAGCTCCAGAAGCAGCAGTGGCGGCGCCAGGCCCAGGACCGGCAGATGGTCAGCACCGGGGAGCTGCCCATGGACAAGCGCCTGCGGCAGGTGGGGCCGGGGGAGGGCCGGGGCAGGGGAGGGGGCGAGTCTTTGTGGTGGGGGTGGGCGTCGGTGTAGGGCTGTGGGTGGCTAACCAGCGGTCGTGAGCGGGGCAACGGACGCTGCTGTGCCGTCCCTGCAGCACGCGGCAGGGGGACGGGGGGAGGGGCGTGCCCCCGGTCGTGGAGGGCGACTGGCGGGGCATTGGGATCGAGCCCAAGACCCTCATGGAAGGTGTTCCGCTGTTTGGGGTGGCGAACCGCTGCGCTACTGCCTCCTCCGGCCTACACCCCGACCCTTCTCAGGGCCCCTTCCGCAGTGGGGAAGGATGGGGGAGGATGGGAATCGAACCTGTGCCCAGAGCAACAGAGTTCATGCGTTTGATCACTGAGCTACGGGACTAACCGGACCCCTCCGGTCTGCCTCCGAGCCCCTGCGGTCTCGACATGCACCGGATGCTTTGTGGGGAGGCTGCAGTGCAATCGGTTGCCCCGGGCCCTCCCTCCGTGTGTTCTGCTGTGCTGTGCTGTGTGTAGTGTTGGTGCAGATCGGCAATGGCTTTGCTCCGCGTCCTTCGCGTGCGGCGTTGCCCTTTTCCATCCTCCCGGTCCCTGATCCGCCGCCCCCCTCTCCCTTCATCCTCCACATTATTTGGTGGGTTGTGGTGGGCTCACAGGCCCGCAGGCCAGACAACCCCATGTGGTACCTCTGCCATTCGGGCCTGGCCTGGGGTCCCCATGGAGGGGGAGGAAGCAAAGCGGCTGCATCACCCCCAATGCCGCACTGAAGAGGGAACGCATCACAATGGCTACACTCAAGGTCCACAGGGTGTTCTGCCGTGACCTTGGCTACATGACCCCTTCACAGCAAAACAGCAACATTTAGTTGTCCTTAAGGACAGGGGGGTCCTTGAGGAACTAGATTTTTTTTTGTTGAGGACCGCCCTTAAGGACCGCCCCAAGGGACCGCCAACCGCCAACCGCCAACCGCCAACCGCCACCAACCGCCAGCAGCGACCAACCGCCACCCGCCACCAACCGCCAGTCGCCAACCGCCAATCACCACCAAACGCCAATCGCCGCCAACCGCCAATCGCCACCAGCCATGGTTGAACATATGAGCTACACGCGGTCTTTTTGCAAAACTGCCGTTCAGGAACACATCCCCTTTTTTTTCTCTTAAGGATCCCCCTGCTAGGAACGCCGTAGTCGTCCATATGGAAGGCCGTAGCCGTGTTTAAGGAAGGCCACAGGCCACATAACGCTTGCCGTGTCGGGGAGGGTGCGCAAAGCGGTGAGCACAACAAAAGTGGCATCCCCCCCCACCGTCTCCACCGGCCCGCGATCCCCAAAGGCGAGGAAGACTCAAAGTGGCGCGTGCCGTCTCAGGGTACCCAAAGAAGGGGGAGGAATACCACCGCCTCCCCCCCCCCCCCCCTTTGTGGGCGTTGCAGGTGGTGAACAATCGCGCCGGGGACCGCACCGCCGCCCGGAACGTGGCCCAGTACTTGGACGGTGCCCGTGCGAAGCTGGTCAATGCCTCGTGGGAGGTGCTGGAGGTCCGCCAAAGCCCGGACCTGCCCGACGGGACGCTGAAGGCGTTCGTGCTGATTGACGGCAACAGCGTGCAGACGGTGAAGATCCATGTGCCCCGGCAGGTCTCCGTGCGGTGGACGTGCATGGCCGCGCTGACGGGGCAGGGGGGGTTCGGTGCGCGCGAGGGGAGGGGCTGAGGCTCAGGGGCATCTGGCAGATTGCACACCGCCAAGAGGGGCTCTCAAGCTGAAAGGGCTGGCACTGAAAGCCGCTTTTGGGCTGGGCCAACATAATTTTGTGTTTGGTAAACCGATTCGTTGCCCGGCACAACCGATTCATTGCCCGGCACAACCGATTCATTGCCCGGCACAACCGATTCTTTGCCCGGTACAACCGATTCTTTGCCCGGTACAACCGATTCTTTGCCCGGCACAACCGATTCGTTGCGTGGCACAACCGATTCGTTGCCTGGCACAACCGATTCTCTGTCCGGCACAACCGATTTTCCTTGCTCCGTCCGCCAACTGATTTTGGCCCGGGCGACAGAGCTGTGTGATGGGTCAGCTGACGGTGTTCCTGGTCAACAAACACGGTCGCTCAGTCCCCCCGCTGCTTCCGGATAAACGCTGTCCTCCGGCCTCTCGGGCTGACCGGGTCCTCGCACGGGGACTCTCGGAGGCTCTCACCATTTGTCAGTCGAAGAGGGCGTGGCCCCAGAGCGCCGGGGGGGGGGGGGGAGCGCAGGGATGCCTTGGGGGGGGGAGGGGTGCCCCCCGAGCGCCCCGCGTATGCCCAGCCACTGTCCCCCTGACCGCAAATGACAGCTTCACTGTCATTCGTAACCGACAGTAACCGCCCCCAACCGCTTTGGCAACCTCCTCCAACCGCCTGCCTACCCGCCTCTGGGGCCTCCTCTGAGGCCCCTCCCCTTCTGATGCATCCCTGGGGCCCCCGGTGCACTTCGCTCGCCGCCCCCCCAGGTCTACGTGAACAGCCGCGAGGCGTGGGACGCGGAGCAGGTGGGGGCCAAGCCCGTGAGCTACACGCTGCCGCGGCGCAAGCAGGTGCACCACCTGTACGAGCTGGAGTTCGACGAGACGCAGTACAACGCCGACCACATCACGAACCTGAGCCTGATGGCGGAGGTGGAGGGGGTGTACGAGCGGCACGTGTCCCCGTGCTTCCGTGCCGTCCTGCACCTGGGCTGCGTGGTGAGCGTCAACAAGCAGGAGTACGTCCAGCGCGTGAACAGCGACCGCCAGGGGAACGCGGACGTGTTCCGGCTGCCCGAGCTGACCACCGACAAGCCCGACACGCCGTACCTCCAGGGCAACGAGCTGCAGTACGTCTACTTGTACCACTCGTTCTCCGAGACGGAGGCCCGCGGGATCATCGCGGTGGTGTTTGTCAAGCAGAAGCAGGTCCGTGGCGTGCGGTGGGCTCGGGCTCTGCGGTGGCGAAAAAACGCAATGCATCGCCATTGCCTGGGGCTACATGCGTTTTTGGCGAATTTTGTCGGCGGATGAAATCGAAGAGCTCAGAGGCGCACGTCCGATGGCCCCACGGTTCGGCCCATTTCGACGCACCGAGACGATGGACGCCCGGCCAGCCACGGCCGGGCCAAACATGTCGGACCCGAAAACGACTCAAATCAGACCGAAATCGATTCGTGCTTCTGAGCAAAAATAAAGAGGACAATTCTTTTGGGGGGCGCGCATGCCCTGCGTTTTTCAACTTCTTTTTTCCCCCCGAGCATGGCTGGGGAAAGGTGCAGGTCGGGCGCTTGTGACAATTTTCGGGCCGCGGCGGCGACTGCCGTCCAATTTTTTTGCCTGTCACACCTGAGTTTTGCATCGCTTCTCCCTCTGTGCCTTGCTGTCAAGCCATAGTCACACTGATACCAATGTGTATCTTCATACCCATAGTCCGATCAACACATTCCCCACACTCACACACGCACCCATCCCCGCATTCATAACCACACCCATCCCCATACTCCTACCGACACCCATCCCCATACTCATCACCACGGTCATCCCCACACTCATCCCAACATTTATACCCACACTCATACCCACGCTGATCCTCATACCCATACCCACGCTGATCCTCATATCCATATCTACTCACCCCCACACTCATAGCCACACTCCTCCTCATACTCATACCCCACACTCCTCCTCATACTCATAGCCACACTCCTCCTCTTACTCATACCCACGCCGATCCTCACACTCCTACCCACACTCCTCCTCACACTCATACCCACACTCCTCCTCATACTCATAGCCACACTCCTCCTCATACTCATAGCCACACTCCTCCTCACACTCATACCCACACTCCTCCTCACACTCATACCCACACTCCTCCTCATACTCATAGCCACACTCCTCCTCACACTCATACCCACACTCCTCCTCATACTCATACCCACACTCCTCCTCATACTCATACCCACACTCCTCCTCATACTCATACCCACACTCCTCCTCATACTCATAGCCACACTCCTCCTCACACTCATACCCACACTCCTCCTCACACTCATACCCACACTCCTCCTCATACTCATACCCACACTCCTCCTCACACTCATACCCACACTCCTCCTCATACTCATACCCACACTCCTCCTCATACTCATAGCCACACTCCTCCTCATACTCATAGCCACACTCCTCCTCATACTCATACCCACACTCCTCCTCACACTCATACCCACACTCCTCCTCACACTCATACTCATAGCCACACTCCTCCTCTTACTCATACTCATACCCACACTCCTCCTGATACTCATACCCACACTCCTCCTCATACTCATACCCACACTCCTCCTCATACTCATAGCCACACTCCTCCTCATACTCATAGCCACACTCCTCCTCATACTCATAGCCACACTCCTCCTCATACTCATAGCCACACTCATCCCCATACTCATATCCACTCATCCCCCAACAATGCCGTCCTCCAATGAGTGTCGCAACCGCTGCACCGCGGGGCCCTCCGCACGCTGCCCTCTCCGTTGCACTGCCGCAGGTCCGCACAGTGTTCGTCCAGCCGCCGCGGGCCGCGCGCCAGACCGCGGCGGAGTGGTCCCGGCTGACACAGACGGCGGTGGGCCGCACGCAGACGCAGGGGACGCAAATGTCGGAGGACGCGGACGGGTCACCGCTGGACACCGGGCGCTTGGGGCAGTTTGACTTCGTGCCGCCGGAGTACGTGGACAGCAAAATCAACGCGTTCCGCCGGGCCGACGGGTGGCTCATGGTGTGTGTCTGCCCCCCCCCCCCCCCCGTGCCTGCGGCCGCTGGAATCCCTCCGTCACCCCCCGGGGGCTGTGGGTTTTGTGTGCGTCACGTTGTTTGTGTTTGTGTGTGTGTGTGTGTGTGCGTTTGTGTAGGAGAGAGTGTGTGTGTGTGTGTGCGCGTGTGCCTAGCCTTCAAACATTCATGACTGCTTTGTTTTGATTGGCCTGACGAGTAGTTGATGACCAGTGCCCTGCCCTGCCTGCCTGTCGATCTACAGTGGGTTGGTTGCTCGGTTTCTTGGTCACCTCACGCCGTGTGTGTGTGTGTGTGCGTGTGTTCATGCAAGCCGGCGCCATGCAGCAGTCCCGGTCAGACTTCTCACTAACATCCGGCAACATTCTTCTTTGCATCTGGCGGCATCCGGCAGGGGGCAGGGCTCGCATCCGGCTGCATCTGGCAAACGAAGTGCGCACCTTACTGACCTGCGCAAATAACATCTTTCTTCCCCTTGTGCTTTTCCCTGCACCTCAGCACGCCCCCCTCCCTCCCTCTTTTTGTGGTGAGCCCATGTGCCGTGGCTGCGGGATAGGGCGCCAAGCCACATTGCGGTGGCTGTCGCGATGGCGGACAGGGGGTTGGGCTTACATCCCGCGGCATCCGACATGCCCAATGCCAGGGGAAGGTCCCGGTCCTTGGTCCTTCAGGGCTGGCGGGCAGATTCTTCGCCCGTAACATGCCGGGTCAGGCCTATTGGTCATGGGGTAGCCCTGGTGCCTGTCCCGTCAAACGTCGCAGGGGTCGGTGACCCCCGCCCCACTGATCCTATTCCAGTGTTGGGGGGTGGGACAGGGGTACTAAGTGATGCGCTTTCTGCCCCTGTCGTTCCGTACCCACTCCAGACGGGGCCCACCTCCTCCCTCCCTCCTTGTTCCCTGCCCCCCCCCCCCCCACCCCCCACACGCACTCGGAGTATGCCCCTGGTCAACGGCACGGGCAACAGCCCCGTCTCTGGGACAGCCGACCCCCGGAGTAGTGCAACAGGACAAGTCATCCGGGGGCTCCGTAGACACAACCAAAACACGTTCGGACCCACAGAGGGTCAGAATGAGCGGTGGCAAGAGGCCAATAGGCGCCGCCAAAGGCAAACAAACCAACACCATGGCCTTGTGCCACCCCCCCCCCCCCCCCCACATGCACATGGGGACCCTCACACGACCGGCCCCAACACACCCACCATGGCACACGCTGCCGCATGTCTTCAGGAGTTCCTGGCGGTGTCCCGGCCCGTGCTCACGTTCTGCCAAGGCAGCACAGACCTGGACATCCAGACGCAGGTGCCCTCCCTGAGCAACGTCCCGGTGCGGACGTTGATTGTGCAGAAGTCCGACCTGGACCTCTACCGCCACGCGAACGTCTTCAAGGTCTTCGAGTCCGCGGTGATGGACCGCATTGTGGACCACTACTGCGCCGTGCTGCCGCACATGGAGCAGTGCCTGCAGATGTGCAGGTGCCGGGGACTTTAGGGGGGCCATGCCCGACGCCCGCTGCGCATGGCACGCCCCTCCGATCCCTCCCTCCGCCCACAGGGCCCCGGCAGGGCCTTGGGGTGGGGGGTCCCAGTGCCTTCCTGCCGGGTCTCGACGCCAACGCCGGGCTGTCGTAGTGCAGCACAGCGCCAGGGTTCGTCACAGGGCCGTCCATCGGGATGTAGATCCCCCTGCCCCCCCCCCCCCCCCGGACTGGACGGGGATGATGGCGGGCGCCCCAACGCTTTCGAACCCGTCGTTCTCCAGTTTGAGATCTGTGGGAAAAGTCCTGCGCCAAAGGCACCAAGAATTTTGTTTTGGCCTCCTGAGTTTTTTTTGTTGTACCGGTGGGTCTATACTCAAAATACTCAGAACTTTGTGGGGAATCCAAAAATGCGTTAAAAACACAGGCAAATATTTTTTGGCCCCCGATCCAACCTCCGCGCCGGACGTTGGCTGATGGGGATCCTGAGCTGATGCCCCCCCCCCCCCCCCCCGACTAAAGTGACCATCGTGTCGAAGAACGAAACGTACCATTGAGAAAATCTGATCGGGCCATGTTTGGTACACAACATTTCCCCCCCCCCCCCCCCACACAGGTGAGCACCTCCCAGCCTGGGGTCTTTGTGATGACCGCATCCTGGGCACTGATCAGGCCGTCAGGGGAGGACGCCATGGGCTGAAGCTGCATTCTGGATTCCCCCCCCCCCCCCCCCAAGGCAGGGGGATGCCCGCGGCATTGCGGAGGCCCGCAGTAGTGCGGATGCCGGCTTGTCATGGCAGACGGTTCAAGGGCGAGAGGCCAATAGGCGCCGCCACAGGCTAACAGAGCCAACCACCAAGGCCTTGTGCCCACCCCCTCCCCCCCCCCTTCTCATACCCCCCTGATGCCCCCCCCCCAACGCGCCTGCCCCCCCCCCCCCCAGGTATAGCAACATCCCCCTGTGCAACCTGGACAACGACCTGGCGGTGGGGGTGATGGACGTCAGCTTCGGGCGGCTGCTCCGCAACAACAGCCACCTGCTGTGGTGCACCTCCGGGGCGCGGCCGGACCTCGGGGGCACGGAGGCCGACGACAACAAGTTCACGACGTGCGAGGAGGTGCTGGCGTCGCTGCAGCCCACGGACATCAACAGCCCCGGGGCGCACCTCACGTACAGCGTCAACCTGGACATCAGCCACCTGGAGGTCATGTCCGTCACCTACTCCCAGAGCATCATGGACAGCGACATCAGCAGCCTGCAGCTGCAGCAGGAGAGCACGCAGGTGCCACGACCCCCCCACCCTCCCCCACCCCCCAGGCAGGGGGATGCCCGCGGCAGTACGGAGGCCTGCTTGTCATAGCCCAAGGTGCAAGGGTGAGAGGCCAATAGGCGCGGCCACAGGCTAACAGAGCCAACCACCGAGGCCTTGTGCCAACCCCCCCCTCCTCCCCAAGGGCTCCTTTTAAACAACTCGGCACCACTGCCCCCCCCCCCCCCTGCCCTCCGGACCCCTCCCCTTACAAGATTGGACCTCATTTCCTCCCGGGCCTTCTCGAAAATTTTCTTTGGCGCCTCTGGCGCCATGTTAGTTTAGACCACAATATTTACATTCGGCGCCTCTAAAAACACAGCACCACCGGGGGGTGGGGGGGAGGGGGAGGGGGGGGGGCTGGACCCCACCCCCCTCAAAAGGAGCTCTGCCCCAAATAAGAAACTTCGCCGTGGCGGTTATGAAAGCCGACGGCCGCAAACCCCGGACCTGCCTGGGCGGTGGAGGAGCCAAGAGGTCGCGTGGGGGCTGTACTGGCCGGCAGAGGGATTATGGTAGGGCAGCGATGGATTGGAGGGGCTGACAACCGTAGGAGGGACCCCCCCCCCTGATCAGGCCATTTTTGGTACACAAATTTTTGGGTCCCAGACCCCCCCCCCCCCCCGCGCCCTCTTGTGTGCCCCGAGTCTTGTGATGGCTCCGGCCAAGCCGTTGGTGATGTGTTGGTGGTGCAGGAAGACCCACCGGCCCGTTCGAGGGACGCAGAATGGCCCATCATCCCCCAGCGGTGGCCCCCACAGGGGGGGGGGGGGTCCACCATCCACATGATTTGGGGTACCCCCTTCCCCCTTTGTCCAGCCCCCCCCCCAGGGGGGGGGGTCACTTGGCCCATGAACAATAAGAAATCAATAGGAAATCACAGGCGCTGAAGGCGCCGAAGAAAAATTTTAACTGGGTACACTACAATTCAGGTGATTGTTGTGTGGTGTCCCCCCCCCCCCCCCGGGCGTGGGGTGGGGACCATCGTCCCTGGAGGGGGGGGGGTGGACATGGAGGGGGCGGTGTAAAAGAGACCACGCAATCTTCAAATCGAAGGAAGAATTGGTTGTGATTGGGAGTGACTGATGCCCAAGCGGGCCCCAACGGGTGGCGGTTTTGAGCCCGAGCGGGCCCTCAAAGCGGAGGCGGCAGCTCTGGCTCTGGTTGGACCACATCCACGTTGGCACGGCACAATGCGCAGGCACCAGCCCCTGGCATTGTGAGTGGGGCCCCTGCCCCACCCCTTGACCCGGTCCCCCTCCGCCTCTCCGCAGGTGCTCTCCGCCTTCAACATCATGCGGGAGATGATCTCCCACTGGTACGCCGACGCCCTCTCGGGGGCAGCCTACGCCGCGGCCCCCGACATGCTCCTGCAGCACGTGTTCCGCTGGCTCAAGAACAAGAGCAGTCTGCTGTACGACCCGGCGCTGTACCGCTTCACGCTCCAGCTGGTCAAGAAGGCCTTCTCGACCCTCCTGCAGCGCATCCTCAAGGTCCGCCCCCCCGCGACATGCGCCTTGTCTCTCTCCCTCCCTCCCTCTTTCTCTCCCCCGCCCCCTCTCCCTCTCTCCCTCTCTCCCTCCCTCTCCCTCCCTCTTTCTCCCTCTCCCTCCCTCCCTCCCTCCCTCCCTCTTCCTCCCTCCCCCCCCCTCCCTCCCTCCCTCTCTCCCTCTCTCCCTCCCTCTCCCCCCCTCTCTCTCCCTCTCTCTCTCCCCCTATGGCCGTCAGGTGGGGTCGAATCTCCCTCCCTCCCCCCCCCTCTCTCTCCCTCTCTCTCTCTCCCTATGGCCGTCAGGTGGGGTCGAAGATCATCTTCGCCAATTTCCAACGGGTGGTCATCAACACCCCGAAGGCGTCCATCGTGGATGCGCAGTCCTACGTCAACTTCCTGCTCAGCGCCGTGAAGGACAACATCCTCCTGCAGCGCCTGTCGGTATGATGCGCCTGACTGCCCCGGGGGGGCTGCTCTCTGTGTTCCGTGTTCCGCCGCTGCAGGTTGCTCTGCTGTTGAAGGCAGTGATGCCCCGCTGGGGCAGCTCCGACTTGATGTTGGGGGGGCAACTGCTTACATGGAGGGGGGGCTGGGCAGTAGGGCTTTCAACTGCGGGGGGGCGGGGGTCTGGGAAAAGGGCTCAATTGACAGGTCCATTAGTCAGTTATTATGAACTCAGTGACGAAAAATTTTTTGAGCATTAAACATCGTCAGTTTTTTTTTTCCACCAAATCCATGGCAAATGATAACTTTTCTGAACCCCCTGAACGCGCTGATTCCAAAAACCCCGTTTTCAGTTTTTGCCGATTTTTGGGTCCGGGTCACCTCCGGGGCCTGGGGGTCAGTCTCGGTAGGATTTTGGGGGGGCCGTCAATTCAGCCCCTTTTTGGGGGGGGGTCTAGCCAGGGGGCTCTATCGACCCCCCCCCCCCCCTTTCCAATTGAAAGCCTGCCTGCCCGTGTTCTATACATAGGGGGGGTTCCAGGCCACGGCTGAGTGACCGTGCCCTATACCCGGGGGGGGGGGGGTGGCCAAAAGAGAAGTGTGTGTACCTGAGACGACCTCCAATTTCATGCCCCTTTCATCAATTTTCTGATGTGGGGGGTGGGGTCAGGCGGAGGAGAAAGGGTCAACCAAATCTGACGTTGGGGCCTGCGGTCTGAAGTGGTGCCATTTTGGGGGTGAACAAGCGGATGTCATGTCAGTTCATGGCGTGGCAGGGCATGGCATGGCGTGCCGGTGAGTGCCGTGGAGTGCCGTGCCCTGACGTGCCCTGGCGTGGCGTCGCGTCACCTCATACGACATTGTGTCATGTTGTGTCCCATTCTCTGTGTTGCAAATGGTCAATCCCCCCCCCCCCCACCACCACCAAATCCATGGCAAATGATGACTTTTCTGATCCCCCTA
Source organism: Eutreptiella sp. 'Long Island Sound 2002' (assembly GCA_964036045.1). Lineage (NCBI taxonomy): Eukaryota > Euglenozoa > Euglenophyceae > Eutreptiales > Eutreptiaceae > Eutreptiella > Eutreptiella sp. 'Long Island Sound 2002'. The sequence goes on along the minus strand of OZ038388.1, from coordinate 50,087,171 downwards.
AAAGCGCTGATTCCAAAAATCCCATTTTCATTTTTCGCCGAATTTCGGGTCCGGGCCACCTCCGGGGCCCGGGGGTCAGTCTCGGTAGGATTTTGGGGGGGGGCTCTATCGACCGCCAGCCCCCCCCGGACCCCCCCAGCATGTACGCCTACCCCAGTAGAGCCCAGAACGCCAATGCGGCCAGCGGAGGTAGGGTCGAGGGATGAACATCAGTTCGCCGGACACTCAACGGACGCGCCACACGTTGGCAAGATGGACAGAAGGCCATGACAGTCGCGGGGCAGGCGCGACCAGAGCCTAATACGGGCACTGCAACCCGACCATGTTGAGGCCCGGACCCCCCCCCCCCCGCCTCACCCGGTCCGGTGTGCCGTGCCGTGTCCGCGCCCCCTCGCCCCACGCCCCCTCTCGCGTAGCTCACCCCGTCGGCGTACTACACGACGCTGCTGTGGATGGACCGCATGAACTACGCGGTGTTCCAGACGGCGGAGGAGGACGTGCAGGGCGCCCTGCCCGAGGGCCCCTTCAGCCCCAACGTCGTCCTGTCGCTGTCCGGGTACTTCCCGGAGGCCGCCGGCAAGCGCTACCAGGACAACATCGTGCGCTTCATGACGGCCGTCACCAACTTCAAGACGGAGCTGCTGCAGGCGGAGCAGGCCAAGCCGCAGGCGGAGCAGGCGGGGCGGGAGGCGCTGATGACGCGCTGCGAGCAGTACATGCAGACGTTCGTGCAGGGCTCGCTGCAGCAGCGCCTGATGCAGGACGTGGAGAAGATGGCGAAGCTCGGCACGGCGAGGTCCTGTGGGCCCCTCTGGGCTCTGGGCGGGTTGTCAGCGGGTCAAGACACAAGACCACTGAAGCACTGTTGAACAATGGTTGGCGGTTGGCGGTTGGCGGTTGGTGGCGGTTGGTGGCGGTAGGCGGTTGGTGGCGGTTAGTGGCGGTTGGTGGCGGTTGGTGGCGGTTGGTGGCGGTTGGTGGCGGTAGGCGGTTGGCGGTTAGTGGTCCTTGAGGGCTGTCCTTGACACAAAAAGGGGGTTCGTAAAGACAGCCCTGTTGACACCTGGCGACACCTGTTGACACGCGTTGACATCTGTTGACGCCCATGTCTTGACCGTGAAGCAGAGGGCGTCCCCGTGAACGTTTGTTTCTGTTGGCATGACGAACCCCGTTCTTTTCTCCCGCCCCCTCCCCCCTTGAGGATAGCCCTGGATGTCACCGGGTGTGGACCAGACTTGGCACTACCTGCCACCTCAGACATCATCAGATGGAGCAGGGTCCTACTGAGCCACACGCTGGTCGCAGCACGTTCCTACTGAGTTCTGGTGGTGCGGGGGGGGCGGGTAGTACTGAGTGGCCGTTGATACGGGGCCGACTCCTACTGAGAACCAGTTGCCCTGTCATGCGCTAGTGGCATTTCTGGTGTGGACAGGGGTCAAGCGCAGCATTCGTGCCGGTGACAACGGCACATCGCAGCCACGTGACAACACGCGTCAATGCGCTTTTGGACCGCCGACGCCTGCTCCTCCCCTTCCTCAGGTACATCATGTCCAAGCGGCCCGGGAGCTCGTGGATGTCCTCCGACTGCCCCCTGGAGTACATCAAGGCCTTGTGCCACCTGCTGGGCCTCTACCCCTCCCTCAACTCCACCATCTACACGATGAAGGGCAACCTCCTCAAGTTGGTGGGGGTCAAGGCCTTCGACTCGGCCGCGACGTTCGTGGACCCGTCGGGGGCGGCGCTGGTCCTGAGCGACGTGATGTGCTCCTACTGCAACGAGGTGCGTGTGCGCCCCGGGCCGCTCCCATCCGCCTGGCGGCCAGGGATGCATCAGAAGGGAAGGGGCCTCAGAGGTGGCCATAAAGGCGGTTGGGGAGGCGGGTGGCGGAGGTTGCCAAAGCGGTTGGGGCCGGTTACTGTCGGTTACAAATGCCATTGAGGCTGGCACTTGCCGTCAGGGGTACAGTGGCTGGGCATAGGCTGGGCGCCCTGGAGGGGGGGGGGGGGGGGGGCTACCTCCCCCCCCTTTCCAATGCATCCCTGCTGGACCCTCCTCGGGGGCCGGGGGACTGTGCAGCCCAGGGCTGTCCCCAACCAACGGATTTCTTTGAACCCTAATCCTGAACCAAGGACAGCCCTAAGTACCCCCCAAGCGGCGGTTACAGACCAACCGTCGGCAGTCAACCACCACCCGTTGGCGGTTACCACAAGGTTTGTCGGTTAACCCGCGCCGGCCGTCGGTGAATCATTGCGCTGTCACCGGCATCTGCTGTCAGTGACCGGCCGACTGTTGGTTGACTGTGGCTTGTTGCTGCATTTCCCGCCGCCCGTGTTGCAGTGAACGGGCCTTGAGGGGGCCAGAGGCATTGAGCGTCCTGTTTTGGTGTCAGCCCCGGCGACATCCCCCGTACCATTCGGAGGGGCCTCCCCCACGTCTGATGTGGGCAGTGGAACACACCGTCGGGGCCCGGGAAGCCCCAGTTCCCTCCGTCCGGGAGGGCGGTGGGGGACATGGGCATGTGCGTTGGGGGCGGGGACGGGGGCGGGCCACGACATGGGGCCGTCACCCCCGATGGCCATGGGGCGCCTTCCTGGGTCCTGCCCAACGCACAGTGCACCGGGCGGGTGAACATTTGACTTGGGGCCGGGCGGGGTCCTTGGAGCCCCCCCCTAATGCAGCGGGGGGGCGGAAAGGGGCACCACGGGCGGCAGGGTTAATTTCCTCAACGCAAATGTCTGAAATTTTGGCTCCAACTTGCTTCTGGGGTGGGGGGGGCGGGCAGGGAGGTATGAGGGCGGCTGACAACTGTAGGAGGAGCCCCCCCCCCCCCCCATTTGGACCCCCCCCCTGTGGAGCGAACCTAATACCGAGGCCTTGTGCCAGTCCCCCCCTTTGGAGTGACACAGTGACAGTGCCAGCGGTTTTGTCATATAGAATATGCATGAAAAACATGAAACAGAGAGCCAGCCCATTGGAGCCCCCCTCCAAAGGGGGGGGGGTCGGGAAGGGGGCTCCAAGGGCCCCCCACCCCCCAAATCAATTTTGTCTGCCCGCCGAAGCCACGTGCACGTACAATCCGCTCATGAAATTCGGGGTGGGTGGGTGGTAGACATGGGTCAGGGGGTGGGTCAAACACGCAATGAGCCTAACCCAAGAGGGGGGTGCACTCGTTGTATTAAGCGCTTGTTCAATACTTTGTCCGTGGTGTTGTGTCTTGCCCATGTGTTGACCATGAAGCAGAGAGTGTTCCCGTGGACGTTCGTTTCTGTTGGTGTCACAAAGGCTTTTTCTTTTTTGCTCTTAAGGCCACACCCCTGTTACTGTTACTGGGATTGAAAGAAGCAGTTGAGGATTGAGAACCGAAGCAAAGAGACTGCCGCTGCAGATTTCCCCCGTACCAATCCCCCCCCCCTCCCCTCCCCCCCGGGGCAAATCAAGCGCCGCAGAAAGAGAGAGAGAGAGAGAGGGAGGGAGGGAGGGAGGGAGGGAGGGAGGGAGGGAGGGAGGGAGGGAGGGAGGGAGAGATAGACACACACACACACGCACGCACGCACAGAGAGAGAGAGAGAGAGAGAGAGAGAGAGAGAGAGAGAGACAGAGAGAGAGAGAGAGGCAGAGAGCCCTGCCGTGTGCGCGTTGGCATTGTCCGCAGGTGATGGACATCGATCTGGTCCGCGATGACAACTTCGCCCCCGACAAAGACTGGGCCTGCCTCGTGTGCCGCAAGCCCTTCAGCCGGGACCTCATTGAGGCGCAGCTGGTGGACCAGCTGGGGCTCAGCCTCATGGCGTACCAGGTCCAGGACCTGCAGTGCGTCAAGTGCAAGCAGGTCAAGGCCGACTACCTCATCACGTACTGCTCCTGCAGCGGCGAGTACCGGCCCAAGACCACCCCCGAGGCCCTCATGCGGAAGGTGCGGAACATGCTCCAGATCGCGGAGTACCACGGCCTCCAGTGGCTGCAGGAGGTCACGACCTGGGCCCTGCAGCAGCACGGCGAGAGCGTGGCCGCCGGGGAGTGAGCCGCCCGCGCGCCGGCGCGCGCGCGCCCCCCCCCTGCGTCGTTGACGCGGGGCGTTGTCAATAGCGGATTCGTCCGATTGTGTCCAGTTTCTCGTCCAGAATCCAGGGCTATCCTTCAGAACCCATATTCTGTTTTTGTTAAGGATGGCCCCCAGGGACCGCCAACCGCCAACCGCCACCAACCGCCCGCCGCCCACCTTTGAAATAGAGAAGGTCCCGTGGCCACGAAGCAGAGAGCGTCCCCATGAACATTCGTTTCCGTTGGCGGGACGAACCCTTTTTTTTTTGGCTTAAGGACGGCCCTCCCCCGCATTTGCCCGTGCCCAACACCAGATAACTGATTCGCGCGGGCGGTTACTGTTTGCAGGCGTTCCCTGTCCCGATCCGTGTGGGATCGGTGGGTCCCGAACACTGCCCGTTTGCCCGACGTCCGGGGGTCCAGGGGCCACATGTACACCCCCCGACCCCCGACCCCCTCTCGTCCACAGGGCTGTCCACAAGATGTTTTTTTTTTTATTAAGCCCAAGACCTCAAGGACAGCCCCGAGGCACCACCAGCCACCAACCGCCAACCGCCACCAACCGCCAGCCATTGTTCAATAGCGCTTCTGCGGTCTTGTGTCTTGCCCATATTTGACCGGGAAGCAGATCGCGTCCCCGTGAAGGTTCGTTTCTGTCGGCGTTACGAACCCCACTTCTTTTTTTTTTTCCCCCTGAAGGCCAGCCCCCCTCGTCCAGTCGCCGGGAGACCAGTGGTCCGGAGAGCGGTGCAGTACGGCGGAGGCGGGGGTCTGTCGCATGCGCGAGTGATCCGTGGCTGCGCTGCCCGGGCCCCGCACCGCGTCCCTTGACCAGGGCATCTCGCCGCATGGCCAAGGTCACCCCAAGTGCCCCCAAAACCCGCTGCACCGCCGCGCGGGCGGGCGCTGCTTGGGCCACGCCCTCTGTCCGTCCCTCCCCCCGAACCGCCTGCCCCGCGGGGGTCCGTCGGCGTCGAGGCGTGGGGCGTCGGGGGCGACGTGATCGGGGCCACGTCTTTTGCCGCGCCCTCTGGGGGCGCCTGCCAAGACGAAGCGCAACCGCCGCGGCGTCTCTTGTTCGTGTACATTACCCCCCGACCCCCCGGCGCCGCCGCTGAAGTGCGGGGCTGTCCCCCCGCCGCATTTGTCAGTGCAGCGGGGGGGCCCCCCTTACGCACTGCCGACGGGACTTGAGGGATGTGTGTCTCTCGGAAGTGCGCGGCGCGCCCTGCCTCGCCGCGCCCCAGGGCCCTCGGCGGTCGGTAGCGGAGTGCCCCAGTTCTGGTGCGGGGACGGGGGGGCTATCGGCGCCTCGGCTGCCTCCCTTTGATGCCCCGGCCTCGAGCCCCAAGGCCCCATTGCCGCGCTTGTCTGGGGCCAGGGCCACGCCCCTTCGTACGCAGAGCCATGCCCCCGCCATACCAGTGATACCAGTGCTGCCGCGGTCCGCAGCCAGGGGGGCGATTCCCGTGTGAAACACTCGCAAACAGACGCTCCACTAGCGTCCGGCAGGGAAACTGGTTCTCAGTGGGAGTCGGCCCCGCATCAACGGCCACTCAGTAATACACGCCCCCCCGCACCAGCGGAACTCAGTAGGAACGTGCCGCGTCCAGCGTGTGGCTCAGTAGGACCCTGCTCCATCTGATCATGTCTGAGGTGGCGGACGCTAGTGGCAAGTCTGCTCGCAAACGGCCAAAGAAAGCCCCTCTGAAGACAGCGTGTGTGTGAGGCACGTTGTGCGATGCCCCGGGCATCCCTCGCAGACAGCCACGGACGACGGGCCATTGCCTCAGCGGCAAGTGTATACCCTCCACCGCCCAAGGCCCGGAGCTGTGCCTCCCTTTTTTTGGCGGCATCACACCGCCCTCACAACGCCGTCCCGCTCAAACCCGTGACCCTTTTCCCCGCCTCAGCCCGCGGGGCAGCGAACCCCCGGCGCTCTGATCCCACGCCCAAGGCCGGCCCGCGGCGGTGTGTATTTGTCAATACGGACCGATCGGCGGCCGCCTTCTGACCTCCGCCCCCTCCCTCTGCCCATCCCCCCGCACACGCTCGCAGTCTGCGATCACTTGTGCGATTGTGTCGTGCCGGCAGTCGGGTGCTCGATGCGAATCCGGGGCCGTTGGGGGGGAGGGGTGCTCAAGGGATCAGGGGGCTGCTGCCCTCTGTGGCAGGGGGGCCCCTGTGGCGGCCGCTGCCTGGGGGACTGCCAGGGGGACTGCCAGGGGGACTGCCAGGGGAAAGGCAGCCGAGATCAGGGGTTTTTTTGGTGGACAATTTTTTTTTTTGGTTAAAAAGCCTGGTCTTGGCAAAGTAGCACTTTGTCTCCAAGCGCCGTCGGTTACTCTCCAACCGCCGTCGGTTACTCTCCAACCGCCGTCGGTTGCCCCTTAAGTGGCATCGATTGGAGAGGTACAGATTTTGCTGACCACTGGACACACCGGCTATTTTTTTTTGAACTAAACATCCCCCGGCCGAGATGGAGGTCCGAAGGGGTCCTCCGTACGCTCGTAGACCTGCGGGGGTTGAAGGGGCCGAAGGGTGGCACGCCGCATCTCCTCTGTGACGTGGGTGTGTCAGACGCTCCTTCTGGGGCCACCTGGGCATTGGCGCAGAGGAGGGGGGGGGGGGGCGCAGGCGGACTGCCAAGGCCCTGAACGCCCTGGGGCAGACGTGTCGGGTCCTTTGGGACCGGGATTCTGAAAGAGGAATCGCGCAGGTGTTCATGGCAGACAACAGGCTCCCTTCTCAAGTGAACAGCACCCTCTGGGGACTGACGGCGGTCAACACCGTATGCAGCCCCACAGAAGCAGTGGTAGACCCCGGACGATGGGCCCCCAGCAGGAACAACCAGCACCCCCCAGGGATCAACAGCACGTGACACGCCCTTTGCAAATCTCGCAGCAAACGCCAGAATAGAATGATTTGTAGTTCATGTGCCATCGTGAAAACATTCAAATGTGCCCAAAACTGTAGCAAAATAAATCGCCTCTGGAGGTTTTTCATGGCTTCACAGAAAAAAATAGGCCCATGAAGTACTCCTGTTTGCAGCCTCCGGACTGTGTTCACTGAATGCCAAAACAAACCCCCGCAGGAGGGGGGGTTTAAGACGCCAAACAGAAGTTTGTGTCCCCAAAACCGGCCTCCAATTTTGGGCATCTTTCATGAATTTCATTTTCCCTGAAGGAAAGTTTGCCTGATGTGGGTGGGCGGGGGGGGGGGTGGGTTGACGGGGCTGCCCGCCCCCCCCCCCCCCCACCCTCCGCCCCTGGGCCCGCAAGCAACAGCGTTGGGTCCCAAGGAAGTGTAGCACGGCAATTGCACAGGGAACTGAGCAACACTCGGAACACCTGAGAGAGCGATGGACAGAGCAGAAGGTATAGACCTGTATCAGTTCCCAAAGCAATGGATGATGGAATGGGTGATGTGGGTCACTTTGGGGGTGTCAAAGGTGCTGCCCGCATCACACTGGGCACCTGGAAGGCGGTGCTTGCTTGGGTAAGGTCTTGCCAGGCAGAGGGTGCAGCCATGCACAGGTACAACCCATTTATTCCACAGCCAGATGTGGTGTGGTGAGACCAATGCCGGCTCTTGACAGCAGGCACTGACTATCTACATGAAGGAAGTGACTGCAGCCAGGACTTCAGCGTTGATCCGTAGACAAAAAGTGGAAGGAAGTGGTGCTACAGCATTTCCTCAGAGTGAGATATCCAAGTCTTGAATCTCAAAAATTGAACAAATCTGCCACCACGGAATTCGTCAACCCTGACACACCTTTTGTGGGTTTCCTGTAAGAAGTGATCAAACGGGGGTGGAGACCAAGGAAATACACGGCACCGAATGTTTTCAACTCTTCCTTGGGCCAAGCAAAATTGATATTCAGGGCAGAAAGAATCACAGCAAGTCACCGTGCGGCAGACGGGAGGCTAAGGGGGTTTGACCAGCTCTCGTGAGCGCCGGGTGGTGCAGAGGCAAAGGTCTGCGTGCAATCCTCAGAAGAGACATGCACCATCGCGAAGGGACGACGCACCCGCTTCTTTTCTTGGCGCCAAAGGCACCAGGGATTCGATGTGGGCGCCGGGGGGGGCCAGGCGTCATGCGCACGGTTTGTAGGCATCGGCCACCACCGCGTCCTCTCAATTGCTCGAAGTCCTGCACCGGACCCCCTGGCGTTGTGTCGCAGGCCGCTGCATATGTCGCGTCTGTGCCTCTTGTCACGGTGAACTCCCCCGTCGGACTTCTACCGAGCGATCCATTCCGGCCGCATCCCGCCGCCGCCGCGCCTCCGGTGGTTGCCCCCGCGCATGCCCCCGTACAGGCCCTGATGCCCCCCCCGCCCGCGTGGACTGCCGCACACACCGACCGCCTGCATGCGAATCGGGTGGAGGGTCGCACAGCTGCTCCTGGTCATCGTCGCCCTGCTGCTGTACGTGCCCCGCCTCAAAGATGAGCCCGCGGCCCGCGGCCCCACGACCATCATCATCCCCCCATCCCCCGAAGCCCCGCCGCAGCCCCACGGCGCGCGCGTCCCTAGACCCCGGGATCCGGCGCCACGGGCACAGGCTGCACCTCCAGCGCCGCGCCCGCCTCCTGCCAGCCCCCACCCCGTCCCAGTGCCACGGGACGCCCCCCCGCCCCCGCCCCGCCCCGTTGCCGAAGCCGCCGTGCCGGCGCACCTCGACGCTGCCTTGTGCTGCAAGGCTGACTGCCCGCCGGGGGCGTCCCTCCCTGCGGACCGGCCCCGCGGTGCCGCCATGACGTCCGCGATGTGCGCCTCGGCGTCCAACCTGACCAAGTACTGGAAGGGGGTGCACGGGATGTGCGGGCCTCTGAAGCCCCCGGAGATCACCTACTCGGTGTCGGACCACTTGCACGCGCAGCAGTGCAGGGCTACAGGTGGGGCCTCGCTGTTGCCGGGTGCTCGTTTGCAGCCGCGCCCCGGGATCAGAAGGCAATGGTGAGCGACCCCAACAGGGCTGTCCTTTAGAACTCTTTTTTTTTGTTCAGGACAGCCCTCAAGGACAGCCCCGAGGGACAACCAACCGCCAACCACCAACCGCCAACGCTGCCCACTGCCCACCGCCCACCGCCAACCATTACAGACTCCCTTTCTGCGAATCTGGACTGTATTCGCTTGCAAAGCCCCCCCCCCCCCCCACACACACCAACACTGAACAATGTGGTTATGACCATGCGCCTGTGACACGGGGGCGTATGCGAACCCAGTTTCCGTTGCCTCATGGCCCCACACACACCCCTCCCCCACCCAACAATGTCAACGGATCCCTCCTGACAAGCCGGCCCAGTGCATACATCGGGAAGCTCTGACCGGCACACTTGCAGAGGGTTCGTGGCGACCCCACTGCCTCAGCTATACGGAGTATCTGTGGAGGGCCCACATCAGCGATTGCACGGTGGCTGACGTAGTGGTGGGTGGTCACCAGAACTGATTCAGGGAGTGGACTGAAAGCGATGAGGGCTGTGGGTGGGCAGGAGCTGTTGCAGCAACGAGGCGGGTCGACACCTGACCTTTTGACCCGAAACAGCTCTCCTAACCGCCTTCGGGCTGTCCTTGGGGGCGGGGGGTTCGTAATGCCAACTGAAACGAACCTTCACGGGCACGCTCTCTGCTTCATGGTTAAGACATGGGCAAGACACAAGACCACAGAAACAGTATTGAACAATGGTTGGCGGTAGACGGCAGTTGGCGGTTGGTGGCGGTTGGCGTCATGCACCATTGACGCAGGATGGCACATCACAATCAAACATGCGGGACACGATACACACCCCGTGCACTACAATTTTATAGATTTGGCTTTTGTGAATTTTGTTGCCCTGTTTTGGTTACACACATCACTGTCCTCCTCGGCTCCCCGGATGCACAGATCCAAAGAGTTAAGATACCGTTGACAAAACCACGCAACCGGAATGCTCTTGTTGCACATTTCGCGAGACGGCTGCCGTAGTACATGTCAGGTCGGGTGTCAGGTGATTCAAAACGCGTGTCACAGGCATCTCCGATTGTGAAGCACACTGCATATTACAAGTCATGCATGACATTGCGCAATGCACGCCAGTTTGCTTTCATGGCGTACGGCCCGCCCTCCCCAAATTCCCAACGAAGGGCCCCAGCCAGCGCATCGCCATCCCCCTAACTGACTCGTTGCTCAGCCAACCGACAGGGCTGACAGCACGCTGGCCATGTTCCCCAGCCCACCTTCCCGGCCGACTGTGAGGTGGTTGGCGAACGGCAGGTTTTTGCCCCTTTGGGTTCAACAATGCTCTACGCTACGCCGGTGCCCCTCTACGGCTTGTGGCCCCCCCCCCTTTTTTGGAAAAAGGGGTTTTTTTTCTCCCATACGCGACTTTGTCGAAAAAAACGCGATTCGCGCCAAAAAAAAAGCAAATTACGCTTATTTCCGCAATTGAGCTACGCTTTCCTCAAGTGCCCCTCCCGAAGCAATGCCTTTGCCGTGCCCCAGTCTCGCCGTGCCCTCCCCTCCACAGGTCCCCGTGCCCCCTCGCCCCCCGGCGACGCGGCCCCGCACTTCTCTGTGGCGGACCAGGCCCTGACGTACCTGGAGCAGAACGCGGGGCACGTCTTCAACGCGTCCGTCGCGGAGGCCACGGTGGTGGACTACACGTGGCGCACCACCCGGCCCTCGGTCCTCCCCTACGCTCTGCCCCCGCGCTGGTCCTTCATCACGGCCATGCTGCCCGACCCCGTCCCCGCGCTGAAGCCCTGGCCGGACCCCGTGCCGCCCAACCAGGTGCTGGCCTCCCTGGCGCTGCGCTGCGGGCACACAGGCAGCGTTGTGCAGGGCCAGGGCTGCCCGAAGGAGCCCCATTCTGGATCCCCCCCCCCCCACCCACCCATTAGCATGGACTTGGGGTGTGCATCCGGATGCCCCTGGTCAATGGCACGGGCAACAGCCCCGTCTCCGGGACGGCCGACCCCCCGGAGTAGTCAAACGGGACAAGTCATCCGGGGGCTCCGTTGACACAACCAAAACACGTTCGGGCCCACAGAGGGTCAGAATGAGCAGTGGCGAGAGGCCAATGGGCGCCGCCAAAGGCAAACAATCAGATACCGAGGCCTTGTGCCAAACGCCCGCCCCCCCATTAGTGTGGCCAAGAGAGGCTGGCGACGGCCAGCACGCCCAAAGTCCATGCAACCCAAACATCGAACACGGAATAAACGCCACGGCCCAGGCTCAGGCTCATGCAAAGCGTGACCGGGCGTTAAAGCCCAGAGCCCATGAGCGCGCGCAGTCTCGCTCTGATGTTGAAAGTGCTCCGTGGCCCCCTGTAGGTCCCATGCCGTGAGGGGCTCTCCCGAAGATCGAGCCCCTTGTTCTGTCGGCGCCGAAGGCACCCTGCCACGTGACCCTCAGGGAAGCAATGGCGGGACTCAGTGCCCTCAAGCCCAGGGCCAATGCGCACTCTCTCTCTCTCTCTCTCTCCCAGAGGTTGTTACTCCGACACCCCCCCCCCCCTTTGGTGTCCCTTGCGCAGGTCATCTGGAATGTCCCGACCAAGCACCGCATCCTCAGCCTCTCCGCCAGCCTCAACTTCTTCGATGTACAGCTGCTGCTGCGGCTGGAGGAGTTGGTGGAGGCCACGGCCATGCCACTGGCCGATGTGCTGGGCCTGTTGTTGCCCATGGCGCAGGTGCCTCCTGCAGCCGCTGCACTCATGCACGCCTCCCTGCCCCTGGGCCCTCCTCCTGCTTGCACAGCACGTGGGGAGTGGTCTGCACCGCCGTGGGGCTGGGCTGGTGACACCTCTTTGGTTCTGTTGGTGTGAGCTATCAGGGGGGGGGGGGGGGGGGGCGAGTAGGGGACGCAGGCCGGGGTCCACTGACAGCAATCCTCTTGGGGCGGGGGGGGGGGGCGCTGTAAACTCTACATTCTACCCCCCCCCCCCCATTTGTCCAACGAATGCCTTGTCCAACAAACGCTTCCATTCGGACCGTATTTTTTGGGGGACCGGGTTGGGGTACGGAGTTAATTAGGTACCGAACGGCGTGTCCAATGAACTTTCCTGTTCGGACCGTGTTTTTTGAAGATTTTATTGTTCGCTGGACATGGGGGGTGGGGGTCCAGAGATTGGGACGCAATCAATGGCCAGTTGTGTTGGATTGGTGCGTGTATTGGCACGTGTATTGGCACACGTGCATACACATTGCACCAACGGTAGCGATTCGTGGGCCTTTTGCCCCTCAGCCCCCATTACTTGCTCCATTTGGCATGCGTATCCCAAACTGAGTCATTCCACGTCGTTGTCCATCTGTCGACCTGCAACGCTTCCGTGTTCCTTCGTCGGATGTGCCCACCACCGTCCAAGCAGAGTCAACAGCTGCCGCTGTGGCCGGGGGTTTCCGAGTTGGGACGTAATTTGGAAGCCTAATTGTGAAGGACTGCGACGGATTTCGTAGCGGTCTGTTCTGCTGAATCGTATCCTTCAGCGGAGATTCCCCGCCTCCCAATCTCAGCGTGTGCCCCCCAGTTTTTGGGAGTGGGCAGTAGCACCCGGGTGGCAACAGCATAGCTCGAGGCTTTGCGACCCTCTCGAGTAACCACAGCACCTTCACACGAACCAAAAGCACACACACACATGCATGCACGCACACACACACACACGCACACGCATTCAAGCTTACCCTTGCAAGCTTGCTCATGTTGTTCCTTCTTGAGTGCATATTCTGAGCTTGTGTTTGACCCCCCCCCCCACGCGTGGAGGATTCCCTGCTCAAAAGGTCAACAAATATGTACACCCGGCAGTACCAACCGGCACACTCCCTCAGCCTTTATAGCGTCCCTGCCCCCATTTTGGTTCCCCCTCCACCTTCGCTTAGCTCACCTCGATCAGGTCTCACACCCCCGTACTGACCCCTGTCTGCCCACTGTTGCCCCCCCCCCCCCCCTCCTCCTCCTCCTGCAGGTCTCCCTCTTCGTGATGCCCTGCAGCGTCACCGCCGACGAGGACGCCGTCCGCGCGGCCGTGGCCGCGGTGGAGCGGCGCCGCTACAAGGTCGGCATGCACCGGCTGCGCTTTGAGCTGGAGGCACTGCACCGCTTTGACGCCGGGGGGTGCGCCAAGTGGCTGTGGCGCGCGCGGGCGACCCACGTGCACCGCGGCGTGCGGCACGGGTGGTGCTACCACGAGGCGCCCTTCACCCACAAGTTCAACTTCCAGTGGAGCACTGGGCAGCCCCCGGCCATCGTGTACAACATGGGCACCGAGTCGCAAGGCGCCGTGCGCACCCTCGTCTTCTGGGTCCCCAACATCAACTTCGGAGAGCTGCTGGGTATGTGCCGGGCTGTTGTGGGGTGTGGGCCGCTGTAGGTGTGCGTGTGTGCCCCCCAGCAGGAGGTTTTCGGGCGACAGGTTTTTTTTTTAAGTTAAAATACCTGGTGTTGGCCGAGTAGCATTTTGTCTCCAACTGCCGTCGGTTACCCTCCAACTGCCGTCGGTTACCCTCCAACCGCCGTCGGTTACCCCATAAGTGCCATCGGTTGGAGCGGTGCAGATTTTGCTGACCACCGGACACACCGGCTTTTTTTTGTTAATTAAAAATCCCCTGGCCCTCCAAAATGGGGGGGGTTTGGAAAAGGGGCTATCGAGACAGGCCAGTCCAAAGAGGGTAGTCTACACTTTCATGATGACTCACTGCCAGCGATGCAACGCGGTCCAGAAGAAACAATTTTTACAAAAACAAGTCCCCCACAATAGATGCCTCAAAATGACAAGGGTGTCGTGGGGATCCTCTTGAGCCATCCGTTGGGTGGCCACCAGCCGCCCCCGGTCCAACCGATGGGGGCTGGTCGCACGTGCGTAGATTCCCTCGGCGCACACATGGGCCGTGATGTGTGCACTGGGCATGTGTCATGTGGCCTTGTTTCATGAGCGCCTCCCGCGTACCCAACCTCACATTGGAACGGCCGACAACCATCGGAGGACCCCCCCCCCCCCCCGACCAAAGTGACCATCGTGGGAAAAAAAACGAAATGTCCCATTGGGAAAATCTGATTGGGCCATTGTTGGTACACGAACCCAGGCCCCCTCCCCTCCCCTCTTCTAATGTTAGCCTGCGCATACCTCCAAAGGGCTCCCTACTCCAAATGCAAGGGGCTTCAGGGGACTGCCTCTTCAGGGGTCCTTTGGGCTTGGGGGGGAGGGGCAGCACCAACACAGTACAGCGCGGGGGGGGGGGGGGGCAACTGGGCCGGGCCCTTGTATGCGAACCCAGAAGGCGGTTGGAGGCGGGGAAGTCTTAGAATGGCAGTACGCCGTAGGTGAGGGGGGGGGTGCCCCTCTGGACTCCCCCCCCCCCCCCCCCCACCAAAGTGACCATCATGGGGCAGAACGAAATGTACCATTGCGAAAGTCTGGTCAGGCCATTTTTGGTACACAAACTTTTGGGTCCCAAACCCCCTTCCCCCCGGTTCTGGAGGGTAACCGATTGCGGTTGGTGGGTAACCGACGGCAGTTGAAAGAGGACAGGGCGGTCTTCGCGGGAGCATGAGAGGGCGGGGTAGGGCCTGGCACGGGGGCGTGTGTGTCGTCGCCACTCTCCGCCCTCAAGCCCCCCCCCCCCTCGAGTACCCCGTCTGCCGTTGCGTCTGCCGTCGGGCGGAGCCCCCCCCCCCCCCCCGTTGTCCCGTGCTCAGGCTGGGGCGTGATAGACGCCCAGCGGCTGCTGCTGCTGTGGGACATGCTCAACCACCCGAGCTACTCCGACGCCGGGGTCACGAACTGGGTCCTGGGGGCCGGGGGCCGCGCCATCCGCATTGACTGGGACAACCCCAAGAAGCGCGTGGTCCAGGGCCCCGAGTACACGGACCGCCTCCAGCGCACGACCCTGGGCCTGCCCCCCCTCGACTGGCCACACGTGGACGCCCTGTGCCCCTGCTGCCGCCCGTGCTGGGCCCACCCCTGGGGCAGTGCCCCTGCCCCGCCGGCCTGTCACGCCTGCTTCGTGTGCATGCAGCGCGGCCTGGCCCCGCGCTTTGCGCCCGCCGCGGTGCCGGCCCACGCCTTCCGGTCGTCGGGCTTTGAGCCGGTCAGCCAGGCCTCGAAGGACCGGAAGTGCTATCCGTATTCGTAGCGCCCCCCCCCTCCGCTGGGGCGCCGCGCCCACTGCCCTTCCGACTGCCCTGTCACGCGCCGTCGGTGACCCGCCACCCGCCGTCGGTTACCGTCCAACTGCCGTCGACCACCCACAAACTGCAATCGGTTACCCTCCACCGAACTCCGATGCCTTCGGCTGCACAACGGTGGGCCCTGACCCCTGATGCCGCATCAAACAGTCGCGCAGGTTGGCATTCGAAGTGCCCCGCCAGCGATGGCGGTGGGGCAGTCGCAGCGGGGCTGGTATCAGTGAGGCCCCGGTCTGGGGCCAGACCCGGCGGTGTTTGTGAGGCGTTTCGCGTCCTGCCATTTTGGGGGGGGGGGGGGGGGGGGGGCTCTCAGGGCCCTTCGGCAATGGCCTGGTACCATGGCTGTCCGTTGGAGTTGGGAACTGCCCAGAAATGCCCCCTGAGGCACTGCGCAGTGCCGGTGCACTTGGGGCAGGGGAAGCCGGGTTTTCAATTGAGGCGGGGGAGGGGGGGGGGAGGGCTCAATTGACAGCACCATCAGTCAGTTATTATGAACTCTGACACCGAAGGCGCTGAAAATTTTTTTGAGCATCGAAAATGGTCAACCAAATCCATGGCAAATGATGATTTTTCTGAACCCCCTAAAAGCGCTGATTCCAAAAATCCCATTTTCATTTTTTGCCGAATTTTGGGTCTGGGTCACCTCCGGGGCCCAGGGGTCAGTCTCGGTAGGATTTTGGGGTGGCCGTCAATTGAGCCCTTAGGGCGGGGCGGGGTCTAGCCAGAGGGCTGTATCGACCCCCGCCCTCCCCCCCCCCCAGCTCCCCTCCCATTGAACTGTGAACGGAGGCCAGAATACTGGTCCTAATGTTCAGGGCTATCGTTCCTCGTTACCACTGATCCTACGAATCGAATACAAACATGCGATATGGCACCGGTACACACCAGCGTGCGACCCCCCCTCCCGTTGAAAGCCCGTCCACCCCGGGGGATAAGGGGCTCCAATGACGCGGGGTGATCAGGGGGGGCAACTGCGGGGGGTTAGATGCAGCGTGGAGAGGGCCCAAAATGGAGGGGGGGGGAGGGGGGGGGGGGTGCAAGAGAGGGAGATTGAAGTGCGGGGGCTGCGGGTAGAGTCCAGGGGGGGCAGGAGGGGGGGTATGGACATCCGAGTGTGCCCCAACACATCGCAGTGCAGATGCAACACCCCCTTGCCACCTCCCATCCCCCTCCCCCCCACCACCAGCCTTCATGGACCCCCGGCGCTGGTTTATGGAGGACAGAGCCCATGATACCAGAACAATGTGATGCCTGTTCGGACCCCTTCAATACGCGCATCCCCTTCTGAAGGGGGGCTGTGGGGGGGGTGTGCGGTGGAGGGGTCTTTGTGCCCCCCCCCCCCCCCCCGACCTCGCCGCAGGATGGCGCTGCCATCGGATGGCGTGCACCGTGGGACACCCCACGGAACTGCAGGAGTCGTGCTGAACCGGGCCACGCCACGGACATTTGGGCTGTCTCGACTCCGGGGCCTCCGATTGCGGGCTGAGGCCGTGGATCCCCCGCGGGCCACGCGGTGCGCAGCTCAGGGCAACGCTGCCACCGGCAAAGCGCTTCGAACACGTGGTTTTGCGGCTTTCTAACCGCGTCCATGTCCTCCAGAAGAACGCCCCGATGGATGGGGCCAGAATGTAAACCACTGGATCGGACCCCCTGTGCCCTGCACCGCCCCCCCGGCAGCGTGTACCACTGGGACGCCTCGTGTACTTGTGATGTGGTACGGCCGCTGCCACCTTCGGAAATGCCGGCACGAGGTCAGGATCATGCTGGTGACTTCACAAACCTGACATCATGGCCTAGTCGAGCACCTGCCTACAATACCGCACACCGGGGGCATGTGTTTGCAATCCCTGTGTTGCATTGAGGGGGCGTTGCACACGTGCGTGCACAAGGCACCTCTGAAGGCCAATGTACTCTGGGCGTGGAATGGGCCACACTAATGAATTGTCTAATTAATTACATTGGGAACCCACCAGGAAGCCCATGGGCGTGGGTGGGTGTTGGCATGCGCTCCCCCAGTGCTGCTGCATGAAGACGCGTCTCCTGAACAGGGCTGGTCCCTTTCATGCCCCAGCCAAGAGACGTACGGAAAACATGTTCATGGAATTGTTCTTGTCAAGACACATCACTTCACAAAAATGAAGGAAATCAGATGTATCAGTTGTTGGATTGGTGAATGCCCCCCCTCCCCCCCTCCAGCAAACGAGGGTAAACACAGTGCAACTGACAGAAACAACGCCTCCTGTTGTTCCGACAGGAACGTTGTTTGTACACCCCCTGAGAAGACACCCGCAGCAGGGGAGTCCTTTAGGAACTGGATTTTTTTTTTGTTAAGGACCGCCCTTAGGGACCGCCCCAAGGGGCCACCAACCGCCAACCACCAACCGCCACCAACCGCCAACCAGCGCCAACCGCCAGCGCCGACCAAGTGCCAACCGCCAACCACTGCCAACCGCCACCAACCACCAATCACCAATCACCAACCTCCAATCGCCACCAACCGCCAACCGCCGCCAACCGCCAACCACCGCCAACCGCCAGCGCCGACCAAGTGCCAACCGCCAACCACTGCCAACCGCCACCAACCACCAATCACCAATCACCAACCTCCAATCGCCACCAACCGCCAACCGCCGCCAACCGCCAACCACCGCCAACCGCCAGCGCCGACCAAGTGCCAACCGCCAACCGCCAATCGCCACCAACCATGGTTGAACATATGAGCTACACACAAGCGGCCTTTTTCAAAACTGCAGTTCAGGAAAACTTTTTTCTTTCCCTCAAGGACCCCCCCCTGACGAGCAGTGACACAAGTGAGGACTGGTGACGATTGGTGAGGATGGGTGAGGATTGGTGCAGTCCCACACCCCTGGCAATTAGACAAAGGGAGGGGAGAGGTTTTGGTTGGGGCGAGGGCAGGTTTTTGAATCCGCCAGCCCTAAGTCATTCAACCCCCCCCCCCCCCCTTCAACAGACAGTTTGCTGGGGAAGGCCGCACCACCCAACTCAATTGCGGTTGGACTTGTCGTTATGGAACTGGCGCTGGCCGCTGCGGTGGTTGTGATGGAAGGGATAGCGGTGCCCATCCACATCATAGGCGCGGTGGCCTGCATTCTGGGGGCAAGCGTTGCGTCACCACAAGGCCGCTCAAAGTCATTGGGCTTGGCATGAGAATGATATCCCCCACCACCCCATGAAATTGCCTCCCAAGAATCGCACACCGCGACACAGGTGCAAATTGCTGGTCAATCTCTGTGTGATGCTCGTAGACATTGCTGGTAATTTCAGTGAGTGGCCAATTTCATGGGACTCATTCCCACACAATTAGCCAGTTGAATGTGGAAAAAGAAGAATTTTATTTGGGCTGGAAAGGGGGGGGGGTGCTGATCCAAAACTCAGGCTGTCAGGCTGGCTTTCATGCCCGATGCAAGTTCACAGCGTTGATCATGGCTCGTCAAGCACATTAACACTGAATTCAACAATCAGTCAGCAGCCGCTCTGCATGCAAAGCGGTTTCAAGCCTCAAGGCCAGCAGCCTGGACTGTGCTCCTGGACCGCACTCAAAATGATGGGAGCTCACCCTCCTGTTCTGACTCGGCATGGCTCTATACTGTCAGGGCATTGGGGATACAAGAGGCCATCGTCACTCCAGGGGCTGCTCTCTGGTTCTATGCCATGTGCAAGGCACTCGGGCCACATCAAGCCTCAGGCATCACCCACTGGATGTCGGTAGAGGTCGGCTGTTAGAACACCCAGACGATCCCCAGGCACCAGCGAACAGTGAGTGTTTGTGTGTTGTGGATGTGTGTGTGGATGTGCGTGTGTGTGTGTGTGTGTGATTTACACTCCTACGCTCCCTGATCTGCATTGTGCTGCAACAGAAAGGCGCGCACATGCGGTTGGATGCAGGCCTCCAACACCGATCGAAGAATCGCAACACTCGTGTGGATAATTTGCTTTGCAACGTTGTGTGTGTGTGGGGGGGGGGGGGGTTGGCACCGGGGGACAGCAAAAACAGTCAAACGACCACTGCAACAACCGGCACAACCCCAATACGCCAACTACTGGGTGCCGCTGACGCGGACACGGCGCATCCTGCCACATCCAGCACAGCCCCGGCACACCAACGACGGGGCTCCGCGAACGCGGAAACGACACTGGCAGGAGCACCGGCCGCAGTGGCCGACAGAAAGCAGCGACCCGACGCAACATGCAAAGGGAAGAACGGGTGACTGTCCAGGGCCCCGTGAAGAAACAACAACCCAACAGAATGTAACACAAGTCAGGGCCCCGTAAAGAAAGAACAACCCAACGGAATGTCACACAGGTTGGGGGTTGGCACGAGGCGACAGCCCAGTGTTGTCACTTCGGCTGTACCTGGCGTTTCTGTTCTGGCACCTGCTGGTGAGGCGTTGTGCATGATCACAGGGGGAGCGTTAGCACGCCGGGCGCACGCCGGGCATCTTTTTTTGACCATTCCCCACCCGTGCCTGTTTCTGCCCCCAACTCACCAAATAATTGGAAGTACCTTCTCGCCGTGTCTAAGAATTCGGCCCATCCTTTGCGCCCAGCCTCTGACGATGGCAACGGGAGGCGGTGGGAGTGACATTTTGTGTTGTTGAATTCTCATATTTCGGCTTATGCAAGGTGCCTTGCAGGGAAGGTTTGCGGTCTAGTGCGGTCTACTTGGGGGACTTCCCTAGGTGAGGATAAACTTGGGGCTTGGAGCCAGGATACTTAATACAAAGGTAGCGCGCCGGGCAAACATTCCCCCACAGCGGAAGCACGTGGCCCCCCGTTGCCCTCCCGTGACTGGGCGCGCGCCTGCGTGTGCGTGTGTCACGTGTGTGTCCCGCCGGAGCGCAGTCCCGCCTGCGGTCGTGCAGAGTCATGATTTCTGGCTGGGCCACGGCCTGAGCCCCCTTTCCACGCCCATGGGGGAGGAATGGCAGCCCGATGGCGACGCCATCGTGTGCAACCTGTGCCACCTCCGCTTCAGCCCTGTCCTCTGGCGGCACCACTGCCGCCACTGCGGCCTCATCTACTGCAAGTCCTGCACGTCGCGGCCGATCTGGCTGAAGCCGACCGCTGATGCCCCAAAGGCGGTGCGCACCTGCTACACCTGCAAGATCAAGCTGGACCCCGAGAACAAGGTGTCTGCATGCCCCGTCCGGCCTCCCCCGCCGCCTGAACGTAAGGAGTGTGGGGGGGTTGGCCGGCAGTGGCAAACACGCCCCGAGTGCAGTGTGACCCAACACAGAACACGGCATGAACGCCACGACCTGGACTCAGTCCGTAGTGCCCCGTGACCCCAGGGATGCATTGGAAGGGGGGGGGTACCCTCCCCCCCTCCAAAGCGCCCGTCCTGCGCCCAGCCACTGTCCCCCGACGGCAAGTGCCAGGCTCAATGGCATTTGTAACCGACAGTAACCACCCCCAAGCGCTTCGGCAACCTCCTCCAACCGCCTGTCTAACCGCTTCTGGGGCCGCCTCTGAGGCCCCTTCCCTTCTGATGCATCCCTGCGTGACCCCGCGGTAAAGCCGTGAACCAACATGCCCACACCTGCTGCCCAAGCCCCGGGAGGAAAGGGAGCAGCACAATGGGCCCATGCGACCTGCTGTTATGGCCAGTCACATACGAATGGAACTGAGAGGGGAATGAAGGCCGTGTGAAGGCGGGCGCGGCTGGAGCGTAGGGGCGGGTCCACAGCTGACCTTTGGAGGCCCATCGCCCTCGCGGCACGTTCCCTTCCCCCCCCCCCCCCCGCCTTCGGTCCCATGTACCGTTTTGACCTGCAAAACACTGCGGCGGCCTCTGAGTGTCCGCGCGCACGCGGCGCACAATGCCACAGTCCCCCAAACGTCCCCAGACCTGTGGTATTTGTGCGCGCCGCGGGGGTTGTAGCATTGTTTTTTTGGGGGGGGGCGTCAGAACAGTGAGGCCCGCCCCCTTTTCCGGGTCTGACCTGCGCCTCCATTCCAGAGAGACACTCTTGCCACTGCGACGGTGCACATGGTCGTGCGAAAGCCTCCGCCGTTGGGGCGTGTCCTCCGAGTGGTCGTCCGCACCCTCTGGGTATGCCTGACACCCCCGATGTCCGGCGGGAACCTGAGGTGGTCCGGTTGGGGCTGGGAGAGCGCCTGGGCTCTGACAGGGCCCATGACACAGTGCATGCGCAGGCCGTAGCTGACGGGCCCCATGTTGTCCCAAGACGGGGGAACGGGTTCATTGGGCCGGCCTGGGGTGGGGTCCGTGCATTGCAGACCAGAGGATCGAGAAGTATCTTGTCCCCCCCCCCGTCCCCACTTCAGGGACAGGCGTCATGGACGGCGACCCGACGGCGTTGGGGCGTAACCGACTGCGGTTGGACGCCAACCGACGGCGGATGGAGGGTAACCGACGGCGGTTGGAGGGTAACCGACGGCGGTTGGAGGGTAACCGTGAGCGCTCCTTTTTGTGGGTGTGATGGACTGCCGGAGGGCCCTGATGCAGACCGCTCTCGGTCGAATGCCACGGGATGAAGTGGGGCGACAGCAGGGCGCATGTGTGCTCTGTTGTGTCGGTGTCGAGTGCTGGGACAAAAAGGCACGAGGGATCTGAGCCGAGCCGCCACTTGATCCAGCTCCTCGTTGACTGTCAGCCACGCCCACTTGGGCTTGGGGTCGGCCCCTCCACTGCACCGCCGTTCCGTCCGCCCTTCGCGGCCCATGCCCATGCCCCCCTCGCCTGCGTTCAGGGCTATGTCTCCACCGCGCCGGACGCGGAGTTCAAGCAGCGGATCGAGTTTGCGCGGAAGGTGTGGGCCGTGGCTGTCGCCCGCTGCTCTTGTTCCTGCAACACCGCCGTTCGAGACGTCGGCGGTGCAGGGCCGGCGTCTGGGCACGAGACCTTTCATCTTCGTGGATTGTTGCGGGACAGCCTGCCCAAAGGGGGACACCGTATCGAGCACCGCGTCCCTCTGTTGTAGGCGACGGTTGTGCGACCAAATCACTGGGAGGCTGTCGCGGTTTGTGCGCGGCAAAGGAGGCGGGGGTTCCAGCGGTTATCCGATGTAGAAAGACCCCCGTCACGGAACGGGGGGTGGAGGGGGCTGGGCTCCGAGACAGGCACGGGGGCTCAGCGCATTGCAGTGGGGCAGCGGTGTTGTCCCATGGCCTGGGGTTTGCCGTTGGTGGGGGTCGCGGAGCCGGTTTTACATTGTCGGCGTGGGTCGGTGGAGCCGTGGTGTTTGGGATACTGCGGAGCATGGGACATGGGCTGCCGGTCCATTGCAACCACCGGCGGGGGGGGGGAGGGGGGAGGGGGTCTAGGAAACAGGTGTGCAGGAACAAGCTGTACGATGTCCCACAATGATGTCTTCCTGCACGGGTGGGCTGAGGGCGAAGGCGTGGTGCTCTACCCTTTCCTTGAGCGGGGTGGTGGGGGCTGCTGCCGCAAGCATCCTGAAGCCTTCAGGAAATGACTGCAACCCGCCAAAGGCCCACAGGAAATGCCAACCACCGTTCACAGTCTGCGCTTGTCGTGCCATCACCCGGGAATTGTGTACCAAAGTTTTCAGTGGTGTTTAAGAATCGGTGCCAAATTTTGTCCGCACCAAATCCTGCCGTTCCAAAGTTCACATGTGCCACCCCCCCCCCCCCCCCGGGCCTTGTGCCACCCCCCCCCCCCCCCCCGGCTGTTGTTGACACCACCAAAACACGTCCGACCCACGGAGGGTCAGAATGAGCAGTGGCGAGAGGCCAATGGGCGCCGCCACAGGCACACAATCAGATACGGAGGCCTTGTGCCAACCCCCCCTCCCCGGCCCCGTAGCAATTAAGCGGCCAAAAGCCTCTCGCAAGGAAGTCTCCGAGCCTCCGAGACCATTTCCAGTTTGGGCGCATTGGAAAGGGGCGTCCCCCCCCCTCCCCCCCCGCCCTCCGTCCGGAGTTGCAATGGTTTCCGGGCCGTGGGGGAACAGGGTAACCGTTTGAACTTGCGCCCGTTTCGTCCAAACGTGCCGCCCCCCACGCTCCTCTCCTCTTTTCTGGCCCCCGACAAATGGCCCCGTGTCGCTACCCCTCCACAGAGCACCTGCCGACAGGTCCCCGAAGGGCCCGGGTGGGGGGATCACTGGCCAACCAGCGGCGGGGCTTGGGGTCACAATTTGAGCGGGTGCAATGCCGTAGCTCTTGGGAGGGGGCGTGCCACGCAGTGTCAGTCCACCAAAGGTCCCCCCTACACCTTCGCTGTGCTCGGCTTCATCAGGTTTACCCCCCAATCTGCCCAATCTCCCCCTCTGCCCACCCCCACAGTCAGGCCCCTCCCTGGGCCCCTGTTGCCGCATTTCCCGATGGTGGGGTGTTGGGGCGGGCCAGCGCCGGGCAGTCCACAGGCCTGTCCTGATCTCGCAGGCCCCATGCCATGCATCGGCGGCGCTGGGGGGAGGGGAAGGGGTTGCAGGTCCGGCATCGCGTTCAAGGTTTGGACTGGGCAAGGCGCACCCCGAGGGAAGTATTAGAATGGCCGTACATCATCGGAGGCCCCCCCCCCCCCCCAGACTCAGAATGCCTGACTGTGGAGTGCATTACCTCTGGTTTGCATTTGTCTGTTTTTTAATTAGGTCACACCCCCCCAGACTCAGAAGCCCCTGTCAGGAAAATGCTCCTGCAGATGCACACCCCAGTGCGCTCAAGTCAGGGCTGGAGTCGGCAAACCCCCGCATGGACTCGGGCTGTGCATCTGGATACACCCGGTCAACGGCACGGGCAACAGCCCCGTCTCTGGGACGGCTGACCCCCGGAGTAGTCAAACGGGACAAGTCATCCTGGGGCTCCGTTGACACAACCAAAACACGTTCGGGCCCACAGAGGGTCAGAATGAGCAGTGGCGAGAGGCCAATGGGCGCCGCCAAAGGCAAACAATCAGATACCGAGGCCTTGTGCCAAACCCTCCCCCCCCCTCCCCCAGACAAAGGCCAACGTAGGTGGAAAGCAGTTGTATGGTAGCACACGTGTATCATAGCGATGGTCTCTTTCGAACTGCCTCCACATCGCTGCATATGCCTACCAGGACGTGCATGTGTGGGGCGCTTTGTGACCTGCTTGTGGCCCTTCCCCCAGACTAAAGTGACCACAGTGGGAAACAACGGCATTTACCATCGGGAATGTCTGGTTGGGCCATTTTTGGCGCAATAAACTTTCGGGTCCCATACCCCGCCCCCTTTCCCCGTTCTAATACTGTGCACCCCCTGTGCACACCCCCTCCCGTGCCGCTTGCATTCCCATGTGTGCAGGCTTCGCTGCTTTACATGGAAAGAAACCAGGGGAATTGCTTCTACTCCCCGCTGAACCCGTTCGCCTACATCCCCACGTCACACCCTCCGTCGTGGATTCCGGTCTTGGACGCCGAGCTGGAGGGCCTGGGCATCCGGCACACCCCCGAACCCGGTGAGGCTTTCTCGCCATCATCCCGCTGCACTGCAGGTGTGCTTCCCACCCGCATGTCATTGTTCAGGCTGTCTTGGGGTTTCATCAAATTTTTTGCTGCTTCCGTCCAAGATTCAAGAAGGCACGAAACAAAAAACTGTGGCGGGAGGATATCTCAACTCCCCCCTACCCCCCCCCCCCCCCATCATGCACGGTAAGCGGCGGGTTGCTCTTTTCGGCCATGCTGGTAATGCATGGCATCTTTATCCGACACTGACTGACAGCTACTGACTGTGATTGTCTGACTGACTGTAGTCAGACATGATGTTCTGTTTTCTGTTTCAGACACAGTGTGCGTCTTGAGGTTTAACCAGGTTTGGCATAGAGAATAGAGATGCGGTTATGCCTGACTGTGGAGTGCATTACCTCTGGTTTGCATTTGTCTCTTTTGTAATTGGATCCCCCCCCCCCCCCCACACACAGGGCATACTCCCTCCGCCTTCATGCCCCCTGCCCCCCTTCTGGGTAAGCAGACCCCCGAATATCTCAGCCGCCACAATCTCCACGTGCCAAACAGTCTCAATAGACCCCTTGCCCTTTCACTTTGTGCCTCAGCTCGTGTGCCTGCCCGGCGTGCGACTTGGTCGTCCCGTTTCAGTTCGGGGGACACTCGGGGCAGCGTTGCACTCAGCACCGGCCCCGTGCCTCCACCTGCAGAGTGCAAACCCTCTCCCTGACCCGCAGTCCCTCTGTTGATCTTAGCCTGCCCTCGATGCCTTGTGGGCCGTTGTCCTGAGCAAAGGGGCGGGGCTCGCTCCCTCTCTTGTAAGTCGCGCCGCCGGCGCGATGCCCCTCCTCCAGCAGAGCACCCCGGCCGGCCCCACCGCCAGGCCCCGGTGGCGATGCAGCGTCCTGCTGCTCCTCCTCCTCCTCCCTCGCCAGCGCCACCGCCCTCCCGCCGACCGGCGACCCCCACGCCGCTGACCCAGCGACCGCCCCTCGGCCGTCCCGCCCCACCGCACCCCATGGCCCGCACCCGCCGACACCCACCGCTCCGTGACCCCGGCGACGGGGGACGCGCGGAACGGCACGCAGCCGCGCGGCACAGGCCCGCCCCCCCGTCTGTGTCTTAACAAGGCACAACTCTGGGCGGTCAACAATCTGCCGTCCCGAGGCAGCGCGGCCTGGCCGCCGTCCTGCAGGCCCAGCGCCCCCTGCACGTGCTGTGCGTGGGGGGCTCCAACACGCGCGGCCGGCAGGTCACGAAGACGTTCTTCCAGTGGCTGCAGGACTGGTTCGCCGCGGCGTCCCCCGCCATCCGCCACACGTTCGACGTCCAGGCCTGCGGGGGGTGCGGGACCGCCTTCTTCGTGCACTGCCTGGACGCGTACCTGCACCGCCCCACGGACGTCGTGCTGCTGGAGACGGCCCAGACGGACTGGGACCCCACCGGCAGCGCAGCCTGCAGCAGCGGCAGCTGGTGGCCCAGCTGCTCCACCGCTTCCACGTGCCGGCCATCGTGTGGGTCGTCCACGCCACGCCGGTCTCGGTGGCCAACGCCATCGTGAACCGCATCTTGTACGCGGACGCCGCGCGCGCGCACGGGCAGACGGTCGTGGACGCCCTCCCGCTGCTCCGGCACCCGGCCTTCAGCTGGACCGTGGGCCCCAAGCCGCGCCCCCCGTGGGCGACCGCGAACCGCTCCACGCCGCTGCTCGTCGACGACTACCACCACAACGAGTACGGGCACATGGTCATCGGGGCCGCGCTGTCCGCCGTGTTCGATGCCGCGCTGCACTCCCGAGCGGCGGATCCGTCGGCCGCCGGGGCGCGCGCGACCGCTCCGGGGCTCCCGGACTCGATGTCGTGTCGGGTCGGGCCACACTGAAGGCGCTCGCACGGGGATTGAAGGGGTCCGGATGGGCGTGGCGACTGGAGGGGGACGTTCGGTGGCCAAAGCCCGGCTTCGTGTCGCACCGGCCCGGCAGCCGGCTGACGCTGGGGCCCGTCGAGCTGCCCCCCGAGGGCCGGGTCCTGGCCTTGGGGTACTTGGCCTCGTACGGGGGGTACGGGACCTTTGAGATCTCCAGCAGCACGTGCCGCCTGGAGCCCTGCCTGCACACCGCCGCCAACCACAGCGAACAAGTGTTCCCCTTC
This sequence comes from Eutreptiella sp. 'Long Island Sound 2002', assembly GCA_964036045.1. Classification (NCBI taxonomy): domain Eukaryota; phylum Euglenozoa; class Euglenophyceae; order Eutreptiales; family Eutreptiaceae; genus Eutreptiella; species Eutreptiella sp. 'Long Island Sound 2002'. Next base: position 50,060,405 of record OZ038388.1, on the reverse strand, counting down.
CCGCAGGTGTCCTCTTGTGCCGTGCCCCAACCCCTGGCCCTCATCGTGGCAGACCCTGACCCTTCGTCTGGGGGACGGCTGGGGTGGAGTCACGGGCGTTACGGCACTGCGTTGAACCCGTTGGCTGCCCATGGCTCCCCTTAGCCCTCGATCCTTCCTCATAGCTCTCCGTGAGCCCTGATAGCCCCCCTGAGCCCCCAATACGTCCCCATAGTTCCCTGTAGTCCCATGGTGCCCATCCTGCGATCACATTATCGGCGCAGGACGCCGGTTGGAACAAGCGAAATTTGGAAGGGCAACCTTTGGCACAACAACAGTGTGCCAAATCATGCTACAGTATATTAGGGTCCGGTACCTCAGGGTCCGGTATATTAGGGTCCGGTATATTAGGGTCCAGTGCCGTTTTTCTAAGTCTAAGTTTTGTTAGCACTCTTGGGATGCACGTTCCCCTTGTGCCCGCGCCTACAAGGACAATGACCGCAACCATCCAGAAGCCTCCAATAACAACAAAGCCTCCGGGAAATAACAGTAACCAACCCAAGCCCCACAGGAAATGACAACTACTCTTAATAGTCTGTGCGTGTTGTGCCACCATCTGGTTGTCCACACCTGCAACTGCAGTGGACCCCCCCCCCCCCCCCCAACAAACAGTCAAACACACAACAGAGAAACAACAAACAATAAACAACAAAAAAAACAAGACAAACGCAAAACAGACAATACAAAAGCCAGAAGTACTTACACAAAGCAACAGTAAACAACAACTAACAGAGAAAATCAACCAAATTGCCAACCAAACAAATAATCAAAACATAAAAGAAGAACAAAAGCCACAAAAAAAAACGACAGGCACAGACAAGCATCGAGCAACGACAAACAATCAGATACCGAGGCCTTGTGCCAACCCCCCCCCCCCCCCCCCCCCCAATCAGGGCCCGTTTCCCCCAATTCAGCCGAGGGTGTTTGGTTGGTTGCAGCCATCCCCTCCTCCGCAGGTGTCCACGCATCATTTGAAGCACATCTCTGTTACTCGGACCACGCAGTTCTGGGCCCTTCCTCCGGAGCCAGCGCCCGCCCCGCGGGCGAAACAGCCCCCCAGGAAGCGTCCGCCGCCTCTCCAATGCAGCCTCGTCATCACCAACGCGCCGACCACGCAGTCGACGGGGCACAAAGTGAAGATCACATCGCTGCACGTGCTCTCCGAGAGTGCCGGGTTCATTGGCAACATGAGGCGGCAGAAATGATGTCGCCGGGCCCCCTCGTCGCTCCACAGGGAATGCTTTCCCTGCGGCGCGACGTGCGGCGTGCAGTTTGGGTAATTATACCAGAATACAAGCGGAATAGGAAAGGAGTGCCGCATGCATACACACATTTGTTACATACCGTCCCCCCCCCCCCCCCCACACCACTTTTTCCTGCTATTTCATTGTACATTCCCCTTTTTGGGCCTTCATCTTTCACACATGGTGCATTTGATTCCGTGTGATATTGATCTGTGATGGGCACTCTTTCATTCGAGGCTGTGGAGAGCATATGTTTGCCCAATTGTACACTTAGGCTGTGTGCCGCGAGCCGTGCACCAAGTTGGGGATGAACTGGGAGGAGCGCATCCTGCGACTCCATTGGACGGTCCAGGCTGTGGTTCACACCCAGCATTTCATCAACAAGCACAATGTCAAGTGCAAGCCGTATGGTCCATGGGGTCATTTTCTTGGACAGTGTACACTAAAGCTAATTACCCTTTCCCTGCGGCGCCTGCGGACCGCCTGCGGCGCACCCGCGGCGCGCAGGAAGCGTTCCCACAGCCGGGCCGCGGGGGACTCCTTTCAGAGTAGCGGCCTGCTCTGAGGAGCAGGCCACCCTTTTATGGAGCCCCACAAGTACAACTTGACAGGACATTGGTACCGGGTGCCGGGTACTCAGTGGCAGTTGGTGGCAAAGTGCTGTTCCGTGGTTCCATATCGCAGCATCACCGCGTTGCCATTCGCTGCTCGTTCCCAAGTCCAAAGGCCCGTGTGTTCTGTGGCCTGATGTGGAACGATCTCTTTCATTGCTTCGGTGGATGTTGCCGCTGGGCGCACGGATGGCGAAGGTTTCCTTTTTGTGAGCCTCAGTGATTTCCCAGCCGAAGTGGATGCGGTTTGCCTGGCGCGGGCCCTCGCGGCGCTGAGGGACCTGCCGCGCCTGAAGGACCTGCGCCTGGACCTCGAGTACAGCGGCGTCGGGGCGCGCGGGGCCGCGGCGCTGGCGGAGCTGAGGCACGCGCCGGCGCTCGAGACGCTGCGGCTGAACCTCCGCCGCAACGAAGTGCGCGATGCCGGGGCCGAGGCGCTGGCGGCGCTGTGGGAGACGCCCGGGCTCCGGGCACTCCATCTCCATCTCGAGGGCAACCAGGTCTTTGTGTGGCGGGGGTGCGGGGGGGTGTGCCCCAGGGCTCCTTTTACCAATTCGGCTCCAGGGGGGGGGGGGGGGGGAGGGGGGATGCATTGGAAGTGGGGGAGGTACCCCCCCCCCCCCTCCCCCCTCCCCTTCCAATGTTTGAGGCTGACAGCCAAAATTTTGCTTCGGCGCCTTTGGTGCCAAGAGGATTTACGCTTCAAAATTTTGGCCCGCCTTTGGCGGAGATCATTCGAGTCCCTGGGAGGAGGGGGGTCTCAGCCAAACCCCCTCCACCCCCTCTCAGACCCCCCCCCCCCCTTCTAATACAACCCCCCCCCCCCACCTGGACCCCCACACCCCCCCGCCCATTAAAAGATTCGGCCAAATTTTCTTCCGGGACTTCGGCCGATCAACAATTTTCTCTGGGGCCTTCGGCGCCAATTACTTTGGGCCCAAAATTTTCTTCCGCGCCTCTAAAAACCCAGCACCACCGGAGGGGGGGGGTCCTTCAAAAGGAGCCCTGGTGTGCCCTGCAGGAGGTGCTGGGGGGGGGGGGGGTAGCTCGGATGTCCGCTGCATGTGCAATGCCCCCCCCCCCCCATCACCTGGAGGGGAATGGAGGGAGGTAAAAGCGGGGCAGGACCCGTGGATCACGTGCACGAGGGGCCGAGAGGCCGATGGGCACCGCCGCTGACGGAGGGAGAAGGGTCAAAGAAAGGACAGGGGTAAGTGGGAGAGCCCCGTAGGTGCCGGCAGCCTCGGACAGCACTCCACTGCAGGCGTCATGGGGGGGTCCTACACCAGGTCCGTGGTAAAACTTCGTAAATTTTTTTTCAAAAAGATTTTTTACCAAGTTTCAAAGATTAGTAAACTTAGTTTTCTTCTACGAAGTAAATTACTTAGTAGAAAAATAGATTCATTTTTTTGCGAAGTAAAAAACTTACCAAAAATAGATTTTTTCCGCTTCTGACTGCCGTTGCTGATTTTGTCCCGCGCCCCCACCCCCCAAATTGGGCGCCGATTTCCCCGATTTGCCTGGATTTTGTGCCCCAATTTGTTGGATTCTTGGCCCTGCTAATAATCGACAGTACTTAGTGTCCACGTGCCTTACTTCTTGTGTTGACAGGCAGACAATGAAAGGATTGGTGACATATGACCATCGCAGTATGGACCAAGCACACAGATTGGCTATTTGTTGGCGGGCGGTTGCGGGCGGTGGTGCTGGCGGTGCACGCGACGCCAACGACGACGATGGCGGCGACGGTGGGCACATTGAGTGGCAAACCGGGTGCCACCCGCAAGGCTGTCAGTGTGGGTGCAGCACAAGGCTCCAGCGGTGAGCCCGACACAGCCCTTGCCCGGGCCCATTGCTTTGTCGGCGCCCCGTATCGGACCCTCCCCCTCTGCACATCCCCGTCGCCCTGTGCCTTAGATCGGGGGCCGACACGCGCAGTCCCTCGCGCTCCTCAGAGACGCCCCCGCACTCCGCGCCCTGACGCTGAACCTGCGGCGCAACGCCGTGCGGGACGGCGGCGTGACGGCGCTCGCGGCCCTCCGCACGGCCGCGGCGCTGGACCTCCTTGACCTGAACCTCGAGTACACGCACTTCGGGGACGACGGGGCGCGCGCGCTTGCGGACCTCCGCCTCATGCCGGCCCTCCGCTGCCTCCACCTCCACCTCGGTGGCAACCGCGTCAGCGACGCCGGCGCGCAGGCGCTGGCCGCGCTGAGGGACGTGCCGGCGCTCCACGCGCTCCACCTCAACCTGGAGTACAACGCCGTGGGGGACGGGGGGACACAGGCGCTCGCGACCATCAAGAGCGCGGCCTCGCTCAACGCGCTGCACGTGTATTTCCGGTGCAATCAGGGCGAGCGGGTGGTGCGCAAGCACTGGTCCCGGGGCGCAGCCTGCCATTCGTGACCGCTTTTCCTTTCTCTTTTCTTCCGTTTCTCCGTTTTTTTCGCGATGCAAGACGACGTCGGGTTTTCACTGCTGCCATCGGGGCACGCAGATCAGGAGTTTAAATGGATTTTGATTGGTGACCGAATTTCCCTAAAATTCGATCATTTGGGGAAGATGATCGCTTTTTTTCCCTTCGGATTTCTTGCCCCGCGCGGCCCGGGACCGGATTTTCCGGTGATTTGGCGTGACGTGTTGTTTTGCGATTTTCTCCTGCGTTTCTGGGAGTGTTGGGGCTTTAGAAGAGGAATATGAGGGTCTCGTTGAACCTAAACTTTCGATCCACGTTGATTCCAGTCGGAGGCGACGCCCGTGGGTGTCGTCACCGCCGGAGAAACTCGCGCCCCGGCGTTTGAGTGCCTTCCGATGCGGCACCGCGTGTGCGCGCGACCGAACGCTGCTGCGCCCCCCGACTCGGGTCAGGGGCTGCAACCGCGGGTCACAACATGTTGCCTTTGGCTCCGCCGCAGCGGGGGCTGCTGCATGTGCACTGTCGCTGCCGTAGGACCGGGAGGGCATCGATTTGGCATACTGCCATGTCTTTGTGCCGCCGTGTCCACCGTCGTACCGACGGACTCCGAGCTCATGGCAGACAGCACTCGTATTTTGTGATCAGACGCCGTCAGGCCCGTTGTGCCCACGGTGGTCCTGCACGGCCGTTTTGGATCGTGGGTAGGTCTCCTCTTCCAACGGAGCGCCTGCATTTTCACGGTTGCTGAAGATGGATTGCCGCTCCTTCACAGGGGCGGCCAGAGTGCACTGCGTTTGCGCACGCGTGCACAGGCACACGGAGGTCCCCTGACGTACCGCCGACCCCTCCAGCCCCCAAACGACGCAGAGGCAGCAGCCCAGACCCCCCCTCCCCCCCGCCCGCACCCCTGCCACACGGCGTGCTGGTGGAGGGCAAGCCGGATGTAGCACACGGCCTTCGGAAGGGCAATCGACTGAAAGCGCTTGATTTCCTGTTTCACTATTGAGGTTCTGACTCTGCGGAAGAGGCAGAGGTAAGCCATGGATCAAGCCCCCCTCTCATGCCAGGGCACTTCCTCATAGCGACGGGTGGGCAGCCGTAAGGAGGTGTCAGTCGTTTGAGTCAGTCATTTGAGTCAGTCATTTGAGTGCTGCACGTGGCTCTCCCTCAATAATGGACCCCCCTTGCGCAAGGGCGTCTTGGGCCGTAACAGTCCCCTGCCCTTGTCTTCAGTATGGGCCTTCCGTCGCCGTGGGCCACAGCGGCGGAGGCGACGGGGCTTCAGGGAGAGGGGAATCCGGTAATACCCCAGCCGCCGTGAGGCCCAAGAGCGTCCAGGACTTTAAAAGACGCCTGCCCTTATCTTCAGCACGGGACACCCACCCACACCGACAGGCCCAGCCCAACCCACACCCCCACGCCCACCCCCAAACCCAAACTCACACACATACCGACACGCCCCCCGGGTCGGTCAGCATAGCTACAAAGCTGGACGCCCCGGGGTCAGTCAACATAGGTACAACGCTGGATGCACCAGGGTGGGTCAGCCGAGATACAAAGCTGGACGCCCCGGGGTCGGTCAGCCCAGATACAAAGCTGGACGCCCCGGGGTCGGTCAGCCTAGATACAAAGCTGGACGCCCCGGGGTCGATCAGCGTAGATACAAAGCTGGACGCCCCGGGGTCGGTCAGCCTAGATACAAAGCTGGACGCCCCGGGGTCGATCAGCGTAGATACAAAGCTGGACGCCCCGGGGTCGGTCAGCATAGATACAAAGCTGGACGCCCGGGGGTCGGTCAGCATAGATACAAAGCTGGACGCCCCGGGGTGGGTCAGCCTAGATACAAAGCTGGACGCCCCGGGGTCGGTCAGCCCAGATACAAAGCTGGACGCCCCGGGGTCGGTCAGCCCAGATACAAAGCTGGACGCCCCGGGGTCGGTCAGCCCAGATACAAAGCTGGACGCCCCGGGGTCGGTCAGCCCAGATACAAAGCTGGACGCCCCAGGGTCGGTCAGCCTAGATACAAAGCTGGACGCCCCGGGGTCGATCAGCGTAGATACAAAGCTGGACGCCCCGGGGTCGGTCAGCATAGATACAAAGCTGGACGCCCGGGGTCGGTCAGCATAGATACAAAGCTGGACGCCCCGGGGTCGGTCAGCCTAGATACAAAGCTGGACGCCCCGGGGTCCGTCAGCCCAGATACAAAGCTGGACGCCCCGGGGTCGGTCAGCCTAGATACAAAGCTGGACGCCCCGGGGTCGGTCAGCCCAGATACAAAGCTGGACGCCCCGGGGTCGGTCAGCATAGATACAAAGCTGGACGCCCCGGGGTCGGTCAGCCCAGATACAAAGCTGGACGCCCCGGGGTCGGTCAGCCCAGATACAAAGCTGGACGCCCCGGGGTCGGTCAGCCTAGATACAAAGCTGGACGCCCCGGGGTCGATCAGCGTAGATACAAAGCTGGACGCCCCGGGGTCGGTCAGCATAGATACAAAGCTGGACGCCCCGGGGTCGGTCAACATAGGTACAACGCTGGATGCACCAGGGTGGGTCAGCCGAGATACAAAGCTGGACGCCCCAGGGTCGGTCAGCCCAGATACAAAGCTGGACGCCCCGGGGTCGGTCAACATAGGTACAACGCTGGATGCACCAGGGTGGGTCAGCCGAGATACAAAGCTGGACGCCCCGGGGTCGGTCAGCATAGATACAAAGCTGGACGCCCCGGGGTCGGTCAGCCCAGATACAAAGCTGGACGCCCCGGGGTCGGTCAGCCTAGATACAAAGCTGGACGCCCCGGGGTCGATCAGCGTAGATACAAAGCTGGACGCCCCGGGGTCGGTCAGCCTAGATACAAAGCTGGACGCCCCGGGGTCGATCAGCGTAGATACAAAGCTGGACGCCCCGGGGTCGGTCAGCATAGATACAAAGCTGGACGCCCGGGGGTCGGTCAGCATAGATACAAAGCTGGACGCCCCGGGGTGGGTCAGCCTAGATACAAAGCTGGACGCCCCGGGGTCGGTCAGCCCAGATACAAAGCTGGACGCCCCGGGGTCGGTCAGCCCAGATACAAAGCTGGACGCCCCGGGGTCGGTCAGCCCAGATACAAAGCTGGACGCCCCGGGGTCGGTCAGCCCAGATACAAAGCTGGACGCCCCGGGGTCGGTCAGCCTAGATACAAAGCTGGACGCCCCGGGGTCGATCAGCGTAGATACAAAGCTGGACGCCCCGGGGTCGGTCAGCATAGATACAAAGCTGGACGCCCGGGGTCGGTCAGCATAGATACAAAGCTGGACGCCCCGGGGTCGGTCAGCCTAGATACAAAGCTGGACGCCCCGGGGTCCGTCAGCCCAGATACAAAGCTGGACGCCCCGGGGTCGGTCAGCCTAGATACAAAGCTGGACGCCCCGGGGTCGGTCAGCCCAGATACAAAGCTGGACGCCCCGGGGTCGGTCACCCTAGATACAAAGCTGGACGCCCCGGGGTCGGTCAGCCCAGATACAAAGCTGGACGCCCCGGGGTCGGTCAACATAGGTACAACGCTGGATGCACCAGGGTGGGTCAGCCGAGATACAAAGCTGGACGCCCCAGGGTCGGTCAGCCCAGATACAAAGCTGGACGCCCCGAGGTCGGTCACCATAGATACAAAGCTGGACGCCCCGGGGTCGGTCAGCATAGATACAAAGCTGGACGCCCCGGGGTCGGTCAGCCTAGATACAAAGCTGGACGCCCCGGGGTCGATCAGCGTAGATGCAAAGCTGGACGCCCCGGGGTTGGTCAGCCTAGATACAAAGCTGCACGCCCGGGGGTCGGTCAGCCCAGATACAAAGCTGGACGCCCCGGGGTCGGTCAGCCCAGATACAAAGCTGGACGCCCCGGGGTCGGTCAGCCCAGATACAAAGCTGGACGCCCCGGGGTCGGTCAGCATAGATACAAAGCTGGACGCCCCGGGGTCGGTCAGCCTAGATACAAAGCTGGACGCCCCGGGGTCGGTCAGCCTAGATACAAAGCTGGACGCCCCGGGGTCGGTCAGCCCAGATACAAAGCTGGACGCCCCGGGGTCGGTCAGCATAGATACAAAGCTGGACGCCCCGGAGTCGGTCAGCCCAGATACAAAGCTTGACGCCCCGGGGTAGCTCAGCCCATGTACAAAGCTGGACGCCCCGGGGTCGGTCAGCCTAGATACAAAGCTGGACGCCCCGGGGTCGGTCAGCCCAGATACAAAGCTGGACGCCCCGGGGTCGGTCGGCCCAGATACAAAGCTGGGTGCCCCGGGGTCGGTCAGCCTAGATACAAAGCTGGACGCCCCGGGGTCGGTCAGCATAGATACAAAGCTGGACGCCCCGGGGTCGGTCAGCCTAGATACAAAGCTGGACGCCCCGGGGTCGGTCAGCCCAGATACAAAGCTGGACGCCCCGGGGTCGGTCAGCCTAGATACAAAGCTGGGTGCCCCGGGGTCGGTCAGCATAGATACAAAGCTGGACGCCCCGGGGTCGGTCAGCCTAGATACAAAGCTGGACGCCCCGGGGTCGGACATCCTAGATACAAAGCTGGACGCCCCGGGGTCGGTCCGCCTAGATACAAAGCTGGACGCCCCGGGGTCGGTCGGCCCAGATACAAAGCTGGACGCCCCGGGGTCGGTCAGCCTAGATACAAAGCTGGACGCCCCGGGGTCGGTCAGCCTAGATACAAAGCTGGACGCCCCGGGGTCGGTCAGCCTAGTTACAAAGCTGGACGCCCCGGGGTCAGTCAGCCCAGATACAAAGCTGGACGCCCCGGGGTCGGTCAGCCCAGATACAAAGCTGGACGCCCCGGGGTTGGTCAGCCCAGATACAAAGCTGGACGCCCCGGGGTCGGTCAACATAGGTACAACGCTGGATGCACCAGGGTGGGTCAGCCGAGATACAAAGCTGGACGCCCCGGGGTCGGTCAGCCCAGATACAAAGCTGGACGCCCCGGGGTCGGTCAGCCTAGATACAAAGCTGGACGCCCCGGGGTCGGTCAGCATAGATACAAAGCTGGACGCCCCGGGGTCGGTCAGCCTAGATACAAAGCTGGACGCCCCGGGGCCGATCAGCGTAGATACAAAGCTGGACGCCCCGGGGTTGGTCAGCCTAGATACAAAGCTGCACGCCTGGGGGTCGGTCAGCCCAGATACAAAGCTGGACGCCCCGGGGTCGGTCAGCCCAGATACAAAGCTGGACGCCCCGGGGTCGGTCAGCCCAGATACAAAGCTGGACGCCCCGGGGTCGGTCAGCCTAGATACAAAGCTGGACGCCCCGGGGTCGGTCAGCCTAGATACAAAGCTGGACGCCCCGGGGTCGGTCAGCCTAGATACAAAGCTGGACGCCCCGGGGTCGGTCAGCCCGGATACAAAGCTGGACGCCCCGGGGTCGGTCAGCATAGATACAAAGCTGGACGCCCCGGGGTCGGTCAGCCCAGATACAAAGCTGGACGCCCCGGGGTAGCTCAGCCCAGATACAAAGCTGGACGCCCCGGGGTCGGTCAGCCTAGATACAAAGCTGGACGCCCCGGGGTCGGTCAGCCTAGATACAAAGCTGGACGCCCCGGGGTCGGTCAGCCTAGATACAAAGCTGGACGCCCCGGGGTCGGTCGGCCCAGATACAAAGCTGGGTGCCCCGGGGTCGGTCAGCATAGATACAAAGCTGGACGCCCCCGGGTCGGTCAGCCTAGATACAAAGCTGGACGCCCCGGGGTCGGACAGCCTAGATACAAAGCTGGACGCCCCGGGGTCGGTCAGCCCAGATACAAAGCTGGACGCCCTGGGGTCGGTCAGCCTAGATACAAAGCTGGACGCCCCGGGGTCGGTCAGCATAGATACAAAGCTGGACGCCCCGGGGTCGGTCAGCCTAGATACAAAGCTGGACGCCCCGGGGTCGGTCAGCCTAGATACAAAGCTGGACGCCCCGGGGTCGGTCGGCCCAGATACAAAGCTTGACGCCCTGGGGTCGGTCAGCCTAGATACAAAGCTGGACGCCCCGGGGTCGGTCAGCCTAGATACAAAGCTGGACACCCCGGGGTCGGTCAGCATAGATACAAAGCTGGACGCCCCGGGGTCGGTCAGCCTAGATACAAATCTGGACGCCCCGGGGTCGGTCAGCCTAGATACAAAGCTGGACGCCCCGGGGTCGGTCAGCCCAGATACAAAGCTGGACGCCCTGGGGTCGGTCAGCCTAGATACAAAGCTGGACGCCCCGGGGTCGGTCAGCCTAGATACAAAGCTGGACGCCCCGGGGTCGGTCAGCCCAGATACAAAGCTGGACGCCCCGGGGTCGGTCAGCATAGATACAAAGCTGGACGCCCCGGGGTCGGTCAGCCTAGATACAAAGCTGGACGCCCCGGGGTCGGTCAGCCTAGATACAAAGCTGGACGCCCCGGGGTCGGTCAGCATAGATACAAAGCTGGACGCCCCGGGGTCGGTCACCCTAGATACAAAGCTGGACGCCCCGGGGGTCAGTCAGCCCACATGAAAAGCTGGACGCCCCGGGGTCGATCAGCCCAGATACAAAGCTGGACGCCCCGGGGTCGGTCAGCCCAGATACAAAGCTGGACGCCCTGGGGTCGGTCAGCCTAGATACAAAGCTGGACGCCCCGGGGTCGATCAGCCCAGATACAAAGCTGGACGCCCCGGGGTCGGTCAGCCCAGATACAAAGCTGGACGCCCTGGGGTCTGTCAGCCTAGATACAAAGCTGGACGCCCCGGGGTCGGTCAGCATAGATACAAAGCTGGACGCCCCGGGGTCGGTCAGCCTAGATACAAAGCTGGACGCCCCGGGGTCGGTCGGCCCAGATACAAAGCTGGACGCCCTGGGGTCGGTCAGCCTAGATACAAAGCTGGACGCCCCGGGGTCGGTCAGCCTAGATACAAAGCTGGACACCCCGGGGTCGGTCAGCATAGATACAAAGCTGGACGCCCCGGGGTCGGTCAGCCCAGATACAAAGCTGGACGCCCCGAGGTCGGTCAGCATAGATACAAAGCTGGACGCCCCGGGGTCGGTCAGCATAGATACAAAGCTGGACGCCCCGGGGTCGGTCAGCCTAGATACAAAGCTGGACGCCCCGGGGTTGGTCAGCCTAGATACAAAGCTGCACGCCCGGGGGTCGGTCAGCCCAGATACAAAGCTGGACGCCCCGGGGTCGGTCAGCCCAGATACAAAGCTGGACGCCCTGGGGTCGGTCAGCCCAAATACAAAGCTGGACGCCCCGGGGTCGGTCAGCATAGATACAAAGCTGGACGCCCCGGGGTCGGTCAGCCTAGATACAAAGCTGGACGCCCCGGGGTCGGTCAGCCTAGATACAAAGATGGACGCCCCGGGGTCGGTCAGCCCAGATACAAAGCTGGACGCCCCGGGGTCGGTCAGCATAGATACAAAGCAGGACGCCCCGGAGTCAGTCAGCCCAGATACAAAGCTGGACGCCCCGGGGTAGCTCAGCCCATGTACAAAGCTGGACGCCCCGGGGTCGGTCAGCCTAGATACAAAGCTGGACGCCCCGGGGTCGGTCAGCCCAGATACAAAGCTGGACGCCCCGGGGTCGGTCGGCCCAGATACAAAGCTGGACGCCCTGGGGTCGGTCAGCCTAGATACAAAGCTGGACGCCCCGGGGTCGGTCAGCATAGATACAAAGCTGGACGCCCCGGATTCGGTCAGCCTAGATACAAAGCTGGACGCCCCGGGGTCGGTCAGCCTAGATACAAAGCTGGACGCCCCGGGGTCGGTCAGCCTAGATACAAAGCTGGACGCCCCGGGGTCGGTCAGCCTAGATACTAAGCTGGACGCCCCGGGGTCGGTCAGCCCAGATACAAAGCTGGACGCCCTGGGGTCGGTCAGCCTAGATACAAAGCTGGGTGCCCCGGGGTCGGACAGCCTAGATACAAAGCTGGACGCCCCGGGGTCGGTCAGCCTAGATACAAAGCTGGACGCCCCGGGGTCGGTCAGCCTAGATACAAAGCTGGACGCCCCGGGGTCGGTCAGCCTAGATACAAAGCTGGACGCCCCGGGGTCGGTCAGCCTAGTTACAAAGCTGGACGCCCCGGGGTCAGTCAGCCCAGATACAAAGCTGGACGCCCTGGGGTCGGTCAGCATAGATACAAAGCTGGACGCCCCGGGGTCGGTCGGCCCAGATACAAAACTGGACGCCCCGGGGTCGGTCAGCCTAGATACAAAGCTGGACGCCCCGGGGTCGGTCAGCCTAGATACAAAGCTGGACGCCCCGGGGTCGGTCAGCCTAGTTACAAAGCTGGACGCCCCGGGGTCAGTCAGCCCAGATACAAAGCTGGACGCCCCGGGGTCGGTCAGCCCAGATACAAAGCTGGACGCCCCGGGGTTGGTCAGCCCAGATACAAAGCTGGACGCCCCGGGGTCGGTCAACATAGGTACAACGCTGGATGCACCAGGGTGGGTCAGCCGAGATACAAAGCTGGACGCCCCGGGGTCGGTCAGCCCAGATACAAAGCTGGACGCCCCGGGGTCGGTCAGCCTAGATACAAAGCTGGACGCCCCGGGGTCGGTCAGCCTAGATACAAAGCTGGACGCCCCGGGGTCGGTCAGCCTAGATACAAAGCTGGACGCCCCGGGGTCGATCCGCGTAGATACAAAGCTGGACGCCCCGGGGTCGGTCAGCCTAGATACAAAGCTGCACGCCTGGGGGTCGGTCAGCCCAGATACAAAGCTGGACGCCCCGGGGTCGGTCAGCCCAGATACAAAGCTGGACGCCCCGGGGTCGGTCAGCCCAGATACAAAGCTGGACGCCCCGGGGTCGGTCAGCATAGATACAAAGCTGGACGCCCCGGGGTCGGTCAGCCTAGATACAAAGCTGGACGCCCCGGGGTCGGTCAGCCTAGATACAAAGCTGGACGCCCCGGGGTCGGTCAGCCCGGATACAAAGCTGGACGCCCCGGGGTCGGTCAGCATAGATACAAAGCTGGACGCCCCGGGGTCGGTCAGCCTAGATACAAAGCTGGACGCCCCGGGGTAGCTCAGCCCAGATACAAAGCTGGACGCCCCGGGGTCGGTCAGCCTAGATACAAAGCTGGACGCCCCGGGGTTGATCAGCGTAGATACAACCTGGACGCCCCGGGGTCGGTCAGCCTAGATACAAAGCTGGACGCCCCGGGGTCGGTCGGCCCAGATACAAAGCTGGGTGCCCCGGGGTCGGTCAGCATAGATACAAAGCTGGACGCCCCGGGGTCGGTCAGCCTAGATACAAAGCTGGACGCCCCGGGGTCGGTCAGCCCAGATACAAAGCTGGACGCCCTGGGGTCGGTCAGCCTAGATACAAAGCTGGACGCCCCGGGGTCGGTCAGCATAGATACAAAGCTGGACGCCCCGGGGTCGGTCAGCCTAGATACAAAGCTGGACGCCCCGGGGTCGGTCAGCCTAGATACAAAGCTGGACGCCCCGGGGTCGGTCGGCCCAAATACAAAGCTGGACGCCCTGGGGTCGGTCAGCCTAGATACAAAGCTGGACGCCCCGGGGTCGGTCAGCCTAGATACAAAGCTGGACACCCCGGGGTCGGTCAGCATAGATACAAAGCTGGACGCCCCGGGGTCGGTCAGCCTAGATACAAAGCTGGACGCCCCGGGGTCGGTCAGCCTAGATACAAAGCTGGACGCCCCGGGGTCGGTCAGCCCAGATACAAAGCTGGACGCCCTGGGGTCGGTCAGCCTAGATACAAAGCTGGACGCCCCGGGGTCGGTCAGCCTAGATACAAAGCTGGACGCCCCGGGGTCGGTCAGCCCAGATACAAAGCTGGATGCCCCGGGGTCGGTCAGCATAGATACAAAGCTGGACGCCCCGGGGTCGGTCAGCCTAGATACAAAGCTGGACGCCCCGGGGTCAGTCAGCCTAGATACAAAGCTGGACGCCCCGGGGTCGGTCAGCATAGATACAAAGCTGGACGCCCCGGGGTCGGTCACCCTAGATACAAAGCTGGACGCCCCGGGGGTCAGTCAGCCCACATGAAAAGCTGGACGCCCCGGGGTCGATCAGCCCAGATACAAAGCTGGACGCCCCGGGGTCGGTCAGCCCAGATACAAAGCTGGACGCCCTGGGGTCGGTCAGCATAGATACAAAGCTGGACGCCCCGGGGTCGATCAGCCCAGATACAAAGCTGGACGCCCCGGGGTCAGTCAGCCCAGATACAAAGCTGGACGCCCTGGGGTCGGTCAGCCTAGATACAAAGCTGGACGCCCCGGGGTCGGTCAGCATAGATACAAAGCTGGACGCCCCGGGGTCGGTCAGCCTAGATACAAAGCTGGACGCCCCGGGGTCGGTCAGCCTAGATACAAAGCTGGACGCCCCGGGGTCGGTCGGCCCAGATACAAAGCTGGACGCCCTGGGGTCGGTCAGCCTAGATACAAAGCTGGACGCCCCGGGGTCGGTCAGCCTAGATACAAAGCTGGACGCCCCGGGGTCGGTCAGCATAGATACAAAGCTGGACGCCCCGGGGTCGGTCAGCCTAGATACAAAGCTGGACGCCCCGGGGTCGGTCAGCCTAGATACAAAGCTGGACGCCCCGGGGTCGGTCAGCCCAGATACAAAGCTGGACGCCCTGGGGTCGGTCAGCCTAGATACAAAGCTGGACGCCCCGGGGTCGGTCAGCCCAGATACAAAGCTGGACGCCCGGGGGTCGGTCAGCATAGATACAAAGCTGGACGCCCCGGGGTCGGTCAGCCTAGATACAAAGCTGGACGCCCCGGGGTCGGTCAGCCTAGATACAAAGCTGGACGCCCCGGGGTCGGTCAGCATAGATACAAAGCTGGACGCCCCGGGGTCGGTCAGCCTAGATACAAAGCTGGACGCCCCGGGGGTCAGTCAGCCCACATGAAAAGCTGGACGCCCCGGGGTCGATCAGCCCAGATACAAAGCTGGACGCCCCGGGGTCGGTCAGCCTCACGGGTGGGCCGTCTCCTCTGTTTGGGTACGCGACTCCCCCCCCCCCCCCCTCCGGGCCCTCCGGGCCCACTTAGTTACCAAGGGTCAATGGCTACCGGCCATACATATGGTGGCGCCGAAGGCGCCCGAAAAATTTTTTCATTCCCCTTGCCAACATAGCATCCCTCCCCGCCCAGGCGGTGGAGCACCCCAACGCTATACTTGAACCCAACCTTGACTCTAACACCCAACCCAACCCTCAGCGTGCTCCTAATCAAGACTGAATATTGGGACCGAGCTGGTGGGGGAGGGAACATCAGCTATGACTGGTGAGGGACATCAAGAATGATTCACACATTGATGGCTCTTGACAAAGTGAAATCAGCTTGCAAGTGAACCCCATCACCACAAGGCCCACTTTCAAGGCTTTTGTTGGACTTCTGGGGGGCCAAAATGCCCCCAAATGGGCTCAAAATGGGCTCATTTCACACGTTTATGCACCCCAAATGGTCTAGGATGAGTTTTGGAAAAATGTGTTTTTGACCCATTTCTGACCCATTTTTGGTCCCAAAACAGCCCAATTTCAAGGCATTTTGGGATTTTCGGAGGACCAAAATGGGCCACCACAAGCTCAAAACGGTCCAAAAACACTTGTTGTAGCGTCGCACATGGTCTGGGATCATTTTTAAGAAAAGTCATCTTTTTGCCCCTACTGGACCCTGTTGACCCATTTGGGCACCCACCTGTTTGGGCTTGAGCTTGTAGCTTGCCTCGGCCTAGTGGGCCTAGGTATTGGGGTCTAGGCGTCCGTTTCGGCAATTCTGAGGGGTGGAAACCACAAAAAGTGGGGGGTTGCGGGTGTTGTAGGTGCCCTCGGAATCGCATTTTGAGCCATGTAGCCAAAGATATGGCCTATTCTTGGTTTGTGGCTGTCGGCATTTGGAGCTTTTGCGGGCTTTTTGGGCCGTTTCCGGGACATATCATGGAGGGAGAGCGCCGCAAAGGGCTCGTTGACACGGGGAAGTCAAGCCGCGCGTGGAGTGTACCCACCGTTCCCCTTCATTTGGCCGTTTTGAATGGGTTCCAGGGCTTTTTTGGCCCAAAAATGGCTGTTTTTGGCCCTAAACTGCAGTTTTTGAAACCGAGGTCCGCCACTTGCAAATCCCGTTCCCGGCCGCCACCGTTGAGTTTCTTGCTCAAACTTTGTGTGATTGTACTTCACACCCATAGGTATCATCCACCAAAATTTCACCTGAATCCGAAGCACCACGACGGAGTTGTGATTTTTAGCCATTTCGCGCGTGCTGCTTGCTGCTTGCTTGCTTGCTTGCTTGCTTGCTGCTGCTAAACCTGGTAGGTCCACCCTAGACACTAAAAAACGTTGTGTTGTTTTGGACCACGTTCATCCTAACTTTGAAGCGAGCAACCTAACCCCGTACTCCACTCGGAATGAATGTGCTCCCCAAGCTTCGTGTTGACGTCTGCGCTCGGCTTTCGCTTCACCGCGATCCCGTTCCTCTTTCTCTTGTTATGAGCAAATCGATGCATATGTACAATGCATTGTACTTCCTGCCACATACCTGTACCAAAAAATTGATGTCTCTATCCGGCTATTGTGTGCCTGTCAAGTGTTGCATGTTCCTTGTTTCACGCATTACGGGGTGCCACAAGGCCCACGTTCAAGGCTTTTTGGACTTCTGAGGGGCCAAAATGCCCCCAAAATGGGCTCAAAATGGGCCTATTTCACCCGTTTGTGCACCCCAAATGGTCTAGGATGAGGTTTGGAAAAATGCGTTTTTGACCCATTTTTGACCCATTTTTGGTCCCAAAACAGCCCAGTTTCAAGGCATTTTGGGATTTTCGGAGGACCAAAATGGGCCACCACAAGCTCAAAACGGTCCAAAAACACTTGTTGTAGCGTCGCACATGGTCTAGGATCATTTTTGAGAAAAGTCATCTTTTTGCCCCTACTGGACCCTGTTGACCCATTTGGGCACCCACCTGTTTGGGCTTGAGCTTGTAGCTTGCCTCGGCCTAGTGGGCCTAGGTATTGGGGTCTAGGCGTCCATTTGGGCAATTCTAAGGGGTGGAAACCACAAAAAGTGGCGGGTTGCGGGTGTTGTAGGTGCCCTCGGAATCGCATTTTGAGCCATGTAGCCCAAGATATGGCCTATTCTTGGTTTGTGGCTGTCGGCATTTGGACCTTCTGGGGGCCTTTTTGGGCCGTTTCCGCGACATATCATGGAGTTAGAGGGCCGCAAAGAGCTCATTGACACGGGGAAGTCAAGCCGCACGTGTAGTGTACCCATCGTTTCCCTTCATTTGGCCGTTTTGAATGCGTTCCGGGGCTTTTTCGGCCCAAAAATGGCTGTTTTGGGCCCTGAGCTGCAGTTTTTGAAACTGAGGTCTGCCACTTGCGAATCCCGTTCCCGGCCGCCACCGTTGAGTTTCTTGCTCAAACTTTGTGTGATTGTACTTCACACCCATAGGTATCATCCACCAAAATTTCACTGGAATCCAAAGCACCACGACGGAGTTCTGATTTTGGCCCATTTCGCGCGTGCTGCTTGCTTGCTTGCTTGCTGCTTGCTTGCTAAACCTGGTAGGTCCACCCTAGACCCTAAAAAGGGTTATAAAACCAAGACTGGTTCCACCAGCTCGGTGACCCTACACCTAACCCTACCCATGACCCTAACCCTAATCAAGACTGAATATTGGGACCGAGCTGGTGGGGCAGGGAACATTAGCTATGACTAGTGAGGGACATCAAGAATGATTCACGCATTGATGGCTCTTGACAAAGTGAAATCAGCTTGCAAGTGAACCCCATCACCACAAGGCCCACTTTCAAGGCCTTTTGGACGTCTGAGGGGCCAAAATACCCCAAAATGGGCTCAAAATGGGCTCATTTCACCCGTTGGTGCACCCCAAATGGTCTAGGATGAGGTTTGGAAAAATGCGTTTTTGACCCATTTTTGACCCATTTTTGGTCCCAAAACAGCCCATTTTCAAGGCATTTTGGGATTTTCGGAGGACCAAAATGGGCCACCACAAGCTCAAAACGGTCCAAAAACACTTGTTGTAGCGTCGCACATGGTCTAGGATCATTTTTGAGAAAAGTCATTTTTTTGCCCCTACTGGACCCTGTTGACCCGGTTGGGCACCCACCTGTTTGGGCTTGAGCTTGCAGCTTGCCACAGCCTAGTGGGCCTAGGTATTGGGGTCTAGGCGTCCATTTGGGCAATTCTGAGGGGTGGAAACCACAAAAAGTGGGGGGTTGCGGGTGGACTAGGTGCCCTCGGAATCGCGTTTTGAGCCATGTAGCCAAAGATATGGCCTGTTCTTGGTTTGTGGCTGTCGCCAGCCAATCTGCACAAAATTTTGGGCTTCTTGGGGCCTTTTTGGGCCGTTTCCGGGACATATGGTGGAGTTAGAGGGCTGCAAAGGGCTCGTTGACACACGAAAGTCAAGCCTGACATGGAGTGTACCCACTTTTTCCCTTTGTTTGGCCGTTTTGAATGGGTTCTAGGGCTGTTTAGGCCCAAAAAAATGGCTGTTTTTGGCCCTAAATTGCAATTTGAAACTGAGGTCCGCCACTTGCGACACCCGTTCTGGTCGCCACCGTTGAGTTTCTGGCTCATACTTTGTGTGGTTGTCCCTCACACCCATAGGTATCATCCACCAAAATTTCGGCCGAATCCGAAGCACCACGACGGAGTTGTGATTTTTACCCATTTCGCGCGTGCTGCTTGCTGCTTGCTGCTGCTGCTTGCTGCTTGCTGCTGCTGCTGCTAAACCTGGTAGGTCCACCCTAGACCCTAAAAAGGGTTATAAAACCAAGACTGGTTCCACCAGCTCGGTGACCCTAATCAAGACTGAATATTGGGACCGAGCTGGTGGGGGAAGGAACATTAGATATGAATGGTGAGGGACACCAATGAGTCACACATTGACGGCCGTTGACAAAGTGGAATCAGCTTGCAAGTGATCCCCTTCACCACAAGGCCCACTTTCAAGGCTTTTGTGGACTTGTGAGGGGCCAAAATGCCCCAAAATGGCCTCAACATGGGCTCATTTCACCCGTTTGGCCACCCCAAATGGTGTAGGATGAGTTTTGGAAAAATGCGTTTTTGACCCATTATTGACCCATTTTTGGTCCCAAAATAGCGCATCTTCAAGGCATTTTGGGATTTTCGGAGGACCAAAATGGCCCACCACAAGCTCAAAACGGTCCAAAAACACTTGTTTTAGCATCACACATGGTCTACGATCATTTTTGAGAAAAGTCATCTTTTTGCCCCTATTGGACCATAGTGACCCACTTGGGCACCCACTTGTTTGGGCTTGAGCTTGCAGCTTGCCGCAGTCTAGTGGACCTAGGTACGGGGGTCTAGGCGTCCATTTGGGCAATTCTGAGGGGTGGAAACCACAAAACACGGGGGGTTGCGGGTGGACTAGGTGCCCTCAGAATCGCATTTTGAGCCATGTAGCCAAAGATATGGCCTATTCTTGGTTTGTGGCTGCCGCCAGCCAATCTGCACAAAATTTGGGGCTTCTGGGGGCCTTTTTGGCCGTTTCCGGGACATATGGTGGAGTTAGAGGGCCGCAAAGGACTCGTTGACATGGAAAGTCAAGCCGCACATGGAGTGTACCCACCGTTTCCCTTCGTTTGGCCGTTTTGAAAGGGTTCTAGGGCTGTTTTGGCCCAAAAATGGCTGTTTTTGACCCTAAATTGCAGTTTTTGAAACTGAGGTCCGCCACTTGCAACACCCGTTCCCGGCCGCCACCGTTGAGTTTCTGGCTCATATTTGGTGTGGTTGTCCCTCACACCCATAGGTATCATCCACCAAAATTTCAGCCGAATCCGAAGCACCACGACGGAGTTGTGATTTTGGCCCATTTCGCGCGTGCTGCTTGCTGCTTGCTGCTTGCTGCTTGCTGCTGCTGCTTCTGCTGCTGCTGCTAAACCTGGTAGGTCCACCCTAGACCCTAAAAAGGGTTATAAAACCAAGACTTGTTCCACCAGCTCGGTGACCCTAACCCTAACCCCACCCCTAACCCTAGCCCTAGCTCTCACCCATGAGGGAGGGCAAGGGGAACGGGAGCCTATGCCCCCCCCCCCACTACCCCAAATTGCCCCACCTGGACCCCCCCCCCAACCATCCTGACCCCCCCCCCCATCGCCCCTCCCTGAACCCCCCCCCATCGCCCCTCCCTGAACCCCCCCCCCCCATCGCCCCTCCCTGAACCCCCACCTCCAATCCCCCCCCCCCCCCCCCTAGGGGACGGCCCACCCGTGGTCAGCCTAGATCCAAAGCTGGACGCCCCGGGGTCGGTCAGCCCTGATACAAAGCTGGACGCCCCGGGGTCGGTCAGCATAGATACAAAGCTGGACGCCCCGGGGTCGGTCAGCCTAGATACAAAGCTGGACGCCCCGGGGTCGATCAGCATAGATAAAAAGCTGGACGCCCCGGGGTCGGTCAGCCCACATGAAAAACTGGACGCCCCGGGGTCGGTCAGCCCGGATACAAAGCTGGACGCCCCGGGGTCGATCAGCCTAGATACACAGCTGGACGCCCCGGGGTCGGTCAGCCTAGATACAAAGCTGGACGCCCCGGGGTCGGTCAGCCCAAATACAAAGCTGGACGCCCCGGGGTCGGTCAGCCTAGATACAAAGCTGAACGCCCCGGGGTCGGTCAGCCTAGATACAAAGCTGGACGCCCCGGGGTCGGTCAGCCCAGATGCAAAGCTGGACGGCCGAGGGTCGGTCAGCCCAGGTACAAAGCTGGACACCCCGGGGTCGGTCAGCATAGATACAAAGCTGGACGCCCCGGGGTCGGTCAGCATAGATACAAAGTGGGACGCCCCGGGATCGGTCAGCCTAGATACAAAGCTGGGTGCCCCGGGGCCGATCAGCGTAGATACAAAGCTGGACGCCCCGGGGTCGGTCAGCCCACATGAAAAGCTGGACGCCCCGGGGTCGGTCAGCCCAGATACAAGCTAGACGCCCCGGGGTCCGTCAGCCCAGATACAAAGCTGGACGCCCCGGGGTCGGTCAGCATAGATACAAAGCTGGACGCCCCGGGGTCGGTCAGCCTAGATACAAAGCTGGACGCCCCGGGGTCGGTCAGCCCAGATACAAAGCTGGACGCCCCGGGGTCGGTCAGCCCAGTTACAAAGCTGGACGCCCCGGGGTCGGTCAGCCCAGTTACAAAGCTGAACGCCCCGGGGTCCGTCAGCCTAGATACAAAGTTGGACGCCCCGGGGTCGGTCAGCATAGATACAAAGCTGGACGCCCCGGGGTGATTCAGCATAGATACAAAGCTGGACGCCCCGGGGTTGGTCAGCATAGATACAAAGCTGGACGCCCCGGGGTCGGTCAGCATAGATACAAAGCTGGACGCGCCGGGGTGATTCAGCATAGATACAAAGCTGGACGCCCCGGGGTTGGTCAGCATAGATACAAAGCTGGACGCCCCGGGGTCGGTCAGCCCAGATACAAAGCTGGACGCCCCGGGGTCGGTCAGCCTAGATGCAAAGCTGGACGCCCCGGGGTCGGTCAGCCCAGATACAAAGCTGGACGCCCCGGGGTCGGTCAGCCTAGATACAAAGCTGGACGCCCCGGGGTCGATCAGCCTAGATACAAAGCTGGACGCCCCGGGTCAGTGATGGTAAATACAAAGCTGGACGCCCCGGGGTCGGTCAGCATAGATACAAAGCTGGACGCCCCGGGGTCGGTCAGCCTAGATACAAAGCTGGACGCCCCGGGGTCGATCAGCCTAGATACAAAGCTGGACGCCCCGGGGTCGGTCAGCCTAGATACAAAGCTGGACGCCCCGGGGTCGGACAGCCTAGATACAAAGCTGGACGCCCCGAGGTCGGTCAGCCCAGATACAAAGCTGGACGCCCCGGTGTCGGTCAGCATAGATGCAAACCTGGACGCCCCGGGGTCGGTCAGCCCAGATACAAAGCTGGACACCCCGGGGTCGGTCAGCCCAGATACAAAGCTGGACGCCCCGGGGTCGGTCAGCCTAGATACAAAGCTGGACGCCCCGGGGTCGGTCAGCATAGATACAAAGCTGGACGCCCCGGGGTCGGTGAGCCCAGATACAAAGCTGGACGCCCCGGGGTCGGTCAGCCTAGATACAAAGCTGGACGCGCCGGGGTCGGTCAGCCCACATGAAAAGCTGGACGCCCCGGGGTCGGTCAGCCTAGATACAAAGCTGGACGCCCCGGGGTCGGTCAGCCCAGATACAAAGCTGGACGCCCCGGGGTCGGTCAGCCTAGATACAAAGCTGGACGCCCCGGGGTCGGTCAGCATAGATACAAAGCTGGACGCCCCGGGGTCGGTCAGCCCAGATACAAAGCTGGACGCCCCGGGGTCGGTCAGCATAGATACAAAGCTGGACGCCCCGGGGTCGGTCAGCCTAGGAACAAAGCTGGACGCCCCGGGGTCGGACAACATAGATACAAAGCTGGACGCCCCGGGGTCGGTCAGCCTAGATACAAAGCTGGACGCCCCGGGGTCCGTCAGCCTAGATACAAAGCTGGACGCCCCGGGGTCGGTCAGCCTAGATACAAAGCTGGACGCCCCGGGGTCGGTCAGCCCAGATACAAAGCTGGACGCCCCGGGGTCGGTCAGCCCAGATACAAAGCTGGACGCCCCGGGGTCGGTCAGCATAGCTACAAAGCTGGACGCCCCGGGGTCAGTCAACATAGGTACAACGCTGGATGCACCAGGGTGGGTCAGCCGAGATACAAAGCTGGACGCCCCGGGGTCGGTCAGCCCAGATACAAAGCTGGACGCCCCGGGGTCGGTCAGCCCAGATACAAAGCTGGAAGCCCCGGGGTCGGTCAGCCTAGATACAAAGCTGGACGCCCCGGGGTCGGTCAGCCCAGATACAAAGCTGGACGCCCCGGGGTCGGTCAGCATAGATACAAAGCTCGACGCCCCGGGGTCGGTCAGCCCAGATACAAAGCTGGACGCCCCGGGGTCGGTCAGCCCAGATACAAAGCTGGACGCCCCGGGGTCGGACAACATAGATACAAAGCTGGACGCCCCGGGGTCGGTCAGCCTAGATACAAAGCTGGACGCCCCGGGGTCGGTCAGCATAGATACAAAGCTGGACGCCCCGGGGTCGGACAACATAGATACAAAGCTTGACGCCCCGGGGTCGGTCAGCCTAGATACAAAGCTGGACGCCCCGGGGTCGGTCAGCCTAGATACAAAGCTGGACGCCCCGGGGTCGGTCAGCCCAGATACAAAGCTGGACGCCCCGGGGTCAGTCAGCCTAGATACAAAGCTGGACGCCCCAGGGTCGGTCAGCATAGATACAAAGCTGGACGCCCCGGGGTCGGTCAGCCTAGATACAAAGCTGGACGCCCCGGGGTCGGACAACATAGATACAAAGCTCGACGCCCCGGGGTCGGTCAGCCCAGATACAAAGCTGGACGCCCCAGGGTCGGTCAGCCCAGATACAAAGCTGGACGCCCCGGGGTCGGACAGCATAGATACAAAGCTGGACGCCCCGGGGTCGGTTAGCCCAGATACAAAGCTGGACGCCCCGGGGTCGGTCAGCCCAGATACAAAGCTGGACGCCCCGGGGTCGGTCAGCCCAGCTACAAAGCTGGACGCCCCGGGGTCAGTCAGCCTAGATACAAAGCTGGACGCCCCAGGGTCGGTCAGCATAGATACAAACCTGGACGCCCCGGGGTCGGACAACATAGATACAAAGCTGGACGCCCCGGGGTCGGTCAGCCCAGATACAAAGCTGGACGCCCCAGGGTCGGTCAGCCCAGATACAAAGCTGGACGCCCCGGGGTCGGTCAGCATAGATACAAACCTGGACGCCCCGGGGTCGGACAGCATAGATACAAAGCTGGACGCCCCGGGGTCGGTCAGCATAGATACAAAGCTGGACGCCCCGGGGTCGGTCAGCCCAGATACAAAGCTGGACGCCCCGGGGTCGGTCAGCCCAGATACAAAGCTGGACGCCCCGGGGTCGGTCAGCCCAGATACAAAGCTGGACACCCCGGGGTCGGTCAGCATAGATACAAAGCTGGACGCCCCGGGGTCGGTCAGCCCGGTTACAAAGCTGGACGCCCCGGGGTCGGTCAGCCTAGATACAAAGCTCGACGCCCCGGGGTCGGACAGCATAGATACAAAGCTGGACGCCCCAGGGTCGGTCAGCATAGATACAAAGCTGGACGCCCCGGGGTCGGTCAGCCCAGATACCAAGCTGGACGCCCCAGGGTCGGTCAGCCTAGATACAAAGCTGGACGCCCCGGGGTCGGTCAGCCTAGATACAAAGCTGGACGTCTCAGGGTCGGTCACCCTAGATACAAAGCTGGACGCCCCGGGGTGGGTCAGCATATATACAAAGCTGGACGCCCCGGGGTCGGTCAGCCCAGATACAAAGCTGGACGCCCCGGGGTCGGTCAGCCTAGATACAAAGCTGGACGCCCCGGGGTGGGTCAGCCTAGATACAAAGCTGGACGTCTCAGGGTCGGTCACCCTAGATACAAAGCTGGACGCCCCGGGGTCGGTCAGCCTAGATACAAAGCTGGACGCCCCGGGGTCGGTCAGCATAGATACAAAGGTGGACGCCCCGGGGTCGGTCAGCATAGATACAAAGCTGGACGCCCCGGGGTCGGTCAGCCCAGATACAAAGCTGGACGCCCCGGGGTCGGTCAGCCTAGATACAAAGCTGGACGCCCCGGGGTCGGTCAGCCCAGATACAAAGCTGGACGCCCCGGGGTCGGACAGCCTAGATACAAAGCTGGACGCCCCGGGGTCGGTCAGCATAGATACAAAGCTGGACGCCCCGAGGTCGGTCAGCCTAGATACAAAGCTGGACGCCCCGGGGTCGGTCAGCCTAGATACAAAGCTGGACGCCCCGGGGTCGGTCAGCCTAGATACAAAGCTGGACGCCCCGGGGTCGGTCGGCATAGATACAAAGCTTGACGCCCCGGGGTCGGTCAGCCTAGATACAAAGCTGGACGCCCCGGGGTCGGTAATGCCAGATACAAAGCTGGACGCCCCGGGGTCGGTCAGCCTAGATACAAAGCTGGACGCCCCTGGGTCGGTCAGCCTAGATACAAAGCTGGACGCCCCGGGGTCGGTCAGCATAGATACAAAGGTGGACGCCCCGGGGTCGGTCAGCATAGATACAAAGCTGGACGCCCCGGGGTCGGTCAGCCCAGATACAAAGCTGGACGCCCCGGGGTCAGTCAGCATAGATACAAAGCTGGACGCCCCGGGGTCGGTCAGCATAGATACAAAGCTGGACGCCCCGGGGTCGGACATCCTAGATACAAAGCTGGACGCCCCGGGGTCGGTCAGCATAGATACAAAGCTGGATGCCCCGGGGTCGGTCAGCCCAGATACAAAGCTGGACGCCCCGGGGTCGGTCAGCCCACATGAAAAGCTGGACGCCCCGGGGTCGGTCAGCCTAGATACAAAGCTGGACGCCCCGGGGTCGGTCAGCATAGATACAAAGCTGGACGCCCCGGGGTCAGTCAGCCCAGATACAAAGCTGGACGCCCCGGGGTCGGTCGGCATAGATACAAAGCTGGACGCCCCGGGGTCGGTCAGCCTAGACACAAAGCTGGACGCCCCGGGGTCGGTCAGCCTAGATACAAAGCTGGACGCCCCGGGGTCGGTCAGCCTAGATACAAAGCTGGACGCCCCGGGGTCGGTCAGCATAGATACAAAGCTGGACGCCCCGGGGTCGGTCGGCATAGATACAAAGCTGGACGCCCCGAGGTCGGTCAGCATAGATACAAAGCTGGACGCCCCGGGGTCGGTCATCATAGATACAAAGCTGGACGCCCCGGGGTCAGTCAGCCCAGATACAAAGCTGGACGCCCCGGGGTCGGTCAGCATAGATCCAAAGCTGGACGCCCCGGGGTCGGACAGCCTAGATACAAAGCTGGACGCCCCGGGGTCGGTCAGCATAGATACAAAGCTGGACGCCCCGGGGTCGGACATTCCAGATACAAAGCTGGACGCCCCGGGGTCGGCCAGCATAGATACAAAGCTGGACGCCCCGGGGTCGGTCAGCCCAGATACAAAGCTGGACGCCCCGGGGTCGGTCAGCCCACATGAAAAGCTGGACGCCCCGGGGTCGGTCAGCCTAGATACAAAGCTGGACGCCCCGGGGTCGGTCAGCATAGATACAAAGCTGGACGCCCCGGGGTCGGTCAGCCTAGATACAAAGCTGGGTGCCCCGGGGTCAGTCAGCCCAGATACAAAGCTGGACGCCCCGGGGTCGGTCGGCATAGATACAAAGCTGGACGCCCCGGGGTCGGTCAGCATAGATACAAAGCTGGACGCCCCGGGGTCGGTCATCATAGATGCAAAGCTGGACGCCCCGGGGTCAGTCAGCCCAGATACAAAGCTGGACGCCCCGGGGTCGGTCAGCATAGATCCAAAGCTGGACGCCCCGGGCTCGGACAGCCTAGATACAAAGCTGGACGCCCCGGGGTTGGTCAGCATAGATACAAAGCTGGACGCCCCGGGGTCGGACATCCTAGATACAAAGCTGGACGCTCCGGGGTCGGTCAGCATAGATACAAAGCTGGACGCCCTGGGGTCGGTCAGCCCAGATACAAAGCTGGACGCCCCGGGGTCGGTCAGCCCACATGAAAAGCTGGACGCCCCGGGGTCGGTCAGCCTAGATACAAAGCTGGACGCCCCGGGGTCGGTCAGCATAGATACAAAGCTGGACGCCCCGGGGTCGGTCAGCCTAGATACAAAGCTGGGTGCCCCGGGGTCAGTCAGCCCAGATACAAAGCTGGACGCCCCGGGGTCGGTCGGCATAGATACAAAGCTGGACGCCCCGGGGTCGGTCAGCATAGATACAAAGCTGGACGCCCCGGGGTCGGTCAGCATAGATACAAAGCTGGACGCCCCGGGGTCGGTCAGCCTAGATACAAAGCTGGACGCCCCGGGGTCGGTCAGCATAGATACAAAGCTGGACGCCCCGGGGTCGGTCATCATAGATACAAAGCTGGACGCCCCGGGGTCAGTCAGCCCAGATACAAAGCTGGACGCCCCGGGGTCGGTCAGCATAGATCCAAAGCTGGACGCCCCGGGGTCAGTCAGCCCAGATACAAAGCTGGACGCCCCGGGGTCGGTCAGCCCAGATACAAAGCTGGACGCCCCGGGGTCGGTCAGCCCAGATGCAAAGCTGGACGCCCCGGGGTCAGTCAGCATAGATACAAAGCTGGACGCCCCGGGGTCGGTCAGCCCAGAAACAAAGCTGGACGCCCCGGGGTCGGTTAGTCTAGATACAAAGTTGGCCCCCCCCCCCACACCCACATACACCCACACCGCACCGACCCCCCCCCCCCCCCCCAACACACCCACACCCCTCCACACCCACACGGACACCCCCACACCCACACCTACACACGCACATGGACACAAGACTCCTCCACGCAACGCAGTGCAACCTGGACAACGGGGTTGACGCCCACGTGTGGCTACGCAGCAAATATGCTCGGCACCGCGGGCTCCGGCTTTCCATGCTGTTTTGGGCAAGGTTCGGTCCCACCAAAGAGCCCCACTCCCCCACGCATGGCAGGACGGTACCTCCAGTGCAGCCACCGCCTTGCGACCCGAGTAAAGTAAGCACCACACACACCCTTTCCGCCTGCTGACACGCAAGCGCTGGCACAACGCAGCAGAGGCTTGCTGTGCATCAGGGCACCACACAGTGGGACCCCAGCCACGATCCCCAGAGATGCACACCTGTTGGGGATGCCGCCTCCCCGTGTAACTCGCACTGCATAGTGCAACAGACGGGGTCAGATCCAGGGATGCATTAGAGTCAAATCCAGGGATGCATTAGAAGGGAAGGGACCTGAAAGGCGGCCCCAGAAGCGGTTAGGTGGTTGGAGGAGGTCGCCAAAGCGGTTTGGGGAGGTTACTTTCGGTTACAAATGCCATTGAGGCTGGCATTTGCTGTCAGTGGCTGGGCATCCACTGGGCGTCCCAAAGGGGCGGGGGGGGCACCCTCCCGCCCTTCCAATGCATCCCTGGTCAGACCCACTGCCAGTTGGGGCATTACAAGGTGTGCACACCGAGGACAACAAAAAAGAGGGGTCCCAACCAGGCTATTGCTTAGTGTGTGTGACACCCTACCCCGGGGTGGGGGGGTTGGGTGGGTCAAAGGGTGGATGGGTGGGTCAAAGGCCTTTTTCAGTGCTGTTTGGGAGGCATGGACCCCCCCCGGGTTGGGGGTGGGATTTTCTTGGGTGCTGGGTTTGCGAGCCTTGGGACTAAGGGGCATTGAACATTTTGATATAGTGTTCATGCAATGACCCGCCTGTTGCGTCGGACTTGTCGGATAGGACAGATAATTGAATGGAAATGCATGGTTTTGAGGATAACAGGTCCTTGGTCCAAATCCCACAGGGCCATTTTTAGCCCATTCTGTGACAAGCATTCATCGTGTGGTATAGGGGACTTTCCTCTGAACTACAGCCGGCAACAGCTTTGTGAGTGTGTTTTTTGACTGCACGAATGTGTCTTTATATGTTGGTGATGGATGTTGGTTGGCCATTTTCCCCAGCTTGTAACTAAACCATGAATGGCACAACACACATCAATTGTTCCATTGCGTTGTGCTGCATTGTGGCAGGGTAGGGTGACGTCTTTCTTGCTACGATACCATAAATTTACCCCTCAAAAAATTGACATACAACTAGGGTCCGTTGGCTAGTTTTGACTTTTGGCAATTGTTGCTTTACATGTATGGCCTATTTGTTCTTTGTCTGAGGTCAGTTTTTGCTATATCTATCGTAGCATTCATTGCACCAAAGTTTGTTGCTAAATGGGCACTAGAGGGGTTTGGCGGCATGCAAACAATATGCAATTTTTCCCATTCAACATTTTTTATCACAAGAAGGGTGCCCAAGGCAGGATTAGCCTATTTATTCATCCATATTTGGATGTCAAAAGTTACCGCGGTGTGTGCAAAATGTCTTTACATCGGGTAGGTGGCTGTCCAAAGGTGCATGAAAATGCACCTCCAAAGTTGGTGGAAGAAAACCTCAGAATTCAGGGCTCGGGATTTTGCAAACTACAACTCTTTTTTGCAATCAAAAGTGCATTTAAATATTTAAGAAGCAACAAATGCTTGGTTTTGACGGAACGGCTTATTCCCATCGAATTTTGAGTTTAGAAGGTCATGTGTCCCAAAATTCAACATCATGGTGTTTACCAAGCATATTTGAAGACAATATTTATATTATATGACGGCATCATTGTTTTTATAAGGTGAAAATTGTGACACAAGAATGGTGTGCAAGTTCTATGCAAGAGCCCTTTTAAGCACCACCAGCAATTTCTGAGTGACTTTTGTGGCCTACATTGAATATTGAGTTCCATTGAGTCCTATTTTCACTTTTGTAGTCCATTCCGCCAAAACTCAGTTGGCTGCAAAACGAAATGTGAAGCACCTTTGGTGGCTTACCACCTCTTTTTTTGACGACGTCTATTTCCGGATGTTTTGTTTATGTGACCGCTAGCCATAAAATGGAGCCATAAAGCAGAGCTACCATGACGGGATCAGGGTGATGGTCAGCGGTATAAGAGGACTTTTCCTGCATTTGAGGAAGGGGTGCAATACTTACCCTTGTTCAATGCAAGCGAACTGCTGTCGGTGGCTTCCGAGGCTGCAGGCGAGTCCAAGGCTACCCCCGTGCACGGCTAGTGGACAGTCAGCCCTGCCTAAGGGAGTGGCGGGGCGCCCCGGGACATGAAGCAGCGCCTCTCCTTTGAACTGACTGGGATGGGGTAGGTTGACGAGGGAAATGAATGCCCGTGGCGGAGATATCGAAACAAAAAAGAGCAATGTTGGAGAGACTTCATTTGCGTGCATGCATTTCTCGGTTCCTCCACATGCAAGTGGCGTGTGATACTAGAACTCTTCAACGAAATCATGCTTCACGATCGTGGTCACTGAAGTCTTTGTGCATTGCCTAGTCCCACATGTGGTCGCCGGGTGACCCGGGCATTTGAGTTGGGGGCTGGTGTGCACTCCATCTAGAAGCAGCGTGTGATCCCCCGGTGTGAAAGTGGTCTCACCAAAACCTGCGGATTATTGAGTCCTCGGGCCTCGGCTGGTCTACGCCCGTAGTGCAGACGTGTGATGGCCCTGCCATCCACACAAGAAATGCTCGGAGCAACCGAACTGCCCCCAAATACAGGGGGAGAAGGGGGGAGGGGTTGTAAGGGGCCAATTTCGTTTTTCAGTTTGGTGTCGAATTTTTTTGTGCAATTTTGGGCACGTGCTGCTCCTTGTGCATCCTCAGTGGAGCTAGCGCCTCATTCGGTACGGAGAGCCTACCTGGGCCTTGCTCCATTGTTTTATCTCTGATGAGTAGGTATTGTTCAAAATTTGAGCCTACCAAAGTTTCACGCAACTGATTGTCCAAAAGGAACCGAGGGCCGGGGGGTGTTGAAGTTTCCCATGTCTGATGGCCCCGCACCAAGATTGAAGGTGTGTCGGTATTCCTCCCTTACAAAATTGCCCCGCCGAAACTGTCCCCAGACAAACTCCCCCCCTGTACTTCAGCACAGGCATGCGTGAGGTGTCTTGCATGACGTGCTGTGTGCACGTGACGTGTGGGGCCACCCACTCTCCTGCAACGCTGTGTACCACAGCAGCTCTGCATCTGCAACTGGTGGGCAAGTGGCAGGTGCTGTACCGAAGGGGGTCTGGGCAGAGAATGGCCACGTTTCAAAGCCAGATCGGACCCAGCCGTACGTGTGCCTGCCCCATTCTTCAGGGTCGCCGCATCCACCACCGCCAGCCCCACCAGTAGCAGCCCCATTGCGACCTCCAGCACCACCTCCACCTCCACCTCCACCTCCTCCACCAGCAGCAGCATTCACTTCCCCTGCTCCAGCTCCTCCACCACCACCACCTCCTCCTGCAGGAGCAGCATCCCCCGCCACGGCTCCTCCCCAAACTCCTCCGACAGCAGCAGCCCCTCCCACTGCAGCCAGCGTGACGGGAGGGGCGGGAGCACCGCTCTCGAGCCACGCAGCAGCTGCGCCCCCGGCCCCAGCCCAAACGCCGGTTCTGGACACCCGGGAAGTATCTGAGGACCTCCCAGAGGACGAAGAGGAGGAGGACCCCGAAGAGGTATGCCCCCGCGAAGGGTGAGTCGTCACAGAGCGTTCTCCCCCGCGCAGTGTGACTTGTGTTTTGGGGAATGATGCCCTTGGCACATTGCAGACTGCCCGCGGTGATGCCACTCCATCTCCTGATTTCTGGTGCTCCGGTTGATGGCAGTATTGTTGATGTAGGTGATGTGCAAATGCCTGTGGGGCGGGGGTCACATCTCGACAGGGGTGAGGGGGGGGACTTTGTGGGGGAATGCTTTCCCGGGAAAATTTCGTCTTCAGGGAAGGTGGCGAAATTTTTCCGGCGAAATTTACGGGTGTCGGCAGTGCAGTGCAGGTGTTGGAGCTTGGGTATTCCCAGGGGTCCAAAGGTTCCAAATCCTTTGAAACCTGAGGCAAGTGCAAATTTTTTGGCATTGACATGGAAAAACGGGGGGAAATGGGGAAAGGCAAGTCAGTGGCATGGAAAAAGGGGGGGGGGAGGGAAAATGGGGGAATGAGTGATTCCCTGTTTGCTTGTAGTTGCCTGATGCTTGATTTCCCCCGTGACCTTGTGCAGGCAATGGCTGATTTTCTGCAGCATCAGAATGTTTGGTGTGTCAAAATTTCTCTTGCCACTGCCTCCCAGGGTGACAACAAGCCTTGGATAACAGGGCAGACTCTTGCCAAGCTCCAGGTGGCCAAGGGTCCAAGAATGCGGGGATAATGGTATTGATGTGGGCCAAAACATTTCCCCCCATTTCCCCCCGTTTTCCCCGTCCCCCCCCCCCCCCTGCCCCATTTTCCCTCCAATTTGGCAATTCACATTTCTTTGGCATGGAAACTATAGACCTCTGGGATTCCCAAAGGGTGGCAAAATCCCCCCCCCCTCTTCCCCCAAATTCCCCCCGGCGAAACAACCCCCGTATAAACTCCCCCGTCAGGACGAGAAGACGGGCTGGCAGATGGATTGGGGGACAGAGCAGGCTTTGTTTATAAGGAATTAATTCCAAAGGTGGGGGGGGGGGTCTGGGTGGGTCCCTCAAAGGGCCGCTTATTCAAATTTTCCCTCAGCCAAATTTCGGATCAACATTTTTTGGGGTGGGTGGGTCTCAGAGCCAAAAGACCCCCTCCCCCCCCCCTCTCTTATAAACAAAGTCTGCGACAGAGTGGGAGATGTGTCGACCGATGGATTGGGAAGGGGATTGAGAGATGCGCTTGGTGATGGATTGATAGAGGGATTGGGTGATGGGCTGGTGAATGGAGTGGGCAAAATGGGGGGCGATGAAGTGAAAAATTGATTCGGCGCCCCCCCCCCCCCCGTTGTCATAGCAGAAGGTTCAAGGGCAAGAGGCCAATACGCGCCACCAAGGCCTTGTGCCAACCCCCCCCCCCCCCTGTACCCCCTTGACCAAGGTCTACAGTATTGCTGAGCCACAGCCCCCGTTCAACGGGCTCATGGGACCAACGGTTGTTGTGTTGCAATGAGAAGTCGGATGGTAGAAGTCCACCGGCCTCGGCTCCCAGGGTCCGGAAGACTGGGTGTCAAGTCCTCGCATGGGGGGCCCGCGACAACCCTCACAAATGTGGATGACAAGTGCCAGAACATCATGAGGCGCGGCCCATCGACCATTTTGCGCGCACCGCACCAGCTCAGGGTTTGGGGTTGGGGCTGCGCCGTTTTGTAGGCGGACTGCACATAGACGATGTGCGATTTGCACTGTGGAGGGTTCATGGGTGTTTTCATTGCCCTTCTGTGTATTGACCCGTTTTGGGTGTCATTAGACAAGGTGGGGGGCCCACAGTCCGCTCTTGGGCCGGGGATTCTGCGGAGGGTGGGGGAGTAATAGAATGACCGTACACCATCGGAGGATGGGGGGCAACCCCCCCCCCCCCCCCAGAGCCCCCGCTCCAGACCTCCAGACCTCAAGACCAAAGTGACCATCATGGCAAAAAACGAAATTTTCAATGGGGAAAATCTTCTTTGGCCATTTTTAGCACACAAACTTTTCAGTCCCAGACCCCCCCCCCCCTTCCCCCTCTTCTAATACTTCCCTGGGGGGGGGGGGTTGCCCTTATGAAGACGCCCACATGTCCTGTGCCACAGGCCTGTGCTTTGCCTGCTGCTGTGGCAGTGCACCCGCTGTGGGCTGAGGGTGGAGGCACATGCCCCTGCCCTCATCCTCTGGACTTCTTCAGGGATGGCGCCTCCATCCTCCATCACATGGAGGGGAGGGGCCGGCGGCAACAAGGTCCTTGAAAATCTGTGTTCTCCGACCCCTTCCCTTTGTGCTGCACTGTGTGGGCGGGACAGGGGTGGGTACTTGCACTGGGCCTAGGGCGGACGGGGGAGGGTCCGACAGGGGCCCAGATCTGGGGCCATCAGAATTGGGTTCACACGTGGGCGTAAGCCCTCGGCTCTTCCATAAACT
The DNA here is from genome assembly GCA_964036045.1 of Eutreptiella sp. 'Long Island Sound 2002'. NCBI lineage: Eukaryota > Euglenozoa > Euglenophyceae > Eutreptiales > Eutreptiaceae > Eutreptiella > Eutreptiella sp. 'Long Island Sound 2002'. The sequence continues at coordinate 50,026,655 of OZ038388.1, read as the reverse complement.
TGATTTTCCTTCTGCCGATGTGTGGGTGCGTGTGTGGGTGCGCTACCCTGGGCAACCCCCGTGCCGTCCCATCCCATGGCCAGCAAAAGGTGTGGTCTGGCTCAGGGGGTGGTCTACCAGGCTGAGGCCCGCACGTTGTGTTTTCGTCAGGCAAACGTGAGGGAGTATCATCCCCCCGTGTTGGTCCCTGTCACGGACCTCTGGGACGTGCTCCCCGCGTCCAAGAAGGAGACCGAGGCCGGTCTGCTGATTCAGGAGAAGAAGTTGGGCCGCATGCAGGTGCGCGCCTGTACCCTCCCGGGACGTGCCCTGCAGCTCTCCTGCAGACCCTCCCCTTCCTCCCCTCCCCCCCCCACTCGCCCACTCACTCGCTTGATCACTCCATCAATCTCAGATTTGGTCGTTGTGCGGCCTCCAAACTTTTTGAACGCATCCATCACCCCCTGGTTCAAGTGATTCATGTGTATGGTTTTGCTTGTTCAGCTGACAGGGACACAGTGAGGCATTCCGTGGCACTGCGTGCGCAACTGCTAACAACGCGGGATGTGGACTTTCCGCTTTTTGGTGGGGCGTATTGTGCGCTGTGCACAAGGTTTGTACAGGACCATGCCCCAGGTAGGCAGGTAGGTATCTTCGGGAGCCCAGGATGCCTCTTTTGGCATTGCAGGAACAAGGACTTCCCAAGGGTGCGACCACCCCTCCCACTACCCTATGGAATGCGCCTCACAAAGCCGCTCCTGCATGTGACATGGGGCACTATTCAATGGGCTTTGCATTGACGGACATAGGCAAGAATATTGCTAATTGCCCAAACATTCCACAATTTCGCGTTGGGTGCGCTCTGTGCACCTTCCACCTTTTGCGATCTACATCAAGTGGTGCTGTCCTCCTGATGTGGCAGTAGCAGAACCCAGAAGCCCAAGAAAAGCGGGCCAAATTTCTCATGCCCTGCCCTATCCTGCCCTGCCCTCTCCGCCGGGAACTCGTCATTCCACCATTCATAGTCCACCAGAGCATCCCATGAAACCTGCTGGCAATTGATTGTGTGCCGTCCGTTTGACGTGTCGTGAATGTCTCAACATGGTGCAGTGTGCCCCCGGCGCCATTTGGAGTGGCACTCCCCTGTTCGGTTGGTTCTGTCGGGAAGAGCTGTCCGAGGGAAGGGCTGTCCTCAAGGAATCAGATTTATTCTTTTCTTTGCCCAGGACGGTCTGTAAAAGCGGCCATTTGGGCCGGTGCCTCAACGCCAACTCCCGTTGTAGTGGCCAGAGGCATAGAATTGTAGGCGTCGCGACGGGTTCGATCCCCAGCCTATCCCACCAAGGGACACGGGCAGGAGGTCTTGTTTGAACTCGGAGTGCCCGCCCAACCCCATCCCCTGAAGTGGGTAGCTCAGTGGTTAGGCCCCGCGGATTCAGGAATGTTACCTGCCAAGTACCCTCCCCTACCCGAGTACATGCATCCCCCCCCCCCCCCCTCCGTTCGGGCACTGGTCTGGTGTGCGCTGCAGTGCAGCAAGGCAAAACGATGTACTGTGAGTTGTGGCTATGATCATATGCCTGTGTCACGGGGCCATGTGTGAGCCCAGTATCCGTCCCCCCCCCCCCCGGTTGCTACAGGGATGGCAGGCACAAGGATTCCACATCGGTGTCCAGTGCTCCGCTGATAGTGACTTGCAACCAGCAAGAATGGCTGAAATGGTCGGCACTTAAGGAACACAAGCGCCGACTGCCCAACTGCTGTCAGTTGCATGCCGCTTGTAATGCGACCTGGGATTGTCATTGACCAATTGCTGTTGTGGATTGGCTGCGCTATCACTTGGCTGGTGCACTGTGTGCTTCTTGGCTGGTGAGGCGTACGGGACCCGTCCCCCCCCCCCCCCCCCACATTACAAACCGTCCCGGGAAGGATGGCCAGTGCAGCATTCATCCAACGGTGTCAAATGCTCAGTCTAACAGCCCGCAACCCTCCCAGAGACCTTCCCATTCCTGAGCAAGACCTGTCATCCACAGGGACTTCACAGCCGAATAGTAATCCGAATGGTACAATTGAGGGTTGCGGCCGGTTCGAATCCAGACACCCGGACGCCAAGGGGCAGGGGCAGCAGGAGCAGAAGGATAAGGGTCCCACTCTCACCTACTCGAATCACTCTTTCCCAGTGGATCGGGACAAGCCATAGTAAATAATTCATTTCCACAAACTCAAATCAGGGCGTACACTTGAAAGCACCAAGCGGCACACGTACTCAGCGTTTTCGGTCAACCCTTGTGGGGGTGGGTTGGTGCCCAAGGCGTTGCCCCCTTTTCCCATATTGGGTGAGTACCTGGGAGGCTTGATGGCAGGACGGTCCAACGAGCCCCATGGCCCGTGGGGGGGGGATCTGTACAGGTCCTTGGGTTCTGCACCAAACTGTGGCGGGAGGATATCTCAACTCCCCCCCCCCCCCCCCACAGGGCATGCTCCCTCGGACCGGCATACTCCTTCCACCTTTATGGCACCCCCCCCCCCCTTGTGGGTAAGCAAACCCCCGATGGGATCAGAGTGATGGTCAGTGGTATAGATCCGAAGGGCGATGCGGGCGTCACGTCCCAGGCAGAGGGCAGTGGATTCGCACTTTGTACAGCCCAATGCGGTCCGCCGAGCGGCCCTGTCCTTCATCGGCAAAGAGGGTGGAACGAGCGCGGAGCTGCCTGACGACGTGGAGATCCCGGTCCAGGAGCTGCGGTTGCTGGCCAAGGTACTGTTGCGGTGGCACTGTGATGTGACCCCCCCCCCCCCCAAAGACGAGGCGGTTGGCAGTGTTGGCAACTGCCATCTCTGTCTCCTTTGCGATCATCGTCTCCCTCCCTCCCCCTCCCTCCCCCTCCCTCCCTCCCTCCCTCCCTCCCTCCCTCCCTCCCTCTCCCTCTCCCTCTCTCTCTCCCCCCCTCCCTCTCCCTCTCCCCCCCCCTCTCTCCCTCCCGCTCCCGCTCCCTCTCTCTCTCTCTCTCTCCACCAGCGTCAAACGGTGCACAATGGCTAATGGGAAAATGGAAGAGGGAGAGAGAGGGGGGGGAGAGAGAGGGAGCGGGAGGGAGGGAGGGAGGGGTGGAGAGAGGGGGGAAGAGAGGGAGAGGGAGGAGGTCCGCACGCCTGACGGAGGTCCCACTGTATTGCGTCCCTCGCCAGCCCCAGGCACACCTGTTGTGGACCACCCCAACTCTGCGGCTGCTGGGGCCTCACTGACCGACGTCTCGCATGCGGGCGGTGCCAGGCCCCCTCGCAGTCCAAGTGACCCCCCCCCCCCCCCGGAGGCATTGGTGCTGAGCGCCCCCCCCCCCCCACGGAAATGCCTCAACCACCGGCCCCCAGCGCCCCCAAAGCGCGGCTGCGCCTGCCCCTGCGGCCCGTTCCTTCGGGCGTAGGAACTCGCGGGTACAAAGCGTATCTTCGGGAAAACGAAACCACATTTGTGTCCTCGGGCATCGCAAACGGGCGACAGAAAGGGCGATCCCCCACAGAAACACCGGCTTTCCCCTCTTTACCCCCCCTCCAGGGGGCCCGGGAATGCTAAACGACACCACTGCCCCCGTTGGTGTGGGGCCGGACACAGAGAGCCAGGCAACACACCGTCTGCCATAATGACTGATGGAACAAACATAAAACAGGACCTCTGAACACAACACCCTTTTGATTGCCCCCCCCCCCCCCACCAGAAGTTAGAAGCCCCTGTCAGGAAAATGATCCTGCAGATGCACACCCCAGCGCACACAAGTCAGGGCTGGAGTCGGCAAACCCCCGCATGGACTTGGAGGATGCATCTGGATGCCCCTGGTCAACGCCACGGGGCAACAGCCCCGTCTCCGGGACGGCCGATCCCCGGAGTAGTCAAACGGGACAAGTCATCCGGGGGCTCCGTTGACACAACCAAAACACGTTCGGACCCACAGAGGGTCCGAATGAGCAGTGGCGAGAGGCCAATAGGCGCTGCCAAAGGCAAACAATCGAATACCGAGGCCTTGTGCCGACCCCCCCTCCCTCCCTCCCTCATAGGCAATGAAGGCCTTGGGAAGGCGAGCGCGGCTGGAGCACAATGGCCGGTCTACACCTGACCTTTGGAGGCCTCCCTCCCTCCCTCCCTCCCTCATAGGGCCGGCTGGGGCCAGCTGATTAGCCCCCCAGTGAAGGAGTGACCCCTGACCAGAGGATGTACGCCTGACCCGATGGACTCCGGATGAGCGCCACCCGACCCATTCCGCGAGGGATAAGGCCAGAGCACATCGGTGGACCTGAGAGCACCGGATGCGAACAATGTGGACCGTGGGCGATGACAGTCGTGGGGAGCAGGCGCGGCCAGGGCCCAAGGCGACCTGACCATTGACGCCCTCCCTCACGCACACCAGACTTGGCACTAGCATCCGCCTGGTCACGCGTGATGGGGCTGGATCTTACTGCGCCAGACATGGGGATGCGGCTTGTTCCTACCGAGTTTTGGTTGCCACAGCAGCGGGTATTACCGAGTGGCACAAGGGACAGTGCTGATTCCTAACGAAACTCAGTTCCCCTGCCGCACGCTGGTGGCATGTCTGATACACACATACACACAGCGTGCCACTGCGCCACTGCTGCTTGTGGTTGACAGCCCAGGGGCCCCTGGGCCCAGCGCCTGCGCGCAGCGGCAGCCACTCCACTCCACTCCCCCTCCCTCAGCACTATGGAGGTCCTGGATCATTCCGCCCGCCGGGGGGCTTTCAATAGGCGTCTGCTGGGAGGGTGGGGGGCGGCGCCCACGCCATCGCGCGCCGCAGGAGCGCGGCGCTGCAAATCAGTACCGAATGCCAGTGGACACGAACGTGGGGCACCACCGACTGCATTCCACTGGGGAATCCCCCTCCCCAAGACGGGCGGCCTGCGGTTGTACTGGGCAGTGCGCGGTCCGACGGTCGGCTGTTGATGGTCCGTTGGCCGGTACCCGACGCCGGTTGCTCATCAGCCGGTGCTCCGCTGAGGCCAGGGCGTCCGAGGGTCCGGCGGTGTTGTGCGCTTCAAGTGCAGCGCTGCCACCCCCCACCGCTTGTACACAGATCGACAACGGACTGTTCTGCATTGCAGAGGCTTCGTCTGAGTCTTTTCTCCGGAGGAGGTGTGTGCCATTTGTGTTGAGGGAATGTGCACGCGTGCCCGTGTCTGCACATCCCCCGTGCCCTGCTCACAACACCCTGTACCCGTGCCCCCCCCCCCCCCGTTCCCCCACCACCGGCGTGCACAAGTCAGTGCTGGAGTCAGCAAACCCCCGCATGGACTCGGAGTGTGTGCATCTGGATGCCCCTGGTCAACGGCACAGGCAACAACCCCGTCTCCGGGACGGCCGACCCCCGGAGTAGTCAAACAGGACAAGTCATCCGGGGGCTCCGTTGACACAACCAAAACACGTTCGGACCCACAGAGGGTCCGAATGAGCGGTGGCGAGAGGCCAATGGGCGCCGCCACAGGCAAGCAAACCAACACCATGGCCGTGCCCCCCCCCCCCCCCCAATGGTGTCCCATTGCCCACATCAGATGTGGTGGTGAGCACCCTCCAAACTTCACGGTTTGGGGGGTGACTGAATGTGAAGCATCGCCGGTGCCAGCGTGCGAGGGACGCCGCGGGGCAGGGGCAGCACTTGTGAAGTAGAGGGACCACTGCCCCACTCTCACCCGTTGAAACTGCCTTTCTCCATCGGCCAAGTGGACAATCTCCTCCTCAACACGCAGACCGGTGCGTACATCTGGAAGTACCAACCGGCACACTGCCTCAGCCTTTATAGCAGAGCCCCCCTCCCCCCAAAGTGATAACGGGGTGGCTGCAATTCTGCACCATCTCCATTCCCAACGTGGCATTGGTCGTTGCCAGCGTTCTGTATCACCTCCTGCCAGCGCCTTTTTCACCTTCACCAAACTTCAACTGCCATTGGGCCGGTCGATGGGGTAGTCCTTGCAAAATAAAGTAACATCAACACACCCAAAGGCACGGGCGCGGGCCTCTGACAGAGCGCAGACCTTTGCTTTCTTTGCTCCGGGTTTGTTGCAGTGGCACCGGACTCACGGCTGCACTGTGCGGCGCTGGTGGTGTTGATGCCACGCACTCAGGTCCGCTGTCCGCTTCCTCGGCTCATATGCCAGAGTTGGTTTTGAAATCTGTTGCAGATGTTGTAGACCAGCAACTCAACGAGTTTGCTGTAAAATTGATTTGCATGGGGAAACAAACGCTGCACAACAATTCCCCCAACTCGCAAGCCAATGGCCTATGGCCCCAGCAAGTTGAGACTGAAGGTGTTGTGCATGTGCGCGTCGGTTCAAATCAAAGCGGACCCACAAGCGAACCGACTGAAACGCGACATCATCGCAGGTCACGCCCAGTTGACACCCTTATTGAGATTCCACATCTTCACGGCGGACGGCCCTGCTACACAGGGCCAGCCCGATGGAGGCAGTCCACACCGCCGTATCTGTCCCTGCATCACGTGTGTGGGGTCCACTTTGCTGAGGCGCCTCTATGGCCTACCCCCCCCCCCCCCTCTTCTCTTCACCCTCAAACCGCCATATTCATCGGCATCGGATGACGCGTTTCACTCTCCGGTGCCCCTCTTCCGCAGCGCGGCCCTGCCCTCTGCCTGACCCTGCGCAGCACTCCCCTGCTCCTCTCCGCAGGCTCCAGGAGCTGATGCATGCGTATCCGAAGAAGAAGGGGGGCATTGAGTTGTTTATCAAGAGGTATGCGGAAGGGGCTGGGGGTGTTTTTTTGGGGGTGCATCAGTGCGTGGACGACGCTGTGGGGGTGTGCCATGCCGTTCTGTTGTCGTCCGCCGAGCGTCTGAGGCCGTGCTGCGGTGCCCGAACTTGTTGTGGTGGGGCTGCACTTGGGGATGCGGCGCGTGGCCTTCGGCCCATGTCATCGTCATCCCGGCGTCCCTATGGCGCATTGGCGTGTGGGGGGGGGGGGGGGGGTGGCACGAGGCCATGGTGTTGGTTTGCTTGCCTTTGGCAGCGCCTATTGGCCTCTCGTCCGAACGTGTTTCGGTCGTGTCAACGGAGCCCCCGGATGACTTGTCCTGTTTGACTACTCCGGGGGTCGGCCGTCCCGGAGACGGGGCTGTTGCCCGTGCCGTTGACCAGGGGCACCCAGATGCACACTCCGAGTCCGTGCGGGGGTTTGCCAACTCCAGCACTGACTTATGCGCGCTGGAGTGTGCATCTGCAGGATCATTTTCCTGACAGGGGCTTCTAATAACCACAATGATTCTGTGCCTTTTTTCCTTTCCTTTGCCCTGTGTGTGTGGGGGGGGGGGGGGGGGGGCGCTTTGTTGGGGCACCCGAGCACCAGGAGCTGCGCAGCCCCGCCAAGCTGCCCAAGCAAGAAAAGGGTGAAGGCGGAAGGATCGGTCGCTCAGCATGGGGTGCATGCCCTTTCTGTGCGTGGACGTGCATCGCCCGTTGGTGCTCCATTGGTGGCTGTTGGGGGTGTAGAGCTTCCCCCTGCACAGAGCTGCACGATATAAGACCCCTTCCCCCCGCGGAGCCAGCCAGCCCCGCCGCGTCCATGCTGCCGGTCCCCTTTGGTACAACCAACGCCCCCCCCCCCCCCCTCCCCCCTCCTGTCAGCACCACAGAGCCACAGAGAACAACCCACGTCCGATGTACAGCAAATCGTGTGCCTCAGCCCGGGGCTATCGTTGAAAAACGAGATGGTTCTGTGTTTCTTTTCACTGAGGACGGCCGGAAGTGATTGGGGGCAGATTTGGTTGACCGACGGAGTTTGACACTCAACCGGCGGAGGTTGGCCGATGACCAACCGCAGTGAGTCGCTGGCGCCCTGCGGAGGTTCGGGTGTACCAGAGGCACGTTTTTTTTTTGAACAAGTTTTGCGGACAGCCCTGCCTTAACAAAAACGGTCCTCGGAGACGTGCATCGCACCGGAGGTATGAACCGGCTCGTTGCTTTCTATTTTATGGTCCAACGCCCCCCCTGCCCCGCCTGCCCTCTGGCATGGGAAGGCGCCCATGGGATGTTCTTGGCCCCATCGTAGGCCTGATGTGCGGCATGCCTCAGTGCTCGTGGGCGACGCGCGTGTTGTTGTGGCAGGGAGGTGTTGCTGGAGGAACTCCGCGTGGGCTTCACGACAACGCTGATGCCTAAAGTGCGTGAGGTTTGTGAGATATGTACATCGGCATCACTTTTATTCGACTTCTATTTGGACGTGGGGAATACTGTGGAGGTGTGACCATTTTCTTTGTGGGTGTGGGTGTGGGGCTGTTTTGTTGTTGTTGTTGTTGTTGCTGTTGTTGGTGGTTGTGGTGGTGGTGTTGTTGTTGTTGTTGTTGTTGTTGTTTGTCTGTTTTTGTTTTTGTTGTTGTTGTTGTTGTTGTTGTTGTTGTTGTTGTTCTTGTTGTAGTTGTTGTTGTTGTTGTTGTTGTTGTTGTTGTTGTTGTTGTTGTTGTTGTTGTTGTTGTTGTTGTTGTTGTTGTTGTTGTTGTTGTTGTTGTTGTTGTTGTTGTTGTTGTTGTTGTTGTTGTTGTTGTTGTTGTTGTTGTTGTTGTTGTTGTGTTTGGTTTGGTTGAGTTTGGTTTGGTTTGGTTTGGTTTGGTTTGGTTTGGTTTGGTTTGGTTTGGTTTGGTTTGGTTTGGTTTGGTTTGGTTTGGTTTGGTTTGGTTTGGTTTGGTTTGGTTTGGTTTGGTTTGGTTTCGTTTCGTTTCGTTTTGTTTCGTTTTGTTTGGTTTCGTTTTGTTTGGTTTCGTTCCTTTGGTTTCTTTTGGTTTCTTTTGGTTTCTTTTGGTTTCTTTTGGTTTCTTTTGGTTTCTTTTGGTTTTCTTTTGGTTTCTTTTGGTTTCTTTTGGTTGGTTTTGGTTGGTTTTGGTTGGTTTCTTTTGGTTTCTTTTGGTTTCTTTTGGTTGCTTTTGGTTGGTTTTGGTTGGTTTCTTTTGGTTTCTTTTGGTTTTTTTTGGTTGCTTTTGGTTGGTTTTGGTTGGTTTCTTTTGGTTTCTTTTGGTTTCTTTTGGTTTTTTTTGGTTTCTTTTGGTTGCTTTTGGTTGCTTTTGGTTTCTTTTGGTTTCTTTTGGTTTCTTTTGGTTGCTTTTGGTTGGTTTTGGTTGGTTTCTTTTGGTTTCTTTTGGTTTCTTTTGGTTTTTTTTGGTTTTCTTTTGGTTTCTTTTGGTTTTTTTTGGTTTCTTTTGGTTTCTTTTGGTTTCTTTTGGTTTCTTTTGGTTTCTTTTGGTTTCTTTTGGTTTCTTTTGGTGGTTTCTTTTGGTTTCTTTTTGGTTTCTTTTGGTTTCTTTTGGTTTTCTTTTGGTTTCTTTTGGTTTCTTTTGGTTGGTTTTGGTTGGTTTTGGTTGGTTTTGGTTGGTTTTGGTTGGTTTCTTTTGGTTTTTTTTGGTTTCTTTTGGTTGCTTTTGGTTGCTTTTGGTTGCTTTTGGTTTCTTTTGGTTTCTTTTGGTTTTTTTTGGTTTCTTTTGGTTTCTTTTGGTGGTTTCTTTTGGTTTCTTTTGGTTTCTTTTGGTTTCTTTTGGTTTCTTTTGGTTTCTTTTGGTTTCTTTTGGTTTTCTTTTGGTTTTCTTTTGGTTTCTTTTGGTTTCTTTTGGTTTCTTTTGGGTTTCTTTTGGGTTTTTTTTTTCTTTTGGTTTCTTTTGGTTTCTTTGGTTTCTCTTGGTTTCTCTTGGTTTCTTTTGGTTTCTTTTGGTTTCTTTTGGTTTCTTTTGGTTTCTTTTGGGTTTCTTTTGGGTTTCTTTTGGGTTTCTTTTGGTTTCTTTTGGTTTCTTTGGGTTTCTTTTGGTTTCTTTTGGTTTCTTTTGGTTTCTTTTGGTTTCTTTTGGTTTCTTTTGGTTTCTTTTGGGTTTCTTTTGGGTTTTTTTTTTCTTTTGGTTTCTTTTGGTTTCTTTGGTTTCTCTTGGTTTCTCTTGGTTTCTTTTGGTTTCTTTTGGTTTCTTTTGGTTTCTTTTGGTTTCTTTTGGTTTCTTTTGGGTTTCTTTTGGGTTTCTTTTGGGTTTCTTTTGGTTTCTTTTGGTTTCTTTTGGTTTCTTTTGGTTTCTTTTGGTTTCTTTTGGTTTTCTTTTGGTTTTCTTTTGGTTTCTTTTGGTTTCTTTTGGTTTCTTTTGTTTTCTTTTGGTTTCTTTTGGTTTCTTTTGGTTTCTTTTGGTTTCTTTTGGTTTCTTTTGGTTTCTTTTGGTTTCTTTGGTTTCTCTTGGTTTCTTTTGGTTTCTTTTGGGTTTCTTTTGGGTTTCTTTTGGGTTTCTTTTGGGTTTCTTTTGGTTTCTTTTGGTTTCTTTTGGTTTCTTTTGGTTTCTTTTGGTTTCGTTTGGGTTTCGTTTGGGTTTCTTTTGGGTTTCTTTTGGTTTTTTTGGTTTCTTTCGGTTTCTTTTGGGTTTTTTTTGGGTTTTTTTTGGGTTTCTTTTGGGTTTCTTTTGGTTTTCTTTTGGTTTCTTTGGGTTTCTTTTGGTTTCTTTTGGTTTCTTTTGGTTTCTTTTGGTTTCTTTTGGTTTCTTTGGTTTCTCTTGGTTTCTCTTGGTTTCTTTCGGTTTCTTTTGGTTTCTTTTGGTTTCTTTTGGTTTCTTTTGGGTTTCTTTTGGGTTTCTTTTGGGTTTCTTTTGGTTTCTTTTGGTTTCTTTTGGTTTCTTTTGGTTTCTTTTGGTTTCTTTTGGTTTTCTTTTGGTTTTCTTTTGGTTTTCTTTTGGTTTCTTTTGGTTTCTTTTGGGTTTTTTTTGGGTTTCTTTTGGGTTTCTTTTGGTTTCTTTTGGTTTCTTTTGGTTTCTTTTGGTTTCTTTTGGTTTCTTTTGGGTTTCTTTTGGGTTTCTTTGGGTTTCTTTGGGTTTCTATTGGGTTTCTTTTGGGTTTCTTTTGGGTTTCTTTTGGGTTTCTTTTGGTTTCTTTTGGTTTTCTTTTGGTTTTCTTTTGGTTTTCTTTTGGTTTCTTTTGGTTTCTTTTGGTTTCTTTTGGGTTTTTTTTGGGTTTCTTTTGGTTTTCTTTTGGTTTTCTTTTGGTTTCTTTTGGTTTCTTTTGGTTTCTTTTGTTTTCTTTTGGTTTCTTTTGGTTTCTTTTGGTTTCTTTTGGTTTCTTTTGGTTTCTTTTGGTTTCTTTTGGGTTTCTTTTGGTTTCTTTTGGTTTCTTTTGGTTTCTTTGGTTTCTCTTGGTTTCTTTTGGTTTCTTTTGGGTTTCTTTTGGGTTTCTTTTGGGTTTCTTTTGGGTTTCTTTTGGTTTCTTTTGGTTTCTTTTGGTTTCTTTTGGTTTCTTTTGGTTTCGTTTGGGTTTCGTTTGGGTTTCTTTTGGGTTTCTTTTGGTTTCTTTTGGTTTCTTTTGGTTTCTTTTGGGTTTCTTTTGGGTTTCTTTTGGGTTTCTTTTGGGTTTCTTTTGGTTTCTTTTGGTTTCTTTTGGTTTCTTTTGGTTTCTTTTGGTTTCTTTTGGTTTTCTTTTGGTTTCTTTTGGTTTCTTTTGGTTTCTTTTGGTTTCTTTTGGTTTCTTTCGGTTGTTTTTGGGTTTTTTTTGGGTTTTTTTTGGGTTTCTTTTGGTTTTCTTTTGGTTTTCTTTTGGTTTTCTTTTGGTTTCTTTTGGTTTCTTTTGGGTTTTTTTTGGTTTTCTTTTGGTTTTCTTTTGGTTTTCTTTTGGTTTCTTTTGGTTTCTTTTGGTTTCTTTTGTTTTCTTTTGGTTTCTTTTGGTTTCTTTTGGTTTCTTTTGGTTTCTTTTGGTTTCTTTTGGTTTTTTTGGTTTCTTTTGGGTTTCTTTTGGTTTCTTTTGGTTTCTTTTGGTTTCTTTTGGTTTCTTTTGGGTTTCTTTTGGGGTTATTTTGGTTTCTTTTGGTTTCTTTTGGTTTCTTTTGGTTTCTCTTGGTCTCTTTTGGGTTTCTTTTGGGTTTCTTTTGGGTTTCTTTTGCGTTTCTTTTGGTTTTCTTTTGGTTTTCTTTTGGTTTTCTTTTGGTTTCTTTTGGTTTCTTTTGGTTTCTTTTGGTTTTCTTTTGGTTTCTTTTGGTTTCTTTTGGGTTTCTTTTGGGTTTCTTTTGGTTTCTTTTGGGTTTCTTTTGGGTTTCTTTTGGGTTTCTTTTGGGTTTCTTTTGGTTTCTTTTCGTTTCTTTTGGTTTCTTTTGGTTTCTTTTGGTTTCTTTTGGTTTTCTTTTGGTTTTCTTTTGGTTTTCTTTTGGTTTCTTTTGGTTTCTTTTGGGTTTTTTTTGGGTTTCTTTTGGGTTTCTTTTGGTTTCTTTTGGTTTCTTTTGGTTTCTTTTGGTTTCTTTTGGGTTTCTTTTGGGTTTCTTTGGGTTTCTTTGGGTTTCTATTGGGTTTCTTTTGGGTTTCTTTTGGGTTTCTTTTGGGTTTCTTTTGGTTTCTTTTGGTTTTCTTTTGGTTTTCTTTTGGTTTTCTTTTGGTTTCTTTTGGTTTCTTTTGGTTTCTTTTGGGTTTTTTTTGGGTTTCTTTTGGTTTTCTTTTGGTTTTCTTTTGGTTTCTTTTGGTTTCTTTTGGTTTCTTTTGTTTTCTTTTGGTTTCTTTTGGTTTCTTTTGGTTTCTTTTGGTTTCTTTTGGTTTCTTTTGGGTTTCTTTTGGTTTCTTTTGGTTTCTTTTGGTTTCTTTGGTTTCTCTTGGTTTCTTTTGGTTTCTTTTGGGTTTCTTTTGGGTTTCTTTTGGGTTTCTTTTGGGTTTCTTTTGGTTTTTTTTGGTTTCTTTTGGTTTCTTTTGGTTTCTTTTGGTTTCGTTTGGGTTTCGTTTGGGTTTCTTTTGGGTTTCTTTTGGTTTCTTTTGGTTTCTTTTGGGTTTCTTTTGGGTTTCTTTTGGGTTTCTTTTGGGTTTCTTTTGGTTTCTTTTGGTTTCTTTTGGTTTCTTTTGGTTTCTTTTGGTTTCTTTTGGTTTTCTTTTGGTTTCTTTTGGTTTCTTTTGGTTTCTTTTGGTGGTTTCTTTTGGTTTCTTTCGGTTGTTTTTGGGTTTTTTTGGGTTTTTTTTGGGTTTCTTTTGGTTTTCTTTTGGTTTTCTTTTGGTTTTCTTTTGGTTTCTTTTGGTTTCTTTTGGGTTTTTTTTGGTTTTCTTTTGGTTTTCTTTTGGTTTTCTTTTGGTTTCTTTTGGTTTCTTTTGGTTTCTTTTGTTTTCTTTTGGTTTCTTTTGGTTTCTTTTGGTTTCTTTTGGTTTTTTTGGTTTCTTTTGGGTTTCTTTTGGTTTCTTTTGGTTTCTTTTGGTTTCTTTTGGTTTCTTTTGGGTTTCTTTTGGGGTTATTTTGGTTTCTTTTGGTTTCTTTTGGTTTCTTTTGGTTTCTCTTGGTCTCTTTTGGGTTTCTTTTGGGTTTCTTTTGCGTTTCTTTTGCGTTTCTTTTGGTTTTCTTTTGGTTTTCTTTTGGTTTTCTTTTGGTTTCTTTTGGTTTCTTTTGGTTTCTTTTGGTTTTCTTTTGGTTTCTTTTGGTTTCTTTTTGGTTTCTTTTGGGTTTCTTTTGGGTTTCTTTTGGTTTCTTTTGGTTTCTTTTGGTTTCTTTGGGTTTCTTTTGGTTGGTTTCTTTTGGTTTCTTTTGGTTTCTTTTGGTTTCTTTTGGTTTCTTTTGGTTTCTTTTGGTTTCTTTTGGTTTCTTTTGGGCTCTTTTGGTTTCTTTTGGTTTCTTTTGGTGGTTTATTTTGGTTTCTTTTGGTTTCTTTTGGTTTCTTTTGGTTTCTTTTGGTTTCTTTTGGTTTCTTTTGGGTTTCTTTTGGGTTTCTTTTGGTTTCTTTTGGTTTCTTTTGGTTTCTTTTGGTTTCTTTTGGTTGGTTTCTTTTGGTTTCTTTTGGTTTCTTTTGGTTTCTTTTGGTTCCTTTTGGGCTCTTTTGGTTTCTTTTGGTTTCTTTTGGTTTCTTTTGGTTTCTTTTGGTTTCTTTTGGTTTCTTTTGGTTTCTTTTGGTTTTTTTGGTTTCTTTTGGGTTTCTTTTGGTTTCTTTTGGTTTCTTTTGGTTTCTTTTGGTTTCTTTTGGGTTTCTTTTGGGGTTATTTTGGTTTCTTTTGGTTTCTTTTGGTTTCTTTTGGTTTCTCTTGGTCTCTTTTGGGTTTCTTTTGGGTTTCTTTTGGGTTTCTTTTGCGTTTCTTTTGGTTTTCTTTTGGTTTTCTTTTGGTTTTCTTTTGGTTTCTTTTGGTTTCTTTTGGTTTCTTTTGGTTTTCTTTTGGTTTCTTTTGGTTTCTTTTTGGTTTCTTTTGGGTTTCTTTTGGGTTTCTTTTGGTTTCTTTTGGTTTCTTTTGGTTTCTTTGGGTTTCTTTTGGTTGGTTTCTTTTGGTTTCTTTTGGTTTCTTTTGGTTTCTTTTGGTTTCTTTTGGTTTCTTTTGGTTTCTTTTGGGCTCTTTTGGTTTCTTTTGGTTTCTTTTGGTGGTTTATTTTGGTTTCTTTTGGTTTCTTTTGGTTTCTTTTGGTTTCTTTTGGTTTCTTTTGGTTTCTTTTGGGTTTCTTTTGGGTTTCTTTTGGTTTCTTTTGGTTTCTTTTGGTTTCTTTTGGTTTCTTTTGGTTGGTTTCTTTTGGTTTCTTTTGGTTTCTTTTGGTTTCTTTTGGTTCCTTTTGGGCTCTTTTGGTTTCTTTTGGTTTCTTTTGGTTTTTTTGGTTTCTTTTGGGTTTCTTTTGGTTTCTTTTGGTTTCTTTTGGTTTCTTTTGGGTTTCTTTTGGGGTTATTTTGGTTTCTTTTGGTTTCTTTTGGTTTCTTTTGGTTTCTCTTGGTCTCTTTTGGGTTTCTTTTGGGTTTCTTTTGGGTTTCTTTTGCGTTTCTTTTGGTTTTCTTTTGGTTTTCTTTTGGTTTTCTTTTGGTTTCTTTTGGTTTCTTTTGGTTTCTTTTGGTTTTCTTTTGGTTTCTTTTGGTTTCTTTTTGGTTTCTTTTGGGTTTCTTTTGGGTTTCTTTTGGTTTCTTTTGGTTTCTTTTGGTTTCTTTGGGTTTCTTTTGGTTGGTTTCTTTTGGTTTCTTTTGGTTTCTTTTGGTTTCTTTTGGTTTCTTTTGGTTTCTTTTGGTTTCTTTTGGGCTCTTTTGGTTTCTTTTGGTTTCTTTTGGTGGTTTATTTTGGTTTCTTTTGGTTTCTTTTGGTTTCTTTTGGTTTCTTTTGGTTTCTTTTGGTTTCTTTTGGGTTTCTTTTGGGTTTCTTTTGGTTTCTTTTGGTTTCTTTTGGTTTCTTTTGGTTTCTTTTGGTTGGTTTCTTTTGGTTTCTTTTGGTTTCTTTTGGTTTCTTTTGGTTCCTTTTGGGCTCTTTTGGTTTCTTTTGGTTTCTTTTGGTTTCTTTTGGTTTCTTTTGGTTTCTTTTGGTTTCTTTTGGTTTCTTTTGGTTTTTTTGGTTTCTTTTGGGTTTCTTTTGGTTTCTTTTGGTTTCTTTTGGTTTCTTTTGGGTTTCTTTTGGGGTTATTTTGGTTTCTTTTGGTTTCTTTTGGTTTCTTTTGGTTTCTCTTGGTCTCTTTTGGGTTTCTTTTGGGTTTCTTTTGGGTTTCTTTTGCGTTTCTTTTGGTTTTCTTTTGGTTTTCTTTTGGTTTTCTTTTGGTTTCTTTTGGTTTCTTTTGGTTTCTTTTGGTTTTCTTTTGGTTTCTTTTGGTTTCTTTTTGGTTTCTTTTGGGTTTCTTTTGGGTTTCTTTTGGTTTCTTTTGGTTTCTTTGGGTTTCTTTTGGTTGGTTTCTTTTGGTTTCTTTTGGTTTCTTTTGGTTTCTTTTGGTTTCTTTTGGTTTCTTTTGGTTTCTTTTGGGCTCTTTTGGTTTCTTTTGGTTTCTTTTGGTGGTTTATTTTGGTTTCTTTTGGTTTCTTTTGGTTTCTTTTGGTTTCTTTTGGTTTCTTTTGGTTTCTTTTGGGTTTCTTTTGGGTTTCTTTTGGTTTCTTTTGGTTTCTTTTGGTTTCTTTTGGTTTCTTTTGGTTGGTTTCTTTTGGTTTCTTTTGGTTTCTTTTGGTTTCTTTTGGTTCCTTTTGGGCTCTTTTGGTTTCTTTTGGTTTCTTTTGGTTTTTTTGGTTTCTTTTGGGTTTCTTTTGGTTTCTTTTGGTTTCTTTTGGTTTCTTTTGGTTTCTTTTGGGTTTCTTTTGGGGTTATTTTGGTTTCTTTTGGTTTCTTTTGGTTTCTTTTGGTTTCTCTTGGTCTCTTTTGGGTTTCTTTTGGGTTTCTTTTGGGTTTCTTTTGCGTTTCTTTTGGTTTTCTTTTGGTTTTCTTTTGGTTTTCTTTTGGTTTCTTTTGGTTTCTTTTGGTTTCTTTTGGTTTTCTTTTGGTTTCTTTTGGTTTCTTTTTGGTTTCTTTTGGGTTTCTTTTGGGTTTCTTTTGGTTTCTTTTGGTTTCTTTTGGTTTCTTTGGGTTTCTTTTGGTTGGTTTCTTTTGGTTTCTTTTGGTTTCTTTTGGTTTCTTTTGGTTTCTTTTGGTTTCTTTTGGTTTCTTTTGGGCTCTTTTGGTTTCTTTTGGTTTCTTTTGGTGGTTTATTTTGGTTTCTTTTGGTTTCTTTTGGTTTCTTTTGGTTTCTTTTGGTTTCTTTTGGTTTCTTTTGGGTTTCTTTTGGGTTTCTTTTGGTTTCTTTTGGTTTCTTTTGGTTTCTTTTGGTTTCTTTTGGTTGGTTTCTTTTGGTTTCTTTTGGTTTCTTTTGGTTTCTTTTGGTTCCTTTTGGGCTCTTTTGGTTTCTTTTGGTTTCTTTTGGTTTCTTTTGGTTTCTTTTGGTTTCTTTTGGTTTCTTTTGGTTTCTTTTGGTTTTTTTGGTTTCTTTTGGGTTTCTTTTGGTTTCTTTTGGTTTCTTTTGGTTTCTTTTGGGTTTCTTTTGGGGTTATTTTGGTTTCTTTTGGTTTCTTTTGGTTTCTTTTGGTTTCTCTTGGTCTCTTTTGGGTTTCTTTTGGGTTTCTTTTGGGTTTCTTTTGCGTTTCTTTTGGTTTTCTTTTGGTTTTCTTTTGGTTTTCTTTTGGTTTCTTTTGGTTTCTTTTGGTTTCTTTTGGTTTTCTTTTGGTTTCTTTTGGTTTCTTTTTGGTTTCTTTTGGGTTTCTTTTGGGTTTCTTTTGGTTTCTTTTGGTTTCTTTTGGTTTCTTTGGGTTTCTTTTGGTTGGTTTCTTTTGGTTTCTTTTGGTTTCTTTTGGTTTCTTTTGGTTTCTTTTGGTTTCTTTTGGGCTCTTTTGGTTTCTTTTGGTTTCTTTTGGTGGTTTATTTTGGTTTCTTTTGGTTTCTTTTGGTTTCTTTTGGTTTCTTTTGGTTTCTTTTGGTTTCTTTTGGGTTTCTTTTGGGTTTCTTTTGGTTTCTTTTGGTTTCTTTTGGTTTCTTTTGGTTTCTTTTGGTTGGTTTCTTTTGGTTTTCTTTTGGTTTCTTTTGGTTTCTTTTGGTTCCTTTTGGGCTCTTTTGGTTTCTTTTGGTTTCTTTTGGTTTCTTTTGGTTTCTTTTGGGTTTCTTTTGGGTTTCTTTTGGGTTTCTTTTGGGTTTCTTTTGGTTTCTTTTGGGTTTCTTTTGGGTTTCTTTTGGGTTTTCTTTGGGTTTCTTTTGGTTTCTTTTGGTTTCTTTTGGTTTTCTTTTGGTTTCTTTTGGTTTCTTTTGGTTTCTTTTGGTTTCTTTTGGTTTCTTTTGGTTTCTTTTGGTTTCATTTGGTTTCATTTGGTTTCTTTTGGTTTCTTTTGGTTTCTTTTGGTTTTTTTTGGTTTCTTTTGGTTTCTTTTGGTTTCTTTTGGGTTTCTTTTGGTATCTTTTGGTTTCTTTTGGTTTCTTTTGGTTTCTTTGGGTTTCTTTTGGTTGGTTTCTTTTGGGTTTCTTTTGGGTTTCTTTTGGGTTTCTTTTGGGTTTCTTTTGGGTTTCTTTTGGTTTCTTTTGGTTTTCTTTTGGTTTTCTTTTGGTTTCTTTTGGTTTCTTTTGGTTTCTTTTGGTTTCTTTTGGTTTCTTTTGGTTTCTTTTGGTTTCTTTTGGGTTTCTTTTGGTTTCTTTTGGTTTCTTTTGGTTTCTTTTGGTTTCTTTGGGTTTCTTTTGGTTGGTTTCTTTTGGTTTCTTTTGGTTTCTTTTGGTTTCTTTTGGTTTCTTTTGGGCTCTTTTGGTTTCTTTTGGTTTCTTTTGGTTTCTTTTGGTGGTTTCTTTTGGTTTCTTTTGGTTTCTTTTGGTTTCTTTTGGTTTCTTTTGGTTTCTTTTGGGTTTCTTTTGGGTTTCTTTTGGGTTTCTTTTGGTTTTCTTTTGGTTTTCTTTTGGTTTCTTTTGGTTTCTTTTGGTTTCTTTTGGTTTTCTTTTGGTTTCTTTTGGGTTTCTTTTTGGTTTCTTTTGGGTTTCTTTTGGGTTTCTTTTGGTTTCTTTTGGTTTCTTTTGGTTTCTTTGGGTTTCTTTTGGTTGGTTTCTTTTGGTTTCTTTTGGTTTCTTTTGGTTTCTTTTGGTTTCTTTTGGGTTTCTTTTGGTTTCTTTTGGGCTCTTTTGGTTTATTTTGGTTTCTTTTGGTGGTTTATTTTGGTTTCTTTTGGTTTCTTTTGGTTTCTTTTGGTTTCTTTTGGTTTCTTTTGGTTTCTTTTGGGTTTCTTTTGGGTTTCTTTTGGTTTCTTTTGGTTTCTTTTGGTTTCTTTTGGTTGGTTTCTTTTGGTTTCTTTTGGTTTCTTTTGGTTTCTTTTGGTTCCTTTTGGGCTCTTTTGGTTTCTTTTGGTTTCTTTTGGTTTCTTTTGGTTTCTTTTGGGTTTCTTTTGGGTTTCTTTTGGGTTTCTTTTGGGTTTCTTTTGGTTTCTTTTGGGTTTCTTTTGGGTTTCTTTTGGGTTTTCTTTGGGTTTCTTTTGGGTTTCTTTTGGGTTTCTTTTGGTTTCTTTTGGTTTCTTTTGGTTTCTTTTGGTTTCTTTTGGTTTCTTTTGGTTTTCTTTTGGTTTCTTTTGGTTTCTTTTGGTTTCTTTTGGTTTCTTTTGGTTTCTTTTGGTTTCATTTGGTTTCTTTTGGTTTCTTTTGGTTTCTTTTGGTTTCTTTTGGTTTCTTTTGGTTTCTTTTGGTTTCTTTTGGTTTCTTTTGGGTTTCTTTTGGTATCTTTTGGTTTCTTTTGGTTTCTTTGGGTTTCTTTTGGTTGGTTTCTTTTGGTTTCCTTTGGGTTTCTTTTGGGTTTCTTTTGGGTTTCTTTTGGGTTTCTTTTGGGTTTCTTTTGGTTTCTTTTGGTTTTCTTTTGGTTTTCTTTTGGTTTCTTTTGGTTTCTTTTGGTTTCTTTTGGTTTCTTTTGGTTTCTTTTGGTTTCTTTTGGTTTCTTTTGGTTTCTTTTGGGTTTCTTTTGGTTTCTTTTGGTTTCTTTTGGTTTCTTTTGGTTTCTTTGGGTTTCTTTTGGTTGGTTTCTTTTGGTTTCTTTTGGTTTCTTTTGGTTTCTTTTGGTTTCTTTTGGGCTCTTTTGGTTTCTTTTGGTTTCTTTTGGTTTCTTTTGGTGGTTTCTTTTGGTTTCTTTTGGTTTCTTTTGGTTTCTTTTGGTTTCTTTTGGTTTCTTTTGGGTTTCTTTTGGGTTTCTTTTGGTTTCTTTTGGTTTCTTTTGGTTTCTTTTGGTTGGTTTCTTTTGGTTTCTTTTGGTTTCTTTTGGGCTCTTTTGGTTTCTTTTGGTTTCCTTTGGTTTCTTTTGGGTTTCTTTTGGGTTTTCTTTGGGTTTCTTTTGGTTTCTTTAGGGTTTCTTTTGGGTTTCTTTTGGGTTTCTTTTGGGTTTCTTTTGGGTTTCTTTTGGGTTTCTTTTGGGTTTCTTTTGGGTTTCTTTGGGTTTCTTTTGGTTTCTTTTGGTTTCTTTTGGTTTCTTTGGGTTCCTTTTGGTTTCTTTTGGTTTCTTTTGGTTTCTTTTGGTTTCTTTTGGTTTCTTTTGGTTTCTTTGGGTTTCTTTTGGGTTTCTTTTGGGTTTCTTTTGGGTTTCTTTTGGGTTTCTTTTGGTTTTCTTTTGGTTTCTTTTGGTTTCTTTTGGTTTCTTTTGGTTTCTTTTGGTTTCTTTTTGGTTTCTTTTGGGTTTCTTTTGGGTTTCTTTTGGTTTCTTTTGGTTTCTTTTGGTTTCTTTTGGTTTCTTTGGGTTTCTTTTGGTTGGTTTCTTTTGGTTTCTTTTGGTTTCTTTTGGTTTCTTTTGGTTTCTTTTGGTTTCTTTTGGTTTCTTTTGGGCTCTTTTGGTTTCTTTTGGTTTCTTTTGGTTTCTTTTGGTTTCTTTTGGTTTCTTTTGGTTTCTTTTGGGTTTCTTTTGGGTTTCTTTTGGTTTCTTTTGGTTTCTTTTGGTTTCTTTTGGTTGGTTTCTTTTGGTTTCTTTTGGTTTCTTTTGGTTTCTTTTGGTTCCTTTTGGGCTCTTTTGGTTTCTTTTGGTTTCTTTTGGTTTCTTTTGGTTTCTTTTGGGTTTCTTTTGGGTTTCTTTTGGGTTTCTTTTGGGTTTCTTTTGGTTTCTTTTGGGTTTCTTTTGGGTTTCTTTTGGGTTTTCTTTGGGTTTCTTTTGGGTTTCTTTTGGGTTTCTTTTGGTTTCTTTTGGTTTCTTTTGGTTTCTTTTGGTTTCTTTTGGTTTCTTTTGGTTTTCTTTTGGTTTCTTTTGGTTTCTTTTGGTTTCTTTTGGTTTCTTTTGGTTTCTTTTGGTTTCATTTGGTTTCTTTTGGTTTCTTTTGGTTTCTTTTGGTTTCTTTTGGTTTCTTTTGGTTTCTTTTGGTTTCTTTTGGTTTCTTTTGGGTTTCTTTTGGTATCTTTTGGTTTCTTTTGGTTTCTTTGGGTTTCTTTTGGTTGGTTTCTTTTGGTTTCCTTTGGGTTTCTTTTGGGTTTCTTTTGGGTTTCTTTTGGGTTTCTTTTGGGTTTCTTTTGGTTTCTTTTGGTTTTCTTTTGGTTTTCTTTTGGTTTCTTTTGGTTTCTTTTGGTTTCTTTTGGTTTCTTTTGGTTTCTTTTGGTTTCTTTTGGTTTCTTTTGGTTTCTTTTGGGTTTCTTTTGGTTTCTTTTGGTTTCTTTTGGTTTCTTTTGGTTTCTTTGGGTTTCTTTTGGTTGGTTTCTTTTGGTTTCTTTTGGTTTCTTTTGGTTTCTTTTGGTTTCTTTTGGGCTCTTTTGGTTTCTTTTGGTTTCTTTTGGTTTCTTTTGGTGGTTTCTTTTGGTTTCTTTTGGTTTCTTTTGGTTTCTTTTGGTTTCTTTTGGTTTCTTTTGGGTTTCTTTTGGGTTTCTTTTGGTTTCTTTTGGTTTCTTTTGGTTTCTTTTGGTTGGTTTCTTTTGGTTTCTTTTGGTTTCTTTTGGGCTCTTTTGGTTTCTTTTGGTTTCCTTTGGTTTCTTTTGGGTTTCTTTTGGGTTTTCTTTGGGTTTCTTTTGGTTTCTTTAGGGTTTCTTTTGGGTTTCTTTTGGGTTTCTTTTGGGTTTCTTTTGGGTTTCTTTTGGGTTTCTTTGGGTTTCTTTTGGTTTCTTTTGGTTTCTTTTGGTTTCTTTGGGTTCCTTTTGGTTTCTTTTGGTTTCTTTTGGTTTCTTTTGGTTTCTTTTGGTTTCTTTTGGTTTCTTTTGGTTTCTTTGGGTTTCTTTTGGGTTTCTTTTGGGTTTCTTTTGGGTTTCTTTTGGGTTTCTTTTGGTTTTCTTTTGGTTTCTTTTGGTTTCTTTTGGTTTCTTTTGGTTTCTTTTGGTTTCTTTTTGGTTTCTTTTGGGTTTCTTTTGGGTTTCTTTTGGTTTCTTTTGGTTTCTTTTGGTTTCTTTTGGTTTCTTTGGGTTTCTTTTGGTTGGTTTCTTTTGGTTTCTTTTGGTTTCTTTTGGTTTCTTTTGGTTTCTTTTGGTTTCTTTTGGTTTCTTTTGGTTTCTTTTGGGCTCTTTTGGTTTCTTTTGGTTTCTTTTGGTTTCTTTTGGTTTCTTTTGGTTTCTTTTGGGTTTCTTTTGGGTTTCTTTTGGGTTTCTTTTGGGTTTCTTTGGGTTTCTTTTGGTTTCTTTTGGTTTCTTTTGGTTTCTTTTGGTTTTCTTTTGGTTTCTTTTGGTTTCTTTTGGTTTCTTTTGGTTTCTTTTGGTTTCTTTTGGTTTCTTTTGGTTTCATTTGGTTTCTTTTGGTTTCTTTTGGTTTCTTTTGGTTTCTTTTGGTTTCTTTTGGTTTCTTTTGGGTTTCTTTTGGGTTTCTTTTGGGTTTCTTTTGGTTTCTTTTGGTTTCTTTTGTTTTCTTTTGGTTTCTTTTGGTTTCTTTTGGTTTTCTTTTGGTTTCTTTTGGTTTCTTTTGGTTTCATTTGGTTTCTTTTGGTTTCTTTTGGTTTCTTTTGGTTTCTTTTGGTTTCTTTTGGTTTCTTTTGGGTTTCTTTTGGGTTTCTTTTGGGTTTCTTTTGGTTTCTTTTGGTTTCTTTTGTTTTCTTTTGGTTTCTTTTGGTTTCTTTTGGTTTCTTTTGGTTTCTTTTGGGTTTCTTTGGGTTTCTTTTGGGTTTCTTTTGGGTTTCTTTTGGGTTTCTTTTGGTTTTCTTTTGGTTTTCTTTTGGTTTCTTTTGGTTTCTTTTGGTTTCTTTTGGTTTCTTTTGGTTTCTTTTGGTTTCTTTTTGGTTTCTTTTGGGTTTCTTTTGGGTTTCTTTTGGTTTCTTTTGGTTTCTTTTGGTTTCTTTTGGTTTCTTTGGGTTTCTTTTGGTTGGTTTCTTTTGGTTTCTTTTGGTTTCTTTTGGTTTCTTTTGGTTTCTTTTGGTTTCTTTTGGTTTCTTTTTGGGTTTCTTTTGGGTTTCTTTTGGTTTCTTTTGGTTTCTTTTGGTTTCTTTGGGTTTCTTTTGGTTTCTTTTGGTTGGTTTCTTTTGGTTTCTTTTGGTTTCTTTTGGTTTCTTTTGGTTTCTTTTGGTTTCTTTTGGGTTTCTTTTGGGTTTCTTTTGGTTTCTTTTGGGTTTCTTTTGGTTTCTTTGGGTTTCTTTTGGTTTCTTTGGGTTTCTTTTGGTTGGTTTCTTTTGGTTTCTTTTGGGCTCTTTTGGTTTCTTTTGGTTTCTTTTGGTTTTTTTTGGTGGTTTCTTTTGGTTTCTTTTGGTTTCTTTTGGTTTCTTTTGGTTTCTTTTGGTTTCTTTTGGGTTTCTTTTGGGTTTCTTTTGGTTTCTTTTGGTTTCTTTTGGTTTCTTTTGGTTGGTTTCTTTTGGTTTCTTTTGGTTTCTTTTGGTTTCTTTTGGTTTCTTTTGGGCTCTTTTGGTTTCTTTTGGTTTCTTTTGGGTTCTTTTGGTTTCTTTTGGGTTTCTTTTGGGTTTCTTTTGGGTTTCTTTTGGTTTCTTTTGGGTTTCTTTTGGGTTTCTTTTGGGTTTCTTTTGGGTTTCTCTTGGGTTTCTTTTGGGTTTCTTTTGGGTTTCTTTGGGTTTCTTTTGGTTTCTTTTGGTTTCTTTTGGGTTTCTTTTGGGTTTCTTTTGGTTTCTTTTGGTTTCTTTTGGTTTCTTTTGGTTTCTTTTGGTTTCTTTTGGTTTCTTTTGGGTTTCTTTTGGGTTTCTTTTGGGTTTCTTTTGGTTTTCTTTTGGTTTCTTTTGGTTTCTCTTGGTTTCTTTTGGTTTCTTTTGGTTTCTTTTGGTTTCTTTTTGGTTTCTTTTGGGTTTCTTTTGGGTTTCTTTTGGTTTCTTTTGGTTTCTTTTGGTTTCTTTTGGTTTCTTTGGGTTTCTTTTGGTTGGTTTCTTTTGGTTTCTTTTGGTTTCTTTTGGTTTCTTTTGGTTTCTTTTGGTTTCTTTTGGTTTCTTTTGGGCTCTTTTGGTTTCTTTTGGTTTCTTTTGGTGGTTTATTTTGGTTTCTTTTGGTTTCTTTTGGTTTCTTTTGGTTTCTTTTGGTTTCTTTTGGGTTTCTTTTGGGTTTCTTTTGGGTTTTTTTGGGTTTCTTTTGGGTTTCTTTTGGGTTTCTTTTGGGTTTCTTTGGGTTTCTTTGGGTTTCTTTTGGTTTCTTTTGGTTTCTTTTGGTTTTCTTTTGGTTTCTTTTGGTTTCTTTTGGTTTCTTTTGGTTTCTTTTGGTTTCTTTTGGTTTCTTTTGGTTTCTTTTGGTTTCTTTTGGTTTCATTTGGTTTCTTTTGGTTTCTTTTGGTTTCTTTTGGTTTCTTTTGGGTTTCTTTTGGGTTTCTTTTGGGTTTCTTTTGGTTTCTTTTGGTTTCTTTTGTTTTCTTTTGGTTTCTTTTGGTTTCTTTTGGTTTCTTTTGGTTTCTTTTGGGTTTCTTTGGGTTTCTTTTGGGTTTCTTTTGGGTTTCTTTTGGTTTTCTTTTGGTTTTCTTTTGGTTTCTTTTGGTTTCTTTTGGTTTCTTTTGGTTTCTTTTGGTTTCTTTTGGTTTCTTTTTGGTTTCTTTTGGGTTTCTTTTGGGTTTCTTTTGGTTTCTTTTGGTTTCTTTTGGTTTCTTTTGGTTTCTTTGGGTTTCTTTTGGTTGGTTTCTTTTGGTTTCTTTTGGTTTCTTTTGGTTTCTTTTGGTTTCTTTTGGTTTCTTTTGGTTTCTTTTGGGTTTCTTTTGGGTTTCTTTTGGTTTCTTTTGGTTTCTTTTGGTTTCTTTGGGTTTCTTTTGGTTTCTTTTGGTTGGTTTATTTTGGTTTCTTTTGGTTTCTTTTGGTTTCTTTTGGTTTCTTTTGGTTTCTTTTGGGTTTCTTTTGGGTTTCTTTTGGTTTCTTTTGGGTTTCTTTTGGTTTCTTTGGGTTTCTTTTGGTTTCTTTGGGTTTCTTTTGGTTGGTTTCTTTTGGTTTCTTTTGGGCTCTTTTGGTTTCTTTTGGTTTCTTTTGGTTTTTTTTGGTGGTTTCTTTTGGTTTCTTTTGGTTTCTTTTGGTTTCTTTTGGTTTCTTTTGGTTTCTTTTGGGTTTCTTTTGGGTTTCTTTTGGTTTCTTTTGGTTTCTTTTGGTTTCTTTTGGTTGGTTTCTTTTGGTTTCTTTTGGTTTCTTTTGGTTTCTTTTGGTTTCTTTTGGGCTCTTTTGGTTTCTTTTGGTTTCTTTTGGTTTCTTTTGGTTTCTTTTGGGTTTCTTTTGGGTTTCTTTTGGGTTTCTTTTGGTTTCTTTTGGGTTTCTTTTGGGTTTCTTTTGGGTTTCTTTTGGGTTTCTCTTGGGTTTCTTTTGGGTTTCTTTTGGGTTTCTTTGGGTTTCTTTTGGTTTCTTTTGGTTTCTTTTGGGTTTCTTTTGGGTTTCTTTTGGTTTCTTTTGGTTTCTTTTGGTTTCTTTTGGTTTCTTTTGGTTTCTTTTGGTTTCTTTTGGTTTCTTTTGGGTTTCTTTTGGGTTTCTTTTGGGTTTCTTTTGGTTTTCTTTTGGTTTTCTTTTGGTTTCTTTTGGTTTCTCTTGGTTTCTTTTGGTTTCTTTTGGTTTCTTTTGGTTTCTTTTTGGTTTCTTTTGGGTTTCTTTTGGGTTTCTTTTGGTTTCTTTTGGTTTCTTTTGGTTTCTTTTGGTTT
>OZ038388.1:49798744-50001321 GCA_964036045.1 Eutreptiella sp. 'Long Island Sound 2002' | reverse complement strand
GGATTTTGGTGAACAATGTTTGACCATTTTCAGTGCTCAGACAAAATTTCATGATAATGAAAGTTCATAGCCACTGACTGATGGTCCTGTCAATTGAGCCTTTTCCCCGAACCCCCCCCCCCCCCCCCCCAATTGAAAACCCGCTTACCCCTGGGGCTGGGGATGGTATTTTGGGAATGCCCATTTCTGTCCCCGAACCTTTTGCACCCCCTTTTGCCCCTCCCCTGCATTTGCCTTGCCCAACTCTGCTCGTCCGAGCATGTGCGCCACCGCTTGTGTCCTCTCGGGGTGCACGTCAACAACACCCTGGCCAGGACAACAGGAGGCGTTGTTTGCGTCATTTTCACTGCCCTTGGACCAAGAGGGAAGGGTGAATGGTGTCCATTGATTGGACATTGCTGCAACAAAGTTTTGTCATGTGAGATGGGAAGGGGGTGTGATGAAGACGCTGAAGGGTGCCCCCCAAAGGTATCAAGGAAGCACATGGGACGTCAGGGATGGGAGCCTGATGTTCATTTTCACAGGCCCGGGGGTGACTGCATGATGTCCCGCCATGCACTGCCACTGCATTAGAATCTGGGCAGCGGACGAGGGGAGGGACAGAATTATGGCCATGAGTGCATTGGGGTCACCGGGTGGGATCTCATGTTCGAATGGCTACTGTCGGACGACAGGCGCAGCGGTGGTCGCTCATCCCAACCCCCCCACTGCAGCCCCGCCACCCTCACCTCTTCAGCATGAAGCTGCCGCCCAGTAAGCTGCATGCGACACTGTGGTCCTCGGGCGCCGCTTTGGAGGAGGAGTTTCAGCGGAAATTGGAGGCCGATTACGAGAAACCCAAGGTGGTTGCACCCCGTGTCCCTCCTGTGAACCTTGGGACTGGACTGCCAATTGAATGCAGCGCGGGGCCTCCGACGGGGGCGGGGGGCAGTCCGCGGTTTGGGCACTGGCTCCTTTTTTGTGCCGCCGTTGGCGGCCTTTTTTGGGAAGCCTTCTCCGGGAAGCGTAGCTATAGTCTTGGAGGGCTTGGGTTGGTGACACTGTGTCTTGCTACAACTGCGTTCTGTGTCTGGCTTTCGACGTTGCTTGGGCACTCCATCTTTGATACAATGCGGTTCGTGGAGTACTTGTAAACTGCTTCTGTAGCTAGACATGCCTACTCACAAGCCCTTACCGTTTATTGCTAGATGAACGATCCGACTCTATTTGCTATCGCATTGGAGTGCCGGTTCTCCTGACAACACTGCAGAGCGGCAACTTCCTTACTCAGTTGCGTTGTCAGCCGACGTGCATCCGGTGTATCACACGTGCATTTTTCCAGCTACATATACTAAAATTAGCTTGCCCATTGATTTCCATACGTGTATCTCCTGTGCTGAGAAATGTTTCATATTTGTCATTTGGTGGCTTCCAAGCCAAGGGCTCGCACTGCCTCAATGCCGTTTGGCGGTGGTACATGTTGCTCGCCGATGCTCCTTCTGCCAGTTCCCTAGGGCGCGGCTCAGAAACTTGTCCAAACACACGAAATTGTGTCCGTTGCTGGTCTCACTGCATATGCCTGCAGTGACAGCAGCAAAATAGGACCCCCCCCCCGCGATGGTGGCATAGTCCTCTGTGGAGTACCTGGAGTACCAACATACCCCCTTTTGCAAGCAACGCCCATGTCCAAGCACCACCAGGCGTTAGTTCCGTCAAGTTTTGCACGGTGGATTTTGGCGGTGCATTTTTCAATTGGTCCTCCTGTGTGCTATGCGTGCTGTCTGATGCCTGGGTTTTGAGATGCATGATGTTCATGTTTTGTGTCAGGGAAGCTGATTGGGGTACGATGGACTTGGTGGCATTATCTGCCCCTTGGTTTTCAGAACAGTACGCCATGTCCTTCCACATGTACGTACCATGCACAGTGTGACACGCAAGCAACGCCCTTGTCCAGGCCACACTAGGCGTTGGTTCTGTCAAGTTCGGGTCATTTACCGTTGCTCGGACAAGCGGTGGGGGAGGAGGGTGCAACCG
The DNA here is from genome assembly GCA_964036045.1 of Eutreptiella sp. 'Long Island Sound 2002'. NCBI lineage: Eukaryota > Euglenozoa > Euglenophyceae > Eutreptiales > Eutreptiaceae > Eutreptiella > Eutreptiella sp. 'Long Island Sound 2002'. The sequence continues at coordinate 49,999,308 of OZ038388.1, read as the reverse complement.
GGCGGAGTTTGTGACGTCCAGCACTGTTTGGTGCTTGCTTTGGCCCGGCACAAAGCTCATCCCATTTCATTGGCACCGGTTGGTTTAAGAAACCGGACCACTAGTGCCAAGAGTTTTCCGGCGGTGCCAGGGACCCAATGCAGCGGTCCCGCAGGGGTCGGGTTAGTGATATTGGGATCCGGCTAGCGACATCGCGTGCCCAAGGGCAAGACTTGTGAGCTCTAGCCCTGTCTGTTGCTGGCGGTGGCCTGGTAGCAAGCTCAGGCCACTCGGCTTGTTTCAAGAAGACTGGACCAAAGGGCCGAGAGGGTTCTTGGCGGTCCCGGGTGCCCATGCTGCAGTCCTGGAGGGGTTGGGCGGGGGACATGGTGATGCTACTGCCAGTGGAGGATGCAACTGGCCAGAGTTTGTGACCCCCGGGTCCTGCATATGGGGACCGGCTGTGGCCTGGTTGGAGCCTCAAACTGGTTTCCTGACAAAACTTCACCAAAAGTGTGCAAGTGGCGTCTGGGGGTTTCCGGGGCATAGATATAGCACTTTTTGGTTTGGTTCCGGGTATACCCAATGATTGACACATTCATCGGCCAAATCCATTGATCAGTGCCTTGCCTGGTGGGTAGCCACGGACCAAACAGTGATTAACACCGTGTAATCGTGTGCCAGGGTCTTGTTCGGCGGCTTTGTTCATGAGTGCAAAGGGAGGGTCGGAGACCGCCCGCTGCCCTGTTCTACCCCCCCCCCCCCCCTATGCCCACAACTGCTGCCTGTGCCCTTTGCCACATCCGTAACACAGCCGCGAGCTCGGACACAAGTGGCAGCCGCCGCCCCTCGGGTGGTGTCGTTCGTGCCGCCGCAGAAGCAACCGGGCCTCGCCCTCTTCTTCAAAGAATTGAAGCTGCTGTTCCGGACGGAGGATGTGGATTCTGCCATGCAGCAGCTCGTGCAGGTTTGTGCGAAGGGGTTAGTTGTGGTTGTGTAGGTGGGTGTGTGCATGTGTGTGTGTGTGTGTGTGTGTGTGTGTGTGTGTGTGTGTGTGTGTGTGTGTGTGATCGCGCGGTTACGCGCGGTCCATGTCTGTCCACCATCTCCTCCCCTCCCAGACCAGAAATCCGAAGGGTCGTAAGGTGAACTACGTCCTCCTCTCCTCAGTGCTACGGGTGCAAGGAATAGGGGACCTGCAATGACTCCACAAAGGTGCGAAGATAGAAACAGTGCACCCCTGCTCCCTGTACCCTGCAGAAAGGCGCCTAGCCTCAATGACAATCTTCTTTGTTGTGGCCTGATGAGCTGTTATTGACCAGTGCACGTCTGCCATCTTCAGTGGTTGTGCTTTTGGTCTCATTCACGTAGTGTGTGTGTGTGTGTGTGTGTGTGTGTGTGTAGCCCCCCGGTTACGGGGTGCCTGCCAGACCCAAGGGAGTATGCGCTGAGACTAATCCATGTTCTGCTCCTCAACCCTTTGTGCACGGGGGGCAGTACATGATACCAGCCATTGCTTGTCTTTGTCCTCAGGGGTGGACAGATGCTACGCACTCTGGACCGCCCCATCGGAATTGCTTGCCATCGCAACTGTCATGACTGTCCCTTGCAGAAAGGCGCCTAGCCACATGACAATGTCACCCTCATTGTTCTTGATGGCCTGATGAGAAGCTGAGCTGCCCAGTGCCCCGTTTGCGTGCAGGGGTTTCTTTGGGAAGCTTCTTTCAGAGAGAGAGAGAGAGAGTGTGTGTGTGTGTTTGTGAGTGTCTATTTTCTTTTCCGAAAGGCATGTAGCCTACATGACCGTGTACATGTCGTTCATGTTTGCTGACATCTTTCCCGGTGATTCTTGGCTTCAGGGCGTATTATGTCTTTGCAGTGTGCGTGCATGCGTGCGTCCGTGTGTGTGTGTGTGTGTATTTCACTGGTCGTGCAGATCATACTGTGAATAGATGGCGCATTGTAGATAGATGGCGCATTGGTGGGAACAATCACAAACTCCACGGTGGGTTTATCCGGGTCTGGTACGGGGCCGTGCCTGCACTGTGATCGCCATTGTTTGTGCACTCTTTGGCAGACTGAAAGACGTCTCGGGCTGCTCTGCGGCCCCGGAGGACTTTTCTTCCGCCGCGTTTCTTGCTCTGTTTTTGTTTCGCGTTTCCCAACGCGCGTGTGTGTGCGCGCGTGCGTGTGTGTGGATGTGTGTGTGTGTGGATGAAGTCAGCGCTGTCATGTGCTCCCTGATGGAGAGGAATGACTTGGGTGAACACTGGTTGCCGTAGGCCCGGACCGCCCCACTCGCTGATTGTGCGTCTCGTCGAGTCTGGTTAGTAGCCGGCAGTGAGTGTGTGTGTTTGTGTGTGTGTGTGTGTGTGTTGTGTGTGTGTGTTTTGACAGACCGAAAGATGTCTAGGACAGCTCTGCAGCTCCTGAGGAGTTTCTCCAACCGCTTTTCTTGCTTTGTTCTTGTTTCGCGGTTCCCAGTGTGTGTGTGTGTGTGTGTGTGTGTGTGTGTGTGTGTGTGTGTGTGTGTGTGTGTGTGTGTGTGTGTGTGTGTGTCAAGTGCTGAGCCATACCCCATTCTGTTTGTGTACTGGCAGTTGCACGACTACACATCCCTTTTCTCTGGGGCATCTGTTCCAGAGTAAGAGACATCTCTTTCGCACTTCTGTTTCGGTCCGACTTTAGTGTGTGTGATTCTCCTTTCTGCAGCAGCCTTATGTCTGTGTGTATACCTGGCGTTTGGGCTAACCCCCCGTCCCTGGAGAAGTATGAGAATGGCCGTACACCATCGGAGGAGGGGGTGCCCCCCCACCCCCGACCAAAGTGACCATCGCGGAAAAAAACGAAATTCACTTTGGGAAAATCTGGTTGGGCCATTTTCGCTACACAAACTTTGTGGTTCCAGACCCCCCCCCCCTTCCCCTCCAGTCCTTCCCCCCCCCCCCCCCCCACCTCCCGAGCCAGGGCCTGCTGATGGCTGAGGCACCTGCGTCTGCGATGCGCCCTACGCCGCCCCCTCCTCCCCGGGTCACCAGCACCCCCGCCTCGCCTGCTACGGCCCTTCCCCCTTCACCCGCCGCCCCCCTCCCCTTCGGCACCGGACTCGACCAGCCTTGATGGGCCAAGCCCCCCGTCCGGATGTCCCGGGCCTCCCGGTTCCCCCCTGCCGCCTCCCGGCCACGTCCCGCAGGCCATCAGCACCACCAACTCCGAGGTGATCTCGGAGGACTTTCTGAAGGGGCTGTCCGACGCGATGAAGGTGCTGAAGCCCCACATCGATGAGGCCCGGTCGTACGACGGGGACCTGTCGGTGCTGACCCAGTTCGACCGCATGTGCTGCTACTTGAGCGGCCTGGAGGACGCGGAAAAGGTGATCGCCGACTGGTATTACCGCCGTGTGCAGGTCTGTCCGACTCATTCGCTTGAGCACCCTCCTGCTCCCAGGGGGCGCACCGTGCGCTGTGCGAAAAGTCGGCTGTTTTCCACCCCCGGTAGCCACGGATCCCAAGGCCACGGATCCCATGAATTCTGCACCCTACCACCCCCTGCCTTACACCTTACACCCCACAACCCCCCCTGCTGGTACACCAGGGATTTTGTTTTAGTCTGATGCTTGCCACGGGTCCCAGGGTCCTGAATTCTGCACCCCCGATGCTGTTTGGAATGGATCATGCACGCTTCTGTAGGGGGGGGTGGTTTTCAGGGGTGTTCCCGGGATGAACACCGTCATAATTGGCGCTGTGCCCGCGCTGTGCGAAAACGCCCCCCCCCCCCCCCCACTTACTTTTGTCAGTTGGGCAGTCAGTCCGGCAGTCATTTGGCAAGCAAAGCCCTCAACACACCCTCTCCGTCGGTCAAGAACCCTCCACAACCTCCACACCCCCTCTCGGTCCTCCACGCCCGCACACCGGCATGCGAGTCCTACGCAGCCCGACAGCCTCATCCAAACACCCGCGCGGTCCACTCGCTGCAGCGCCCTGCCCCGTGTAGAAGCCCGGCGCGATTCCGTGCGGCTGTCCATGACTCTACACTGCACAGGATCATGCACAAACCATCCACAACCCCCCAACACATTTGGGCGCTACGCACCGTCCTGCTCCGTCTCACTGGGGTGGCAGCCTCCCCCGCCAATCACTATTGCTGCACTGTCAAGGGGGGTTGCCGGCTTTGAATGTCCTGGCCGCTTCTGTGACGGGAGGGTTAGGGGGTTAGCGGGTTAGAGCCTGCCAGTGGCCTGCCCTATCCCACCCCTGGCCCCCCCGGTGTGACGCGGCGCGGCGGAAGGAGGGAGCGAAGATCACCATGTGAACGACGGTAGCGAGCACAGAGCCCCTCAGACCATCGCTGTGTTGGTGCACGATGTGTGCTCGGTGAACCGGATCGCAGTCGTCCCCGCACAGAGCACTGCGAGCGCATCGAGGGCGCCGGTAGGGCCAGGGCCGCTTTGCACGACCCGATTTCGTCTTCTCGATGTCGTCCTCAGCCCCTCCCATGGAACTAAGCAGTCCCCTCCCCAGGCCGTCCCATTGGTGCCATGTACCCCTGTACAGCAATCTTTATGCCCCTATCACATACATTAGATTCGGGTGGACACGGCGACCCCTATTGCAGCTTGCCATTCTGGGGCCCTGCAGTTCAGTGGAGCTGCGCCCCTCTGTTCATCATCCCAACCAGACGACGGTTTGGCCTTCTAGAAACCGCATTGTGCGGCAGAGCGCTTCTGGGGTGCAACATCCTGCAAGTGCTCAACCAACTGCTGCACTGGACTCTGCAGGGCACTTGTTTGAACCAAGAAGCCTTCCGTGGAGAGGGGGCGCGTACATACATGTCAATACGTAGAAGTGCACGGCATGAGAGAGCCCCGACCCACAGATTCAGTGGTGCCAAAAGGGCAGTCCGTATGGATCCGGTTTTTTTCACCCGCTTGGGACAGATCATGGCCTGTGCCTCTTTTGGGGGGGGGGGGGGTAGCCGACGGTAGTCTGAGGGTAACCATGACCCTTCGCTTGTGTCAGTTTGACTGCGGTCTTTGTTGCCCCCGCACGGACGGCCCTTGAATGCCGCCGTGGACGGAAGGACGCTTTGGCCCCCCATTTGTATGGCCCGCCACCCTTCTCGGCAGGTGTACGAGGAGTACAGCGAGTGCAACCGAGCCATCAGCGATCTCCACGAAACATTCACTGAGATTTTGTGCCGTGAATGGAAAGAGGTACGCCGTATGCCCCGCTCAGTTCAGGCCTGGGAAAGGAAACAAAAGGCTGGGCTTGCAGGTCCACCATCTGTCACCCCGTAGCCCTCGGCCCCGGGCCCTGGGGGGACCGTGCCAGACCGCGGATGGGGGGTTGGATGGTGATGTGCTGTGGGCGACTTGCAGAAGCGTGTTGTAGACTTGCCTCTTGAAGTCCAGTCAACCTCAACTCGAAGAAGACACACCACTCATCCACAAACTTACCCCCCCCCCCCCCTTGTCCAAGCACCACTACCCGGTGAAACCGTCATTTTCTGTGCCTTTGGTGGTGCGTGGACAAGGGGGGGGGGGGCTTACTGAATCCCCCCCCCTTGCAATCCCCGGGGGGGGGGGGGGGGTCACTTGGCCCAACAAGCCAAGGAAACACTGGGCGCCAAAGGCGCCGGAGAAAATCTTTCTTTGGGTTGTACTGGAACTGCTGCAGTTTTAGTGTTGTCCTTGTGTGGTGCAAGCCCTCCTCTCCCTCCCCTTCCCCCTCCCCAGACCGAAAACTTTGCGTCGGCTGCGTTACCATTCGACCGGCGGTGGTGTGAAAGCGACATGTCTCCCACTGCTTGGAGCCTTGTGAGCGAAAACTTTTGCCCCCCCCCCCCCCCCCCGAACACCCCACCCCCCCCCCTCAAAAAAGTGAGATCCAGTTTAGGGGATAGAGGCCTCAGAATCAAAAAATCCATTGGGGGATGGTCTTATTGGGCAAAATAATGAATTTACAAGGGTTGGACATCTAATATCATGCCTTGGGGTATGCTACCCGAATGACCCCAAAAAAGGGGGGGTATACGACGCCCGTGCCTGCTCTTGATCTAACAACCTCTCTTCAAGGTGATTTTCCACTGTACGGGCCACTGTGCGGGGCAGACCATTTTTGGTAAAAAAATCCTCAGCAGGGCATTGCGTAGTGACGGAATGACTGCACATGAAGCTGGACAGCGCGGTGGGGGCTGCCGGCTGACACTTTGAGCCCTGGACATTCCGCTCTCACCCACTGCACCCCCCCCCCCCCCCCAAACCGCCTGCCCAGCCTTTATACCCCCCCCCCCCCCCGGCCACACACGCTGACCCCCCCAGAACCGACCTCGACCAACGAGCAGGTTACACGGAAGACATGGCAATGAGCACCGGTCGTACTACCCCAGACCCCGACCGGCTGTTTTGGAGCCCCCCCCCACCCCCCTGCAGCGCCAGCGACGAGGTCCCTTTTGACCGGCGCGTCACGCCCGCAAGTGACCAGTGCCACTGCTGCATCGCGAAGTCCCCGCCGGACAAACCCCTTGCCCAAAGTGGCCACACTGCAGCGAGCCCACCCCCGCCCCCGACGCCCGGTGCGCACAGGTGCTGCGGATCCTGTTGGCCGTGGGCAACCACCTGAACCCCCAGCGTGTGGACGCCTTCGTCGTCAGCAAGTCGCTGGGGTACATCGCGACGTTCCCGGCGTCGCGAAAGGACGGCGAAGGCACGAAATACGGGAACAACATGATGGAGACGGTCGTGGAGTATATCAGTCGCCACCACCCGAGGCTGCTGGTGTGTGTCTGTGTGCGGCCGCGGGGGGTGTCTGCATGGGTGTGACCCCAGAAGCGTCTTTCGGCGTTTGGATAGAGCCTCTTGCACCAGACTTGCCACTAGCATCTGCCAACTCAGACATGATCGGATGGAGGGGGCGGGTATTACTGAGGGGCCTTTGGTACGGGGCCAACTCCTACTGAGAACCAGTTTCCCTGCCGCACGCTAGTGGCATGTCTGTCTTGCACGCGAGTGGGAGTCAGTGGAAACCCAGGGATGATTGTGTTGCACTTCCTTTTCGCTGCTTCGCGATTGGCACGTTGCTTCTCAGTGTTTCGAGAATCAGCCATGGGAATCAGGGTTTTTCTTCATGTGTGTCCTCCCCTACGGGGGTGTGTGTCCACGGGTGTGTGTGTCCAATACCCCCCCCCCCCCGTGTGGGTGGGACATTTGTGGATCTGCGGGTTTGCCAAACAGTTGTGGTGGGTGGGTCCCACAAATCACCCCCCGCCCCCCCACCCCCCCGGCGGTTAAGAAAAACCCTGATGGGAATCAGGGCTGGTGCACAAAAGGACAGGTTTGCTTTGGGGGCATTGCATCGATCGGGTCTGTGGTGCTGTTTGGGGGAATGCCGTGGGATGGCCCTGTTTTGTTTCTTCTCGAGGCCGGACACTTGCATTGAGCGAGCGGGAGCCATTTCTCGGGGCGACCGGGGACCACCCGGCGGGAGCAGCGAGGCCACCGTGGAAAGTGTGGAATAGTGATCATGGGAAGTCGTCCGGTCATGTTCCCGGGATCACCACCTCAAACGGTGCGCGCGTGCCGCAAGCACCCCCTGAATCTCTGCATTTTGCCGGTTGACCGGGGCCCTCTGCGTCGTTGGCCCGATGGATGCGAAGTCGCAGGTCGGCTGCCGCGTCGCAGTCGCCGTCGTCGCCGTAGTTGCCGCCGGCGTCACCGCGGCGGTTGTCGCCCCTGTCCTCTCTTTCCCGTGTTGCTGTCGCGGCGGCCGCCATCCCGCGCCTGCGTCCCACTGCACCCTCAGAGGACCGCGTGCCGTTGTTGCATTAGACTTCCGCATTCTGCCGCGGCCCGTACACCGCCGTGATGCACGTCGGCACCCCGTCCTCATGTGCAATGGACCGCAGGGCTGCGCTTGAGGGGGCGGGAGGCTCCAGGCAGTTCACGAAAGCAGTTGCCAAAGCGTTGTGCTGCCGGTACAATCGGTTGGGGGGGGGAGGGCAAGATCTTGCGGTTGCAGAACGGTCTCCGGGCCGTGGGGGGGGCGGCAGAAGCGGAAGGAACCCCCTACCCCCCCCCCCCCCCCGCAAAAGCACCCCCGGTGGGCAGGCGTTTGGGTCGCACCCCCCGAAAATGGTCGCGGTGCCGCAGACTTTTGCTGCAGTTCTGCAGTTTTGGGAACTCCGGCCACTGGTGGTGAAGGGCTGCCAGCCTTCACCAGCAGAGCACGTGTTGTGCCCCTGCAGGACATCGACAAGCAGATGAAGACCGTCGTGCGGGCGGAGTCCCTGTCCCTCAGAGACGTGCAGAACCGGATTCAAAGCATTAAGGATCAGGTGGATTATTACAAGGATGTCCTGGGCCTCCCCAAGGGCAACATGGCCAATGTGCTGCTGCAGAACATCAGGTGTGCATCGCCCCGGGAGGGAAGCGCTGGGCTGCACCACGAGGGGGACGTCTCCTCGGTTCTGGTACGCGACCCAACCCCTCCCTGCCCTCCGGGCCCACTTAGTTGCCGCGTCAATCGCCCATCCCTGAACCCCCCCTTCAATGCCCCCCCCCCCCCCCCAGGGGCCTTCGGCCACTTCTACTGGGGGGGGGAGTCGCGTATAAAAGCGAGGAGACATCCCCCCCGTGGGCTGCACCGAGCAATTTGGGCTCTCGAAGTGGCCTCTGAGGGACCCCTGCTGCGAACCCGATCGACGTTTTCTTTCCCTTCGTTTTTCTTGCTGTCGTCAGCCCCAGCGATGTGGATGTGAAGCTGATGAAGGACTACAGCATTGATACTGCGGAGTACAACGCTTTCATCACGACCATGAGGAGACGCGTGGCAAAGATGCATGATCTGGGGGACTTGCTGGGCTTGTTCACTCTGTTGAACCAGGTTTGCTCATGTGATCTGCTGGTCTGTTTTGGGCGGTTGCCGTGGGTTTTTGGGGATTGCCTGTTTGGGGGTTATGTGCACGACTCGACCTGCAGCGCCCGGCAGTGTCTTGAAACACGCCTTGTCCCATGTGTTCGGTGCGTTGCCCATACATGAGTGCAGCGCCAGGGGCAACACTGGGCAGCAGTTGGCAGTGACTGGGACGGCGCTTGCAAGTAGTGGCAACGGCGGCAGCAGCACCCAGTTAATGGCAGCTCCTGCCCTGGAATGTCTGCTACGTATCATGTCAATCAATGTTTCATGTGTGTCTGCGCTGTGCTTGCATTTGTGTGCATTTTCAGTTGTGGTGTGTACATGCTTTTGTGTATGTGTGTGTGTGTGTGTGTTTGTGTGTGTGTGTGTGTGTGTGTGTGTGTGTGTGTGTGTGTGTGTGTGTGTGTGTGTGTGTGTGTGTGTGTGTGTGTGTGTGTCTGTCCGTCAGAAAGGCGCCTAGCCTCCATGACTTTACTTTGATGTTGACGAGTTGTTTTGACAATCACTGCCGTTTTTTGCATCCGCTGTGCGCTTGATCTCACCTCACGCAGTGTGTGTGTGTGTGTATGTGTGTGTATTGGTGGCTTCTTACAACGTGTGTGTGTGTGTGTGCACTTGTGTACATGCGTGAGGCCACAAACAGCCTGATCATTACCTCATGGGGCATGCCTAAGCAGGGACCCCCCCCCCTCCCTTTAGATACTCGAGACCTATGCCCATTGCAAGCCGCACCCTTTGGCTGCCAGCACCTACAACAGCATTGCAGTTTATCGTTGCTCTGGCATGTCTGGTTTCAATGATTTCAAACATCGCAAGATGCAGCACACCACATTGTGGGGCATACTGCTGCACGATCACCAGGTGCTCTCACTGATTGTAGGCTTTGGGCACGTGCTGCCACAATCTACATTGGTTTTTTGGGATGTGGCCTCGATATGGCAGGGGATGATATGTAGCAACAAACCACTTTTTTTGGGAATTGTGGCTACCTGTGCCCTGCTGTGTTCAGGCTGTGGCCAAAACATTGGGTTGCTAGGGGTTGTGCACCCTGCTGTGTGAGGCGGCCACAATCGATGCTTGTTTTGGGGTACAGTCCCCATATGGTAGGGGTTGTAGCCACAGGACGTGCCCCCAATACAGTAGGTGGGTGATGCATAGCCAGAATCCAGGTTCGTTTTTTGGGGTGGCCCCAACACAACGAGGCGCATGTGTCAAAATTTGCGTTGTTTTAGGCACAAGGTGCAAATTGCTTTGCTTTGCATGGTGTGAGCCTCAAGGTTCTTTGCAACGCGTTCTTAACATCCCACAGAATATGGTTCCCAATGTAGCTCGGATTGTTTAAGCACGCAATCTTGATATTGTGTAGCCATCAATTCTCACTAATTTGAATGCCTAGGAGAAGGCTTTTTGCGGCACGCAGTTTGGGAAACCTGCCTAATTTGTGGAGCTTTTTAGATCCCACCTTTTTGTGCTCCTCGGGGGCCATGGGGCCCGGTTTTACCATATAGTATGGCCCTGTTATGTAGCCATATTGATCTCTCCCTACCATGGGGACCTCGAGAAGGCACGGGGTGTCAACCCGGGGGCAGGGGTGAGAAATGGGCACCGTGTGACATAGGGGGGTATGGGGAAGGAAGTAGTATTGGGGCTCTGCTACTTCTTACAGAGGGAGTAACGCCCCTCCTCCTTAACCACAATAGAAGGGTGAGACTTCCCTACCACGCTTTACACGTTGAGCCGGGGTCGTAGTCTTCACATTGATGGAGCGATGGTGTCAAAACAGCAACGTGTGCTTTTTTTGAGTTATCTGGTTTGTTTCCTGAACAGTCTGCAATAAAACAGGTTTCTCAAACCGTGCAGCGCGCAGAAAGCGTTCTCCAGGGATTCCCTAAGAGATGCTCCCAATGGTGAAATGGCATTTGCAAAATTGTGTTTTTTTTCCCCGCCACCCTATCATTCAGTATGCCAACTCTATAGAGACGACATGGCACAGGTTATGTAGCCATGTTGAAGCGACCCCATTTAGGGGGTTTGCACCAAGGAAACGAATACCGTAGATGTTCTGTGGGTATTTGGATAATTCCCCATGGTGGGGAACCCCCATATGGCATCGGTTGCGTAGCTGCATTGATTCCTCCTATTGAGGGCAAGCTGGGGAAAATGGCTGGTGCGCTGTCAACACTGTCGGTTGGCTGAGTGATGAGTTGGCTAAGTGGGATGGCGATGCATTGGCTGGGTCCCTTCATTGGAAAATTGGGGCAGCATGGGTCGTAGGCCATGAATGCAAAATTGTGCGCATTGCGCTATGTTGTGCATTGTGCAATGTCTTGCATGACTGTGTTAAGAGGCAATGTGTTATAAAATTGAAGATGCTTGCGACACACGTTTTTAGATTCCCTAGCACCCAATCTCATATGTTTTGTCAACAAAATTCGTTGCAAACCCAAATTCATGGAATTGTTATGCACCGGCCTTCGCGTCGCTCATGTAGCATGTCCTGTGTCAGCGGTGTTTCTTTGTGATGTATCGTCTGGTGTCAATGGTGCATGATGTGGTGTATCCTCCTCATGCATTACAGATACCCTTTGTGCGAATCCGGACTACATTCGCTGGGAAGGCCACATCCGGCATCAACAACATGGCACAGGTTATGTGGCCACTTTGCCCACATGTGGGCCCCCGGGACGGCAAGGGTTTGGTAGCCACTTCTGATTTTGTATCCTCGCTTGGCGTTGGAGACCCCGAAGATGGCAGGGGTTATGTAGCCACTTTGCCCACATGTGGGCCCCCAAGACCGCAAGGGTTAGGTATCCACGTCTGATTTTGTCCCCGTGCTTGGCGTTGGGGATCCCCAAAATGGCAGGGGTTACGTAGCCCCTTTGCCCACATGTGGGCCCCCGAGACAACAAGGGTTAGGTAGCCACTTCTGATTTTGTCCCCATGCTTGACGTTGGGGACCCCCAAGATGGCACGGGTTACGTAGCCCCTTTGCCCATATGTGGGCTCCCTTGACGGCACGGGCTAGGTAGCCACTTGTGCTTTTCTCCCTGTGCTTGGTGTTGGGCACCCCCAAGACGGCAGGGGTTATGTAGCCACTTTGCTCATATATGGGCCCCCGAGACGGCAAGGGTTGGGTAGCCATTTCTGATTTTCTTCCCACGCTTGGCGTTGGGAACCCCCAAGGTGGCAGGGTTACGTAGCCCCTTTGCCCACATGTGGGCCCCCGGAACAACAAGGGTTAGGTAGCCACTTCTGATGTTGTCCCCATGTTTGGTGTTGGGGACCCCTAAGACGGTAGGGGTTACGTAGCCCCTTTGCCCACATGTGGGCTCCCTTGACGGCAAGGGCTAGGTAGCCACTTGTGCTTTTCTCCCTCCGCTTGGCTTTGGGGACCCCCAAGATGGCAGGGGTTATGTAGTTCATTTGCCCACATGTGGGCCCCCGGGACAGCAAGGGTTAGGGAGCCATTTCTGATTTCACCCCTCGTTTGGTGTTGGAGTGTGTGGGCCCCCAGGACGGCAAGGGCTAGGAAGCCATTTGTGTTGTTCTCCCGCCGCTTGGCGTTGGGGACCTCCAAGACAGCAGGGGTTACGTAGCCATTTTGCCCACATTTGGGCTCCCTTGACGGCAAGGGCTAGGTCGCCATTTCTGATTTTCCTCCCACGCTTGGCGTTTGGAACCACCAAGATGGCAGGGGTTACGTAGTGCATTTGCCCACATGTGGGCCACCGGGACAGCAAAGGTTAGGTAGCCATTTCTGATTTCTCCCTGCGCTTGGCGTTGGGGACTCCCCGAGACAGCAGGGGTTACATAGCCTCTTTGCTCACATGTATCTCCCCGAGACAGCAGGGGTTGGGTAGCCACTTTGCCCACATGTACCCCCCGGGATTCCGCGGGTTCTAGGACGCCAACTAGCCCCCCCCCCCCCCAAGGGGCCTCCGGCCGACAGTTAGTTGTCAAAGGTATGAGCCCAAGGAGCCAACGGGCGCCGTAGGCGCCCCGGCGCCAAAGGCGCCCAACAGGGTTTTGTAGCCATCTTGCCCACTTGTGGGCCACTTCTGATTATGGCCCCCGCTCTGAAGCGGTGGGGACCCCCCAGGCGGCAGGGGTTATGTAGCCACCTTGCCCACTTGTGCGCGACTTCTGATTTTGCCCCCCGCTCCAAGGCAGAGGGGACCCCCTAGGCGGCAGGGGTTATGTAGCTACCTTGCCCACTTGTGGGCCGGTTCTGATTTTGCCCCCCGCTGTGAAGCGGTGGGGACCCCCTAGGCGGCAGGGGTTATGTAGCCACCGTGCCCACTTGTGGGCCGGTTCTGATTTTGCCCCCCGCTCTGAAGCGGTGCCCCCCCCCCAGGCGGCAGGGGTTATGTAGCCACCTTACCCACTTGTGGGCCACTTCTCATTCTGCCCCCCGCTCTGAAGCGGTGGGGACCCCCTAGGCGGCAGGGGTTATTTATCCACCTTGCTCACTTGTGGGCCATTTCTCATTCTGCCCCCCGCTGTGAGGCGGTGGGGGCCCCCTAGGTGGCAGGGGTTATGTAGCCACCTTGCCCACGTGTGGGCCGGTTCTGATTTTGCCCCGCGCTGTGAAGCGGTGGGGACCCCCAGGCGGCTGCGTTTATGTAGCCACCTTACCCACTTTTTGGGCCACTTCTGATTTTGCCCCCCGCTCTGAAGCGGTGGGGACCCCCTAGGCGGCAGGGGTTATGCAGCCACATTACCCACTTGTGGGCCACTTCTCATTTTGCCCCCCTCTCTGAAGCGGTGGGGACCCCCTAGGCGGCAGGGATTATGTCGCCACCTTACCCACTTGTGGGCCATTTCTCCTTTTGCCCCCTGCTCTGAAGCGGTGTGGGGCCCCCAGGCGGCAAGGGTTATGTAGCCACCTTGCCCACTTGTGCGCCACTTCTCATTCTGCCCCCCGCTCTGAGGCGGTGGGGACCCCCTAGGCGGCAGGGGTTATTTATCCGCCTTGCCCTCTTGTGGGCCATTTCTCATTCTCACCCCCGATCTGAGGCGATGGGGACCCCCCCGGCGGCAGGGGTTATGTAGCCACCTTACCCACTTGTGGGCTTGTTCTGATTTTGCCCCCCGCTCTGAAGCGGTGGGGACCCCCTAGGCGGCAGGGGTTATGTAGCCACCTTGCCCACTTGTGGGCCACTTCTGATTTTGCCCCCCGCTCTGAAGCGGTGGGGACCCCCTAGGCGGCAGGGGTTATGCAGCCACCTTGCCCACTTGTGGGCCACTTCTCATTTTGCCCCCCTCTCTGAAGCGGTGGGGACCCCCTAGGCGGCAGGGATTATGTCGCCACCTTACCCACTTGTGGGCCATTTCTCCTTTTGCCCCCTGCTCTGAAGCGGTGTGGGGCCCCCAGGCGGCTGCGTTTATGTAGCCACCTTACCCACTTTTTGGGCCACTTCTGATTTTGCCCCCCGCTCTGAAGCGGTGGGGACCCCCTAGGCGGCAGGGGTTATGCAGCCACATTACCCACTTGTGGGCCACTTCTCATTTTGCCCCCCTCTCTGAAGCGGTGGGGACCCCCTAGGCGGCAGGGATTATGTCGCCACCTTACCCACTTGTGGGCCATTTCTCCTTTTGCCCCCTGCTCTGAAGCGGTGTGGGGCCCCCAGGCGGCAAGGGTTATGTAGCCACCTTGCCCACTTGTGCGCCACTTCTCATTCTGCCCCCCGCTCTGAGGCGGTGGGGACCCCCTAGGCGGCAGGGGTTATTTATCCGCCTTGCCCTCTTGTGGGCCATTTCTCATTCTCACCCCCGATCTGAGGCGGTGGGGACCCCCCCGGCGGCAGGGGTTATGTAGCCACCTTACCCACTTGTGGGCTTGTTCTGATTTTGCCCCCCGCTCTGAAGCGGTGGGGACCCCCTAGGCGGCAGGGGTTATGTAGCCACCTTGCCCACTTGTGGGCCACTTCTGATTTTGCCCCCCGCTCTGAAGCGGTGGGGACCCCCTAGGCGGCAGGGGTTATGCAGCCACCTTGCCCACTTGTGGGCCACTTCTGATTTTGCCCCCCGCTGTGAGGCGGTGGGGACCCCCTAGGCGGCAGGGGTTATGTAGCCACCTTGCCCACTTGTGGGCCACTTCTGATTTTGCCCCCCGCTCTGAAGCGGTGGGGACCCCCTAGGCGGCAGGGGTTATTTATCCACTTTGCCCACTTGTGGGCCGGTTCTGATTTTGCCCCCCGCTGTGAAGCGGTGGGGACCCCCCAGGCGGCTGCGGTTATGTAGCCACTTTACCCACTTGTGGGCCGGTTCTGATTTTGCCCCCCGCTCTAAAGCGGTGGGGACCCCCTGGGCGGCAGGGGTTATGTGGCCACCTTGCCCACTTGTGGGCTGGTTCTGATTTTGCCCCCCGCTGTGAAGCGGTGGGGACCCCCTAGGCGGCAGGGGTTATGTAGCTACCTTGCCCACTTGTGGGCCGGTTCTGATTTTGCCCCCCGCTGTGAAGCGGTGGGGACCCCCTAGGCGGCAGGGGTTATGTAGCCACCGTGCCCACTTGTGGGCCGGTTCTGATTCTGCCCCCTGCTCTGAACCGGTGGGCCCCCCCCAGGCGGAAGGGGTTATGTAGCCACCTTACCCACTTGTGGGCCACTTCTCATTCCGCTCCCCGCTCTGAAGCAGTGGGACCCCCTAGGCGCCAGGCGTTATTTATCCACCTTGCTCACTTGTGGGCCATTTCTCATTCTGCCCCCCGCTGTGAGGCGGTGGGGGCCCCCCAGGCGGCTGCGTTTATGTAGCCACCTTACCCCCTTTTTGGGCCACTTCTGATTTTGCCCCCCGCTGTGAAGCGGTGGGGACTTCCTAGGCGGCAGGGGTTATGTAGCCACCTTGCCCACTTGTGGGCCACTTCTGATTTTGCCCCCCGCTCTGAAGCGGTGGGGACCCCCCAAGCGGTAGGGGTTATGTAGCCACCTTGCCCACTTGTGGGCCATTTCTCATTCTGCCCCCCGCTATGAAGCGGTGGGGACCCCCTAGGCGGCAAGGGTTATGTAGCCAGCCACCTTGCGCACTTGTGGGCCACTTCTGTTTTTGCCCCCCGCTGTGAAGCGGTGGGGACCCCCTAGGTGGCAGGGGTCATGTAGCCACCTTGCCCACTTGTGGGCCACTTCTAATTCTGCCCCCCGCTCTAAAGCGGTGGGGACCCCCGAGGCGGCAGGGGTTATGTAGCCACCTTACCCCCTTTTTGGGCCACTTCTGATTTTGCCCCCCTCTCTGAAGCGGTGGGGACCCCCTAGGCGGCAGGGGTTATTTATCCACCTTACCCACTTGTGGGCCACTTCTGATTTTGCCCCCCGCTCTGAAGCGGTGGGGACCCCCCAAGCGGTAGGGGTTATGTAGCCACCTTGCCCACTTGTGGGCCATTTCTCATTCTGCCCCCCGCTATGAAGCGGTCGGGACCCCCTAGGCGGCAAGGGTTATGTAGCCACCTTGCGCACTTGTGGGCCACTTCTGTTTTTGCCCCCCGCTGTGAAGCGGTGGGGACCCCCTAGGTGGCAGGGGTCATGTAGCCACCTTGCCCACTTGTGGGCCACTTCTAATTCTGCCCCCCGCTCTAAAGCGGTGGGGACCCCCGAGGCGGCAGGGGTTATGTAGCCATCTTGCCCACTTGTGGGCCACTTCTGATTTTGCCCCCCGATCTGAGGCAGTGGGGACCCCCTAGGCGGCAGGGGTTGTGTAGCCACCTTGGCCACTTGTGGGCCAGTTCTGGTTTTGCACCCCGCTCTGAAGCGGTGGGGACCCCCTAGGTGGCAGGGGTTACGTAGCCACCTTGCCCACTTGTGGGCCACTTCTGATTTTGCCCCCGGCTTCGAGGCGCTATGGACCTCCGAGGCGGCAGGGGTTATGTAGCCACCTTGCCCACTTGTGGGCACTTCTGATTTTGCTTCCCGCTCTGAGGCGGTGGGGACCCCCTAGGCGGCAGGGGTTATGTAGCCACCTTGCCCACTTGTGGGCCACTTCTGATTTTGCCCCCCGCTCTGGAGCGGTGGGGACCCCTCAGGCGGCAGGCGTTATTTATCCACTTTGCCCACTTGTGGGCCACTTCTGATTGTGCCCCCCGCTCTGAAGCGGCGGGGACCCTCCAGGCAGCAGGGGTTACGTAGCCACCTTGCCCACTTGTGGGCCACTTCTGATTTTGCCCCCCGCTGCGAACCGTTGGGGACCCCCTAGGCGGCAGGGGTTATGCAGCCACCTTGCCCACTTGTGGGCCAGTTCTGATTTTGCCCCACGCTCTAAAGCGGCGGGGACCCTCCAGGCGGCAGGGGTTACGTAGCCACCTTGCCCACTTGTGGGCCACTTCTGATTTTGCCCCCCGCTGTGAAGCGGTGGGGACCCCCTAGGCGGCAGGGGTTATGCAGCCACCTTGCCCACTTGTGGGCCAGTTCTGATTTTGCCCCCCGCTGTGAGGCGGTGGGGACCCCCTAGGCGGCAGGGGTTATGTAGCCACCTTGCCCACTTGTGGGCCACTTCTGATTTTGCCCTCCGCTGTGAAGCGGTGGGGACCCCCTAGGCGGCAGGGGTTATGCAGCCACCTTGCCCACTTGTGGGCCAGTTCTGATTATGGCCCCCGCTCTAAAGCGGTGGGGACCCCCTAGGCGGCAGGGGTTATGTAGCCACCTTGCCCACTTGTGGGCCACTTCTGATTTTGCCCCCCGCTGTGAAGCGGTGGGGACCCCCTAGGCGGCAGGGGTTATGCAGCCACCTTGCCAACTTGTGGACCGCTTCTGATTTTGCCCCCCGTTGTGAAGCGGTCGGGACCCCCTAGGCGGCAGGGGTTATGTAGCCAACTTGCCCACTTGTGGGCCGCTTCTGATTTTGTCCCCCTCTCCCAAGCGGTGGGGACCCCCCAGGCGTCAGTATTTATGTAGCCACCTTGCCCACTTGTGGGCCAGTTCTGATTGTGCCCCCGCTCTGACGCCTTCGGGACCCCCCAGGCGGCAGGGGTTATGTAGCCACCTTCCCCACTTGTGGGCCACTTCTAATTGTGCCCCCCGCTCTGAAGCGGTGGGGACCCCCTAGGCGGCAGGGGTTATGTAGCCACCTTGCCCACTTGTGGGCCAGTTCTGATTTTGCACCCCGCTCCGAAACGGTGGGGACCCCCTAGGCGGCAGGGGTTATGTAGCCACCTTGCCCTCTTGTGGGCCACTTCTGATTTTGCCCCCGGCTTCGAGGCGTTGGGGACCCCCTAGGCGGCAAGGGTTATGTAGCCACCTTGCCCACTTGTGGGCACTTCTGATTTTGCCCCCCGCTCTGAAGCTGCGGGGACCCCTCAAGCGGCAGGGGTTATTTATCCACCTTGCCCACTTGTGGGCCACTTCTGATTTTGCCCCCCGCTCTGGAGCCGTGGGGACCCCTCAGGCGGCAGGCTTTATTTATCCACCTTGCCCACTTGTGGGCCACTTCTAATTGTGCCCCCCGCTCTGAAGCGGCAGGGACCCTCCAGGCGACAGGGGTTACGTAGCCACATTGCCCACTTGTGGGCCACTTCTGATTTTGCCCCCCGCTGTGAAGCGGTGGGGACCCCCTAGGCGGCAGGGGTTATGCAGCCACCTTGCCCACTTGTGGGCCAGTTCTGATTTTGCCCCCCGCTCTAAAGCGGTGGGGAGCCCCAGGCGGCCGGGGTTATTTATCCACCTTGCCCACTTGTGGACCGCTTCTGATTTTGCCCCCCGCTGTGAAGCGGTGGGGACCCCCTAGGCGGCAGGGGTTATGTAGCCAACTTGCCCACTTGTGGGCCGCTTCTGATTTTGCCCCCCTCTCCCAAGCGGTGGGGACCCCCGAGGGGTCAGTATTTATGTAGCCACCTTGCCCACTTGTGGGCCAGTTCTGATTTTGCCCCCCGCTCTGAAGCGGTGGGGACCCTCCAGGCGGCAGCGGTTACGTAGCCACCTTGCCCACTTGTGGGCCACTTCTGATTTTGCCCCCCGCTCTGAGGCGGTGGGGACCCCCTAGGCGGCAGGGGTTATGCAGCCACCTTGCCCACTTGTGGGCCAGTTCTGATTTTGCCCCCCGCTCTGAGGCGGTGGGGACCCCTCAGGCGGCCGGGGTTATTTATCCACCTTGCCCACTTGTGGACCGCTTCTGATTTTGCCCCCCGCTGTGAAGCGGTGGGGACCCCCTAGGCGGCAGGGGTTATGCAGCCACCTTGCCCACTTGTGGGCCACTTCTGATTTTGCCCCCCGCTCTAAAGCGGTGGGGACCCCCCAGGCGGCAGGGGTTATGTAGCCACCTTGCCCACTTGTGGGCCAGTTCTGATTTTGCCCCCCGCTCTAAAGCGGTGGGGAGCCCCAGGCGGCCGGGGTTATTTATCCACCTTGCCCACTTGTGGACCGCTTCTGATTTTGCCCCCCGCTGTGAAGCGGTGGGGACCCCCTAGGCGGCAGGGGTTATGTAGCCAACTTGCCCACTTGTGGGCCGCTTCTGATTTTGCCCCCCTCTCCCAAGCGGTGGGGACCCCCGAGGGGTCAGTATTTATGTAGCCACCTTGCCCACTTGTGGGCCAGTTCTGATTTTGCCCCCCGCTCTGAAGCGGTGGGGACCCTCCAGGCGGCAGCGGTTACGTAGCCACCTTGCCCACTTGTGGGCCACTTCTGATTTTGCCCCCCGCTCTGAGGCGGTGGGGACCCCCTAGGCGGCAGGGGTTATGCAGCCACCTTGCCCACTTGTGGGCCAGTTCTGATTTTGCCCCCCGCTCTGAGGCGGTGGGGACCCCTCAGGCGGCCGGGGTTATTTATCCACCTTGCCCACTTGTGGACCGCTTCTGATTTTGCCCCCCGCTGTGAAGCGGTGGGGACCCCCTAGGCGGCAGGGGTTATGCAGCCACCTTGCCCACTTGTGGGCCACTTCTGATTTTGCCCCCCGCTCTAAAGCGGTGGGGACCCCCCAGGCGGCAGGGGTTATGTAGCCAACTTGCCCACTTGTGGGCCAGTTCTGATTTTGCCCCCGCTCTGAAGCCTTCGGGACCCCCTAGGCGGCAGGGGTTATGTAGCCACCTTGCCCACTTGTGGGCCAGCTCTGATTTTGCCCCCCGCTTTGAAGCGGTGGGGACCCCCCTAGGCGGCAGGGGTTATGTAGCCACCTTACCCACTTTTGGGCCACTTCTCATTCTGCCCCCCGCTCCCATGCGGTGGGGACCCCCCAGGCGGCAGGGGTTATGTAGCCACCTTGCCCACTTGTAGGCCACTTCTCATCATGTCCCCCGTTGTGAACCGCTGGGGACCCCCTAGGCGGCAGGGGTTATGTAGCCACCTTACCCACTTGTGCGTTGCAGGGGTGAGGTAGCCACTTTGCCCACATGTGCGCCCCCAGGGCGGCAAGGGTTAGGTAGCCAGTACTGATTTTCTTTCCGCGCTTGGTGTTGGGGGCCCCAAGATGATAGGGGTTATGTAGACTGTCTGCCTAAATGTGGGCCCCTTAGCCAACAAGGGTTAGGTAGTCTTTTGTGCTTTTCTGCCGTCGCGTGGCGTTGTGTGGCCCCGGTATCAAAGGGCCAAGCCACGGAGTCCCGCAAGCGCCTGCGGCCCGGGGCGGGGCCGGAAAGCTGCAAGAAGCCCAAGAGGTCAACCACCAAGCCGGGGAGGGGGGTTAAGCGGAGGGGGCAAGGGCGGAAGCCCGGGAGCAAGAACAAAAATGCGGGGTATCCAAGGCTCCATCTTCTTAAGACGTGGAAGAACAGCGACCCCCCCTGGGGTATACATTGATGTCGTTGGTGACGCGGCTTTCGAACCTCATGACGCTACGGGAGTTCGAGTCGAGGGAGGAATCGCACGACTTTGATGCCCTTGGGCAATGGGCACTCGGTCCCGCCCCCACCCAAGGGGGGGAGCCGCCCATGCAACTGTGGCGGCTTGCGCGGGCCCACCTCCTCCCGGGAGAGGACCAGCCCGCGACGGACGAGAGTGATGATGCTGAGGAGCAGGTGGAAGCGGAGGACGAGGAGGACATGGACCTCTTCGGCGGGCAAGTGGCCGCCGATCCAGCGCCGGCAGACGAAGACGTGGTGGTCAAGGAGGAGGACGCCAACCCGGAAGAGGACCCGTTCGCAGGCAACGTGGAAGTCAAGGAGGAGGACGCCAACCCGGAAGAGGACCCGTTCGCGGGCAACGTGGACGTCAAGGAGGATCTTCCTACCTTGAACAATTTGACTCATCACAACCGTGTTCCCTTGGCACTCCTATCTCCTTGTCACCATTAAGTGATCATGTGCTTGCATCCCAACAATCAAGTGCCTCTTTCAAGTTGTCCGCTATTGGTGAGATTAAACTCAGTCAGAATTGGGAAAATTTGAAACGGCAAATTGACAGGCGGGATTTCAAGGAGAGGCTCCAAGAAATAAACCCAAATTTCGTATCTTTTGTGCGAAGCCAACCATGTCACATATTTCGAGCAGCTTGCGAAGAAGTTTTCTTGAATGAAAGTGAGGAGAGGGAAGAAATAAAGGATACCGCCAGAGGCATATTGTCCAAACGGAATGGGGGCAACCCAATGAGTCGAGCCAAGGACCAATGTGCCCAAGATAACGCTTTTCAAATTCAAGATCAACCTTTGCATCTTCCTCCTGCGACCAAGCCATACCACCATGAAATTCTTGGGCTTCCGCGCCACGCCCCACTTGAGAATGTCAAAGCTCAGTCACGGAAATTGGTATTTTGGGCTCAAGTGCAACATGATGACATCTTATGGAGAATACATCATGCAAGATATGTTTTGATTGATGCACGTGATGAACCAGCTATGTGTCCCCATGGGCCAAGATCGCGGTGATGATCCTGCCATGTGGCCAATTGATTCCATGTGGTGGTCGGACACGACCTCCATTCCTCTTCCCAACGGACAATGCATTCCACCGAGTGTGTGCCATGGAGACCTTGCCCACGAGGCACGTTGGCTCTAACAAGGATGTACCAGAATATGCGGATTTTGCCCCACCATTCTCGCTAAGCATTCAACCGGATTTGTGCAATCTTTGTAGTTGATGCCTATCGGAGATCTCTGGAGTTGGTTGCAATGGGGTCTGACTTTGGTTGGACTTCTGAACGGTATGTGGGCAAAGAATATGCCGTGGGCCGATTCGTGGTGAATGTACAATCTGACGGAATCATCCGAATCTCCCTGGAGGAAGTTCCAATGGTTGGCTTCTGTCTTCTTCCACTGGACTTCCGGGGTCAAACCTATCCATTTGCTTACAACGGAGTCGAATTCCCATTCCACGTGCGTTTTGATTGTGACCTGGCTAGTGTCTCAATTGTCATTGTCGAGCACACGGGGACTGTGCAGCAAGACACTAAAGTCATCGAAAATCACTGTGAGGCTTTCACCCTGTCGCTGGCCCGACTGGGGGCTACTTGGGGCCGAGTTTTGACCAATGGGTGGAACCCACGGCAAACATCACCGAATTCTCCACGTACCAGCGGGTGTTGTCGGGTGATTGGTGCCCCTTGGTTGCCCAGCATCGCACAACAAAGAGCTCCAAATCGTGAGAGCAAGTCCTCAACACTACAAGCCCCTTTACGCTTTCAATGTTCAAGCGGAAGATGGACCCAAGCGGGACGGAGCAAGCTGGACCAAATTGAGTTGTAGAATATTAGTGATACTCAATTTGCCCAACTTGAGCCCAATTTGGTGAGGCCAAACCCAAAGCAAGCTTTGTATTCTTTAGGTGATTTGAGCGTGTCCCTATTGTCCGATGAGTTCATATATGGTTGGTGCTTTTTTATGGCCATAGCGGCCGGGCACCCCTCCCGCCCACGGCTGGGATCTCTGGTGCTGTACACAGCCCGAGGGCTACCCGGCCGCCGGGACCAGCGGGACGACGCAACTCAGGCGGGCCATGACCTCACCCCCCCGAGCGGCGGCGCACCTCCCCCCGCACACCCCTCCCGTGCCTGACCAGCAAGCCCTCCGGACCCCCCAGAAGCACACGGCTGGCCCAGTCTGAACGGGCACCAGGGTGCACCGTCGACCCCACAGCGGGCGGACGGCGGCACCCGCGCGGGACCACGACGAACACAAGCGATTCGCAGCGAATGATTGGACTAGTGCCCGCTGTGCTTGCTTGCGACTGTGCCTCTGCCTGTGACTCCGAGGACCAAGTGGCCTTGGGGGGGGGGGGGGGCAGCGACCCGCACGGGCGGCGGGGGGGGGGGGGGGGAGAAGGGCGGGGGTACAGATGGAGGACACCAGGTGCGGGTCCACCACGGCGCGGGCGCGACCCAGTTTGCGAGGTGAGGGGCCACCGGCTCTCCCCCCCCCCCCCCCCTGGGGCGGCGGAGGCCGCCCTACAGCATAGCGCGCGCCCCAGGACGGATACAGGGCAGCGGAGGGGGGGGCTGGGCCCACAGCACCGGCCGCAGGGCAGAGGGACCAGCAGGCGCGCGCGTGGGACGGGGCAGTGCGTGGCGCGACTCGCAACGACGCACAACAGCGTAGGCGCGGGGGCCAAGGAGCGGAGCGCCGCGGTCAGACCCCCGGGGTCGCGAGGACGTACCCCCCCCCCCCCCGTAGGCGGGCCCGGCCCGGCGCGGCCACACGCGGGGCCCAGGGGCACGGCCACCCCGGAGGGATGTCCGGGCAAGGCGCGACCGCAGTCGTGGATCCGGACGTGGCTGCACGGTACCCCCCCCCCCCCCCCCACCGAGAGGTGCAGCGTCGGCCCTCGTGCTCTGCACAGCGCAGTACACATGCAGAATGACCCGCCGCACCTTTGCGTACCCCGGGTACCGTGCCCTCCCGCCGCCGTCCCGGTACCGCATGGGCCGGCGCGGGATGTAGCCGCTCTCCCGTGGCCGCCGGCTGGCCTGTGCGCAGCAGATGCGCCGCTGGGTGGCGCGGGGCGACCCGGCACCGGCCATCCGCCGCTGGCTCGCCCAGGTGAGCCGCGCGCTGCCCCCTCACCGCCCGTGCTCGGAGGGGACCCTCGCGGCCGTCGCTTGCACCCTCTACGGCCTCGAGGGCCCGGCCCCCTGCCTTCTCCGCCCGGAGGACATCCTCATGGGAGGCTTCCTCCACTGGACGGACACGGGCGCGGACCACGGGTGGGGGCTGTCGACCCTGAAGCGTCCCCCAAGGCCTGGCGGTGTCGCGCCCCGCACTCCACGAGGCCCTCGGCTGGCGATATTGGCGGGCGGCCCCACTCAGGCGGTCCCCCCGCCTCCATTGGAGGGAGGGTGTGCAACTCTCCCAGGTCGCCCCCCTGCTGGCGCCCCTCTGGGACCAGGGCCCCCTCCCGGCCCGCCGAGCCGGAGCAGCCGCCCCGCGGCCCTGGATCGCCGGGTACTCCTTGTCGAGGGGTGGGACGACGAGGCTGAGGGCTCCGGAGGCCATTGGGTGGGTATCACCCACGGCGGCTCCATCCGGTGCCTCCCGCGGGGCGACAGGCCCCTCGCCCCGCCCAAGGACCCGCACGCAGCCGCCGCGGTGCTGGCCTCCATCCCGCGGGTGTACGCTGTGTGGTACGCGGTGCTGCCAGCCCCGGGGGCGCCACAGCCGCCCCCGCAGCACCACTACTCCCGCGCGGAGGGCGACGCCCACGCTCGGGCGTGGCTCGCGGTCCGCGAGCTCGTGGCGGCGTGGCGGCGGCGCCGCGGGGTGCAGGTCGTGTTCCACGCGCCGTGACCCAGGTGTGCTGTCACTGGGCAGCCCTACCGCTAAGCCCTACCGCTGAGGCCACCGAGGCCCTCCCCCCCTCCCCTCCCTCGCCTCCCCCCCCCCCCCCAACCCGGCGAGCGTGGAACGCAGCGGGCGAGGACACCGACCCTCCCCCCGGGGCAGCGGTTTCTGCGCAGCCCCACAGCCCCCTCGATTGGTAACGGGGCGGGAGCGGGCCGAGGGGGTGCGGCGACCCCCCCCCCCCCCCCCAGCGAGCGTCGCGCGACCTCCTCCCCCCACCCCCTCCCCGCCCAACCCGCGGCACGGCGACAAGCCTCCCCCCCCCCCCCCCGGCCCGCAGTTGCGGCTGGGTGTGCACCGCATGCATGGCCAGCCGATATGCAGAGTCGTCGGGACAGCCATCGAGCGCCCCCAGGCGGTCTCTGAGCCTCAAGTTCGGCCCTCAAATCAAATGAAATCAACCCCCCCCCCCCCCAACACCCCAAATTGCCCCACCTGGACCCCCCCCCCCCAACCCTCCTGACTGCCCCCCCCCCCCCCCCATTGCCCCTCCGTGAAACCCCCCTCCAATGCCCCACCCCCCACCCCCCCACCACCCCCTTCGGCCCAGTTCTACTACTTGGGGGGGAGAGTCGCATACAAAAGCAAGGAGATGCCCCCCCCGCGCGGCAAGGGTTATGTATCCTAATTGCCTACATGTGGGCCCCCAAATGTTTGCCCACATCTAGGCCCCCTCAACAAGGGTTAGGTAGCCACCTCTGATTTTCTTCGCACTCTTGGCGCTAGGAACTCCCGAGATAGCAACGGACATATAGCCACTTTGCCCACATGTGGGCCCCCGAAACGGCAAGGGTTAGGTAGGCACGTCTAATTTTCTTCCCGCGCTTGGCGGTGGGAACCCCAGCACGGGAGGGCTTATGTATCCTAATTGCCTACATGTAGGCCCCTGAGGCAAGGGTTAGGTAGCAACTT
The DNA here is from genome assembly GCA_964036045.1 of Eutreptiella sp. 'Long Island Sound 2002'. NCBI lineage: Eukaryota > Euglenozoa > Euglenophyceae > Eutreptiales > Eutreptiaceae > Eutreptiella > Eutreptiella sp. 'Long Island Sound 2002'. Next base: position 49,973,824 of record OZ038388.1, on the reverse strand, counting down.
ATGATGTTATCCCCGCGCTTGGCGTTGGGGACCCACGAGACGGCAGGAGCTATGTAGCCACCTTGCCCACATGTGGGCCTCCAAGACAGGAAGGGTTAGGTATCCACTTCTACTTTTGTCCCTTCGCTTGGCGTTGGGAACTCCCGAGAAGGCAGGGGTTATGTAGCCACTTTGCCCACATATGGGCCCCAAGACGGCAGGGGTTACGTAGCCACTTTGGCCACATGCAGGCCTCCAAGATAGCAAGGGTTATGTAGCGACTTCTGATTTTCTCCCCGCGCTTGGTGTTGTGGACCCCCGAGATGGCAGGAGCTATGTAGCCACTTTGCCCACATATGGGCCCCGAGATGGCATGGGGTTAGGTAGCCACTTTTGCTTTTGTCCCTGCCCTTGGCGTTGGAGACCCCCGAGATGGCAGGCGTTAGTTAACCCTTTCTGATTTTCTGGCGTTGGGAACCCCCGAGATGGCACGGGTTATGTAGCCACTTTGCCCACATGTGGGCCCCCGAGACGGCAAGGGTTAGATAGCCACTTCTGATTTTCTTCCCGCGCTTGGCGTTGGAGAACCCAGAGATGGCAGGGGTTATGTAGCCACTTTGCCCACATGCGGGCCCCCGAGACGGCAGGGGTTAGGCAGCCGCTTCTGATTTTCTTCGCACGCTTGGCGTTGGTGATCTCCCCCTCCACCCCACCCCAAGGGGCTTCTGTCCCACAAATAGGGGAAGTGGGGAATTGGTGTCCAAACTTGAGAAGTCTCCTCTCCGGGACTGGTCTTTAAGACACTGCCTAGGGGCCACCAATGAATTCCTCTCTAAGTTGGTAGTGGTGATGGCACATGTGGCAGCAGTGCAAATCACCAATGCGAGGAGGGCATGACGGTCCAAGTGAGCTCCAGAATTAGGGGATGCACCACCGCGTCTTCCGACACCTTGTCCTATCCGGTTTAGCCGCCATCAAGTGACCAGCATGACGAGGCCGGGCGTGCTCTCCATCCATCGCACCAATCACTAGCCGGATGGGGTTTGGTTGCTGAAGCGGGGAGAATTGTGTCGTCTTGCACTGTGCATTGTGGAGGTGAGCCCCACGCATCATTGCTCGCCACCTTCTACCCATGCTCCTCGAGCCATGCCAGAAAGACACCACCACCACAAAGCGGACACAATGAATCCTGCAGCGACACTAGGCTTTGGAGCTTCTTCTATTGTTGAAGGGAAGTCTATGCATGTGCCTTGGGGGCAGCTCAAACCTTCCAAACCAAAGCTGACACGGAGTGTTCATTCCACCAGTTGCTTGCTTCACCCACGGCTGTCAACCGTGTGCAAGTTGAAACTCTTAGCCTGCGCTCAAGCCCTCCATCATCCAAATCTCACGTGTCCACCTCTTTGACCTGCTCTGGTACGTGCATCTTGTGCTCTTGACTGTCAATCCTTCGCATGTTTCCATATGCCGCTTATCATAGACAAAAGGTCTTCGACGATGTCACACGTGATGAATATCAACGTCACAGATCAAGACTCAAGGGAAACAGCCCTTGTGTTGCTTGACCTCAACCATCCTATTGAATTTGATATGTTTTGTGCATTGGTGGCTTCCTCGCTCAAGCACCCCAGTAAGCGCCTCTTTCAGCCGGATGGCACAGAGATAAGAACAACAGAGGAGCTTATTTCAGCGGTAGCCATCGTTAGGGATAGCTGTAAACAGCAAGATGCTCATCTTGATGGTGACATCCATGTGGATTATGAGATTGTCTCTACAGATGGTACCGATTTTGCCTGCAAATGGGGGGACCACCAAAACTATCGCTTTGGTGACATGCTGATCAATCCTATGAAAAGGTTATTTCAGTGGAATAAACGACCAATTAAGGAGCCTCCGCAGCCGCCCTCTTTGCCACTTTCGGGGAATTTGCATAACATTGGCCGTGATGCTTGGTCTGCATTTTTGACTATTGAGGCGAGCTATGGCCCTCTTGTTAAGCTTCGCCTCTTCAATGATGTGGTCTATGTGTGTGCCGATCCAAAGACATTTGACGCAATCTCCCAAGTGCCGAACAAGCGTCTGCCCAAATGCACGTTTGGCATGAAGACAATGGCATCCCAAGGGGTCTTCATTGCTGATGGCCAGCAGTGGGAGTTTGGGCGGGCTTCCCTCCAGCAGAAGCTCACCCCAGAGGCCCTCGATGATTTGGTGCCTGTGTTTGTTGAGAAGACACAAGAGTTGCAAGGCGAGGCCCTTGCATTGGACTTGGAGGCCAAAGAAGTAGATGTGATGGATTGGATAGAGCGACTAACGTACGATGTCATTTGTAAAGTTGGCTTTGCGTACGATCCGAGGATGTTGGCCCGTCACAACGGCGAGAAGGAGCCGTTTGTGGAGGTCTTTGATGACTTGCTTGAGATAAGCATCTCCGCGGCGTTGTATGGGGCACTTGATTTTACGGGTTCAATGAAACAGCAATTTGAAGCGAAGACTCGGTTCCTAAATCAGTCACTGGATGAGATGATTGAGAGTGCACGGTCAAAGCCTGGGACTAGTCTCTTGCACCACTTGCTGGCTGCAAAGTGTCCGTTAACGGGGCGTGGCTTTGACGATTCAGAGCTCCGGGACCAACTCATCACACTTCTAGTGGCCGGCCACAAGACCACAACGTTGCTGTTAACGTGGTCATTGTGGCACATTGCAACGAATGGGGATGTGGAACTTCAACTACTGCATGAGCTTGAGCAGGTTTTTGGAGACGATACGACGCGCCCTCCAACTGGGGCCGATTTGCGCAAGCTTCAATTCCTCGACAAAGTGATCAAGGAGACCCTAAGACTGGCTTCACCTGTTCAAGTGGCACAACGGGGTCTTTCGCAACCCATTGAAGTGGGAGAGTACACGTTGATGCCCGGTGGCCACAGGGGCCGTGGCAGATAATGGGTTGCCCTCCACATAATGGCCATCTCCCATGCAGAAAAGTATTGGGGCAAAGATGTGCTAGAGTTTCGGCCTAACAGGTTTGAACCCGAGAGTATGAAGTTGTGGCATCCCTTTCAGTATGTTCCTTTCGGAGGGGGCAAGCGGCTATGCATCGGCAACCTTTTCGCAATTACGCAGGTGAAGGTGGTCTTGGCGTTGCTTTTGCGGAAGTATTCTCTGAGGGCCGTGCCGGGCAAGGATGTCAAGATTGATCCCAACGATCTGGCGACCCCGTTGTGTGCCGCCAAGGGGGGAGGCGTTTGGCTACGGTTCTTCAAGCGTGTGAGCTGGGACCAAAAGATACCCCACACAGAGAGGCCATCTGCAGGAGCACTCATGGAGCAGGCCAAGGGGACACAACAAAGCCAAGTGGATGGTAAGGGCCAACCCATGTTCATCATTTGGGGCGGAGATTTTGGAACCACAAAGAAATTGGCCATGTCATTGCACGACGCTGCGCAAAGGAGCCACTTTTCAGTCACTATGACATCGAGTGAAGAGGCTACGATGAAGGACCTAATTGAGTTGGGCAACGATGCAGTGGTGGTGGTATTGATGGCCACCTACAACGGACACCCTCCCACTAGCGCAGCGAACTTTGTGGCAAGCCTTCATGCGGCAGGTGACAAAGGGGACCAGGGGCACAAAGTCTTAAAGGGCAAGCGTTTCGCGGTGCTTTCCATTGGCAATTCCAACTGGATCTCCACGTTTGCGAAAACGGGTCGCCAAGTTGACAATGCCCTAGAGCGGTGTGGTGCAGACCGACTATTCGCGTCAGAGGTTGCGGACAAAAACTCTACTTTTGACCAGGATGCCCTCATGTGGCGCCACATGCTCTTTACAACGTTGGGCACCCCATGTTGTGACGCACCCCCCCAAGAGGCGCTACACGAAGCCCCCGCAAGTTACCTTACATTTGAGGGTGATGCGACCACTGCCGCAAGCCAGGAGCTGCTAGCAGAATGGAAGGACTGCACCCGCCCCGCCCTCTTGGCACATTTGGGGTACGACTATTGCCGTATGCTGCGGAACGATGAGGTATGCGGCACACCTCCGGAGTCAGACTGCTACAGATCAGTAAAGCGTATCGAGGTCTCTTTGCCGCCCGGGGCTAGCTACGAGTGCGGAGATCACTTGGAGGTGCTGCCCATCAACCCCCCAAGTGTTGTTCAGTCCATTTGTGAGTTTTTGAGGATTCATCCGGAGGCAGCATTACGTCCCTACTCGAGCCGCAGTGCAACGGACCGCGACAAGCGCGCCTCGTGGCTACTAGGCAAAGATGTTGTTGTCCAAGACATGATCTCTCTTTATTGTGATGTGCTGAGCATTCCCTCACAAGAGGCACTAGCTGCAATGGCCGACGCTACACAAGAAGTGCAAGATCGAGAGAGTATCCGGCGGCTCATCAAGGTGATGATCTCCAGGCATATGAGTCGTGGAGGGCGCAACAGAAGACCTTCCTTGATGCCTTCCAGGAATGGCCCTCCATCAACCTAGCACTTGCGAGGTTGATTGACATCACGCCGCATGTGCAACCCCGACTCTATTCCATCGCCTCATCCCCCCGCACAAATCCAGAAAGCATCGAGCTTTGCCTTGGGGTGGTGCGTTACGACACACCGTGCGGCGCAACCAGGTATGGGCTAGCCTCGTCCATGATTGCGGGGAAGCTTGCCAACAAGGACGGGGTGGTTTGCAAGGTGAAGAAAGCCCCCCATATGCGATTGCCAGCTGATCCAGCCGTGCCTATTGTTTGTGTTTGTGGGGGCACAGGGATTGCCTCCTTCCTTGGTTTTCTTCAAGATCGGGCGGCCCAAAAACAAGCAGGGATGGTTGTCGGTGAGGTTGCATTATATTTTGGGTGCCGGAGTGATTATGATTTTCTGCATGAGGGCCAGCTCCGCGAATGGGAAGCCGATGGCATTTGTCGCTTGTCCGTGTCCTACTCACGTAAGTCTGGTGTGGAAAAGGAGTATGTGTACAAAGCAGTGCAGCGAGACGCTGATAAACTCCGAGCGCTCCTAGGTGAGCAGTCTAGAGGGTGTTTCTACATTTGTGGTTCTGCTTCCACACTTGCAAAGGACACCACGAGGGTGATGCACAATGTCTTAGGACATGGGGACTCCGCCCGTGGGAGGGAGGTTTTCAATGTGCTGCAGGAGTGCGGACGTATAATATTGGATGTATGGGGCTGAAGTGCTTGCCGTGTCGGCATTGCAATATCAGGGCCTTCCACTTTGCAATACGCCCGTGCAGAGTGTGATGATGGCACACCACCGCCATCCATGAGGCACACATGGGACACATGCGCGTGCACACACACAAGATACGCACCAGCTACCTTGCAAGAGGGCTCTGTCACAAGGTACCCACCCTAAGGGGGACCCGGGATCCATTCTGGGCCCACCAGCACTCAAGCGGACGAGGAGCGCACCCGCCGACAAAGGTTGCACATACACCGAGGATGGGGCCCTATGCTTATTCTACTGCTAGCAGTAGAACCAAATCAATGAACAGCAAGATCACTCAAACTTGCAGGTATATATGGGATTACGCACAGGCTACTCCACCCACTGTTTTGCATGTTCTTTTGCATTTTGTCTGTTTTCAAGACCAACATTTTGTGTCTTTTTTTTTTTCTTACAGAAACTGCTGCTTTTGGGCTCCCTGAAATGAGCCTGGACCACGGGGCCTGTTGGGCAATGTGGGTACAACCACACAACCCTGTCCCCTGTACAAAAGTTAGAGGACTCGAAATTGAGTAAACTCAGTGTGTTGAGACCATTTCATCGCACCTCATCAAGTGTCATAAAGTCATTGTTACTCGGTTGGCTGGCATGAAATGAATGGCTTGGTGGGCTGACAAGGTTTGCTGCAGCATGGCCGTTTTTGTGCATTAGAAGGACCACCCATCTACTTGTTGTCCTCAATATTGTTGGAGACTTCTATTGTCTTGGGGGGGGGGGGGGCACGGAGACCCAAACTTGCACATGCAGTGCCCCTGTGGCATGCCTGTACGAAGTATTCGATCTCAAAGTCATGGCCTTGTTGCAGCTTTCACATGTTGCTTAATCGCTTTTCTTGCTCCGTTCTTGTTTCGTGGGATGTATGTATGTGTGTGTGTGTGTGTGTGTGTGTGTATGTGTGTGCATGTGCCGGGGGAAAACCATATTAAGGAGGGACCCAAGCATGAGTCAACCAGGCCGGCCACTATTGGCGCTTGTGTAATTTGGCTAACTAGAGTTAAATTTAGAGTTGTGCATTGTCAAGACATGAAATGTGTACATATGGGATGTATGTAAGTTTATTAGAGTCCGGCACTTTTTCCCTTTTTTGCTTGCGATGGGATGTGGGTGTCTTCAATTCCATCGAGCATCATCAGTCGCAAAAAATTGTCCATCGAAAGAGTTGACCCCCCCCCCCCCCTCCTCCAGTAGTTCTTATGGCACAATGGCTGGCAGGTAGTGGCGACTTGGGTCTCTATTGCTTACCCTCGTTACAAGGAGAATAACCCCACATAGACACACACACATAATGGCATCAGAGATAATAGGTCCTGAACCTTGCTCCTCAAGATCATGGGATCCAAGGCCACCACAAGAAAAGAGGACAGTCTCCCCGTTCAGGATATATGTGGACATGCATCAGCAGGATGAATTTCCTCTTTGCAGTTTTTTTGTTTTTCTCGTAGCTTTGGCTTGGTGTTGTGAATTTCCATGGTGACTGCAAAATTAATGGTGCATCCATGTGCATAGCAACCCAGCAACCCATGCCCTGCCACCGCGACCCCCCCTTTCAGTCCATCAATTTGCCCTTATGGGGTACCTATGGGGCACTTAAGTACCAAAAAGTGCCCCTGAGGCCGTACAAGTGCCCCTGTCTCTCCCATCAGCCACCTCGCAGAAGGGTTCAATAAGTGCCCATGGGCACACCATGGGTTACTCATGCGTGCCCCACAAGTCTTGCACAAGAACTTGATTGGCGCTCCATAGGCACTGAGGGCTGTTGTGGGGTGCCTATGGGGCGCTTATTGGGTACAAATCATGCGCCTATGGGGTGAGCAGTTGCCCGTAGGCATATGCGCTGTTTGAGCACCTTTGAGGGATTTGAGCCCCTACCTTGTTGTTTAAGGTTCGAGTTTTGCAGGCTTTTGTTTCCGCAATCCTCCTGTGGAGGCCATGCCGGCGAGCTTCGACCATGGCCATCTCCCGATTGAGGTGGCCGCATGGACGATGGAACACGTCCTAGAGTGGTCGAATGCTGTCCTGCTAAAGAAATACCCGGAAAGGCAATTGGATGACGTGGGTGATAACATCACTCGGCATTTAATCGATGGCTCTATCTTGATGCAACTCACACCAGCAGAGTGGCAAGAAGTGGTCCCATTATTGGGGCCCCGAAAGACGTTAACATTGGAGCTCCAACGTCTCATTGGCCCCACGAGTAGATGGGAGGCTGATGAGTCCCCCAACCTCAAACCTCCTGTTGACAAAGGTCCGCGTGCTGCTTTGATGCGCACGCGTAGCAAGATCCATGTTGCACGGGCAATGGCGGCGTTTAAACGGGACCACGCCCCTGCGCGTTCCCGCACCGAGGGGCTTGCTGAAGGGGAGGAGAGGCCTTTGCCGGACCTTCCGCATGCCTCTTCCATCGCATCTCATGGGAACGTGTTGAGAAATCTTATGAATATGAGGGGGCTCTCTGACTTTTCGTCTGTTCATGCGTCGGAAGTCAGCAATGCCCGTTCTCTTGCATCTCCACGGTCTTCACCATCTCCTCCGCAATATGTATCCCCCAGACGCCGGTATTCTGGACTGTCCGCCCTCTCCGTCATCGGTACCCAAAGTCGTGATTCGAAAGATTCAAAGCCATACCCTGCAATCGCCTCAGCCTCAAGAGTCGATGATTTGGAAGCTTCAACCAAAAGCCAGAATGTCGCCGACTTTTTGTCGCACAAGAGGCCGGGCGAGCAAAGGGAGGCCATTATGATGATTCCGCGCCAAGCGGACAGCATCTTCGAGGATTCCGTGCATCTATTCCGACGGTCCGCCTTCTGCAACCTCCCCCTCGTGGATTGTGGCTACGAGCCCTACGGCTTCTTGGCTATGAGCTCTTTGGAGCGCTGGAGGTACCACGTCAAGCAATTCCTTTGCCAGTTGTTGTTCTTCACCGACACCATTTTTCACATTTTCCGACTGAAAGATTTGGGCTTTTGTGCGGTCCTTGCGGTGGCCGTGTGGCTGTGCTACCGGCACGAATGGTACCTCAACATCCAGCCCACGGTCTTCCTCAACACTCTTTTATTTCCTTTGTCATTCACTGTCAACGCAGCCTATCAGCGCAGGGAGTGCGGGCTGCAGCACTTCGCCAATTTCAAGGCCGGGGTCCTCAGTCTATGTCTCCTGCATCGCGGCTGGCGTTTCGAGCCCAACCTGCCGACGGATTTTCTGGACTGCAGCCGGGATTGCATCCGGACCGCCTTCGGTGCCGCCCGGGCCTACCTAATGGCGCGGAACGAGGTGGAGAAGCATCAGAGCCTGAAGCTCTTCTATGAAACTGTGGCGGAGATCACCTTGCTGAACGACGTCCTCCGGTTGTCGGACGTGCCGCCCCCGTTGGTTGCCGCCGCCGTCCGCGACCTGAAGGAAGCGATGGGAGCGTTCGAAGCTCTCCGAGCCTACGCTGATTACCGCACACCGTCCACCATCCGCATCTTCATCCACCTTTTGATTTATATCATTCCGCTGGTGTTGACGCCGTACTTTGCCCACCTCGCCACACAAGGCCATCCGGCCCTGGCGATCGCTGGCGGCGCGTTGATAGCACTGCCGTTCCTGTTGCTGAACAACCTTCAGCGGTCCCTTGAAAACCCGTTTGCAGGGGACCACACCTCATCAGACCCGGACGACATCCGCCTGGATGAGATGCAGCTCATGTCGTACATCAAGGAGGACGCCGACGCGGCCGTGCAGCTGCACGCGGAGGCCCGGCGTATGTCGCAGCAGCCTCCAGAGGCCGATTTTCCGCTGTAGCTGTTGCTCCAACTTTTCTCCCCATCCATCGCTATGAGGTACCGTGGTACTGATGCGGCATTGATCCAAGCTTGAGGGGCTGCGGGGAGTCATGGAAAAACTCGTGATATGGCCAAACGCTATCAAGGGTCCTGTCGAATCCAGACCCTCTGGCACTGCAATCTGTGATTTTGCCATTTTTGGCGTCCAAGGCAACCCCCCCCCCCCCCCCCCACGCAGTCAATGCTAGCTGCTGGCGCACCCTTTTCGGTGCATCTCCTACCCTTCCAAAACCGTTACGCATTCCAACCTCAGCCCTAACCACATCCCCCAATTCCCCTTCATCCTTACCGGGTGTGCCAATCGACTGCAGTAGGTCTGCAAGCACCGGAGACGGAGGACTGGGAGTGAGCTGGGAGGATGCACACGCGCGGATGGAGATCCCTCCGCAATGTGGCTTTAGGCGTTGCGTGCGTGCGTCACCCATGCACACAGTGCCTCTGGCTGGAGGCTGGTGCCAAATGAACGGGTGCATGCACGCACATAGGTGTGGCGAGGCCTTCACCGCCCATTACCCTTGTAATTTTTCGTCCTTTTATTCTAAACCTGATGATCGCTGACCTATTTTGCCAGCCAGTGACCTATCTGTGTGTATTTCTAGTCGTGGCACCTGGGTGCGACTGTGTCGGCACAATGGCTTTTTGCTGCTGTGTGTATGTTTTTTTGATGAATGAAAAAATGGCTTGATAAGTATATGAAGTAAACTGATAATGATAAACGATTCATCAACGACAACAGCCTTTGAGTGCCAAACGTCTTGAAGGAAGTTTCCCCCGCTTTTCGTCCAACCAGTTTGTTGTGGTATTTGCAGAAAGTGGTTCTAGCGGATGCCATGTACACCTCCTTAATGCTATCCGGACTGCACGTTTTGTGCCACTTAACATGGAGTTGCACTGCAAAGCTCCTCTGACCAAAATATTGCCTCTCCTCTCAATTTGTGATCAACAGCTTTTGTGCAGTTCTCCATCGCCTTCTTCTTGGACATTCACTTTTCTGTGCATGCTCTGATGTCGATATGTAGAGGGCATTGGCACATCCCACGTGCCAAGGGATCGAATTTCAGGTGGTTTTGTGGGTGTCTCTTTGAGAGACCAACTCCATTTGTCTGCGTATTGGAAGGTTTAGCATCACAGTTTCGCGCTGAACCCGCAGCGGGAACCCGTCGACTGATGGCGGGGCAGGAGGGGCGTTGACCGTGGCTCCATCATGCTGCTGCGAGGGAAGGAATGCATGACTGGCGGGAAGCCTCAAAGCGTCCGAGGGAAATGCGTTCAGGGGCAAGACATGGGTTTGGTGACAAATTTGCCAGTCACCTGGGGTCATGGACACATCTGTTGTGAGTGTTTGCCCACTTGAACCCACAGACCTCTGATTTTGGGGACATTTGTGCATTATATTCCCCTTTCTTGCACCGGCTCACCATGCAATCTTCTCTTTTTGAACCTGCGTGTCCAAGCTACAGTAGGCGCAGGGACCGTATTGATTTGGGACTTTTGTGTAGCTTATACAACGGGGGGGGGGGGGGGGTACTCGACTGGCCAACCACCGCCGCCAGCCGATGGGGACAGGGTGGGCCTGCACAGCCCTGAGGTCCCCGTAAAACCTCCCACGGGAAAGGCCTCTGGCGAGCGGACTTGGTCTCTACTCGCAGGTCCTTCTGTCCCCGTGTTTCACAGGGGGGCCGTCGGGGGTTTGGTGGGCATGGCAACCCGCCGGCTAACCCTCCGCGCTCACAGGGCTGCGCCCTGCAGCCCCTTCTGCCGTTCCATATGCTCGTCAATCTGAAGTAGGTTGCGACGGGCCGGCACAACAATGTCACACACCACCACGCTTTGCACGTTGAGCCGGGGCCGTGGTCTCTCCTCTGTGGAGAGCCATGGCGTCAATAGATCAACGTCCACGGAACTGTTTTGTTCCAGTGTCTTTGTCATGGACAGTGCGAACTCAAGCTAATTACCCTCACCCTGTGGTGCCTGCGGCGTGCAGTTGGCACTCCCACTGCAACGGATGGACCTGTCATGAGTGTCCCGTGGATCTCCAATGGGGCGGTGATGAGCCTGTAATGGGGGTAGTATCACGCTGTCCTTGAGCAGTCCTCCTCCTTTTTGCTTTGGACACGAGGGCCGCCCTTGAAGACCACTGTTACAGTTGTTGTAGGGTCAAAGGACTGCGGCTAGGTCCAACTGATGGTGGTGGGTGGGTATGCCGGCCCCTTTTTTTTCAATGTGGGCAATCTTACGCTAAACCTCATGACGTCACATCTTGCAGACCCCCCCCCCCTTGACAACCACAACAGGCCGTAAGGAATGATTTATGTGTTTTGATCTGCTTTGCTTCAACATGAGTTTGTGGGCTCAGTCTAATGTAAATCAAATGGCCTGCTGCTGCGAAGGGCCCCCTAAGCACCCGCTTCCGGAAATGAGCCGGTAATGCCGCCGAAATAGCCCCGAGTAGGGAAAATGGGGGGAAATGGGTCTTACTGTGAGACTTCTCCGATTTTTTGTGGAAAAATGGGGACAGCGTTGCGTGAAAAGTCCAAAAAACCACTTTTTGTTGGCCTTCGGGGGGGGGGGGGTATTGAGCAACATGCCTGAGGAAAAATCGGGGGAAATGGAGGAAAATGGGGAATAACGTGTTTGCCAAAATTTTGCCACTTTGGTGGACAACTGAATGTTTTTGCCATGTTCCTCAACCAATTTCCCAACAATTTCCCGTGGTTTCCCCATTTCCCCCCATTTTCCGCCATTTTCCCCCATTTTTCCTTTGGCAGCAGGAAGTTGAGCGGGTAACTGGGGTGCCACCCTGGGCGGATAATCAGGGGCCCTGGCTGCTTGTACTGCTGCCATCCGACAGACTGGCCATGTCACTCTGTTGCCGTGTGGAACCCCCCCTGCCCCAATGGTATTCACTCTGGGGGACGTTGACACACACATCTGCGTTCTCCAGCAGTTTACTCTGTTTGTACAGCGTAGTACTTTAGCCTACTTTAGTTGCAGCTGATGATGAGTGCAGCCATGGGGGAAGCCTTTGGCACACCGCGCGCACACCCCCTCCCCCCGCACCTCCAAAGCCCCAAAAGTTTTTTGAACCCAATTTGAGATTTTGGAGAAAAGTGCTGGTGCCAAAAATGCTGAAAATTTTATTTTGGCCTCCTGAGAGTTTTTTTTTTTTTTACCCTATGTGTTTATCGTCAAAATACTCAGAATCTGGTGGAGAATTCAAAAATGCATGAAAAACATAAAAAATAATTTTGACCCACGACCCAACCTCCGGGTTGGACCTTGGCTGATGTGGAGCCTGAGCTGACGGGCAAATTTTTTCTGAAGAAAAGTTTTACCCCACTTATGTATGTTCAAAATGATCAGCACGTCATGGGGATCATTTTCAGGTATGTATGTTGCGGTAGCCACCGATGCCCCCCCCCCCCCCCGGATCCGGCGGCTGACTGCCTAGCAGCTCATGTGCAGGTATAGGTGCAAGCAGCTCATGTGCAGAGCCTCTGACTCAGCCTCACCCGATTCCTGATTCCTGCAACCTAGCCCCATTCCTCTAACTCCTCTAACCCCATTCCTCGCCTTGAGTTTGAGTATGATGCTGATTTGGCAATCTGGAGGGCACTTGACAAGGGTATGCTGCATGAGTGAACGGGCGTGGAGTTTCAAGCTGGGGTGGCCTAATTTTGAGGGTGTGTCGGGGGCTCTTCAGGGGTCATTTAGCAGTGCGGCGCAATGCAAGAAGTCCGTTGTTGACCGCTCCACTTGTTCTGTGGGGTTGTCCGTATCGGCGGGACAAAGCAACGGGTGGCGGTTGTGTCCAAATGCACCCCATTCTGTGCCCTAGCAGTACCTTACCTTTCAGGCATTCGGGTCTGGAGGAGGCTTGGGTTCCCCAGCCCCAGGGGCCAAAGGCGTAGTGTCGCATGTCGTACCTGTGGCACTGGTAGGCAAAGGTGTGTGAGACACATGTCGCGACTAGATGCCATTCACGGCCCATTTCCACAGCACCGAGGGATGCACACGGCTTGTCTGAGCTGAAAGCTGCTTTGGAGTGGCGGCAGTGGGTCTACTGGTGATCTCCTGTTGATCTATTGTCCGCATTTTTCTGGGTACTGCCAACAATTCACAACATGGGCCCATTCCTACCCTGCCCCCCCCCCCCCCCCTTGCGCAGACAACGCCCATGTCTAAACAACGGGAGGTGTTGTTTCCGTCATTTTTGGAACCATTGATTTGGAGGCTCCATTTTCTCATTTGGTGTGAAGATCGAGGTTTTTCTGTGGTTTTGGGGATGGGGATGTGTGTCTTCACAGAGATTGTTTGCTGTGTTGTGTGTCATCAGAGCTGGGTCCATCTGAACTGCAATTTCTTGCACCTGTACCTAGCCTGCCCCCAAGCATGTGCAAAAGTTTTGCATGTGGTATACTTTTGGCAAAGGTTTCACAGCAGAGCATGTTTAACATTTGAATGTTTTTCTGTATCCTGCAGTGCCCCTATTCCGGGCTGTAGCTTTGAATGCCCAAGCTGTTGTCCGATGGTCTGATCAGCAATCTATGCATCTATTTGGGCTGGCAATTTTATGCTGGAATGGTGTGAGGCCGGATGAAACCACTTCTCCACCTCAGTCATGCCCCCCCCCCCCCCCCTCCCTCCCTTATTTTCTCCGTGTGTGTTGGTTTCTCTCTCTCTCTCTCTCTCTCTCTCTCTCTCTCTCTCTCTCTCTCTCTCTCTCTCTCTCTCCCCCTCCCTCCCAGTTCCTGAACGCCCATCCATTTAGTTGTTTTTCTGGTTGGTGCTGGATGTAATCCTCTGAACTGAACTTTCATTCACTTGACCTATTTTTCCTGCGCCACCACCAACTATCTTTGGTATGAAGTCTCTGCTCTTCTTTATTTGGCTGGGTCATCTGTGTCATCATACTTCCACTGATGCGACATGAGCCTTTTGAAGGAAGTCGAGCATGTTGCCTGACAGACATGCTGACGGTATATTTTTTGAGCGAGCTGTTCCATGGCTACAGAGGTTGCTGCCTCTTTCAGGATTTGTCCCCGATTTGGAACAGAATAGTTTCGAATATTTCCCAATGAAAAGTGGAAGTGGCAATTCCAAGGAATCCAAATATTATTGCGCGCTCCCCAATACTTCCAAATAGCAAGACTTTGGGGTTTGGGGTGTCGGTTTGGGTCGTGCCATCTATCTCCCCCATTTGTCCGAGCAACATTACGTCAGTGAAACACGCCGGAAGAGGTGCATGGGGGATAATCAGGAATTTGGAGTAAGCTAACGGCACCATGCTGGACAGCATGGTCATTTGTGTGCGCCTGATGGCGCCTTTGCTGACGACGTGTGACGCGGCTTCGCTGAGTTGGTGCACAAAGTACCGTTTGGCATGCCAGGGTGATTCTGGAGGGGAACCACCATCGGGGTGTTAATGGCCAAGCAATTCCAATGTCTAAGCAACACCAGGTTCTGTCAATTTTTGCACCACAAATTTGGCGATGTGTTTTTCGGTTGTTGCAAGTGCTGTGTGTGCTGTGTGATACCTTGGTGTTGAGTTGCATGGTGTCTTGGTTGGTGACAGGGAAGCTTACGTGGCCACGGTGGCATTTGTAGCATTTCTGACCCCTTGGTTTCCAGAACCCAGGTTTCCCCAGAAACCCCAGTTTGGCTCCACTGACCTTCTTGTCACAGTGTGCAGTTTTGTTTTCTTCCCACCCACTCACCCCTGAGCCGCTCACTCACGGAACAATCTACTTACAGTGCATCCACACAACGGGGCCGCGCGCTCTCGCCCGTCAGATGGAAGTTGTCTTTTACTGTGCCTTGTCAGGAGGGAAACGCAGTTCGGGAAACCAGCCAAACTGTGCACCATGTCTTGGATGAATCCCAGTTGGCTGTTGTACTCCAAACAGTCCGCTGGTGAGGATTGTTGTTGGCCCCTCCACCAAAGGTAATGAATATTTGGCAACCCACCCAGACCAAACCTCTAGCAAAGGGTGCAGCAAAGGGCAGCAAGCTGAAGCATGTCCAAACATTTAAGTTGGGATACAACCTGGCACATAAGGGTTGCATTCCAGAGCCTGCCAACCCCTACTGTCCAGCACTCCCTTAATGTCTGTCTGGAACTCAAAACAGGGGTCCATTACTTTGGAACTGCTTCTGTCGAATATTTGTTCCCAATGACCATTTCTTGTGAGCGTTTGTTGCATCTGCCAACCCTCTTGTTGCACGTCACATTCCTCCGCTTGAAGGCCCCTAAGCATCCATTCCACATGGACCAACACCCTTCTCAAAGTGACTTGGGATAGGTCCAGTGAAAGGTCCAGGGGTTCGGAATTGAGCATGGATGTAAGTGAGACCAGGAAGGGCAAAGTGAGGAAGCAAGACACATGACCCTGTGGTGGCGCCTTCGGCGCCGGATCTGCCTGCACAAGCATAACGCGGCTTGCTGCAATGGTACCTGAAGCATGGGACCAAAGACGTGGGATGCCTGAAGGCACTCCAGGACAATGCCTGGCACTGTGAGCACGTGCCTGACAATGCAAGACGACGTGTGGCAATGCCTCTGGTGGTGGTGGAGCGCCTGGGCCGCTGGCCCAACCGCCTAGCAGCTCAAAACTGGAAATTTTCAAAACCAATTTATCTGATATTCGGACCATTCACAATGATCAAAGATCCTTAGTAAAGTATGTTTTAGACCGTCTCTATGTGTTCTTCACCCTATTTGGGTGTTTGGACGGGGCCAAGGGGCCGGGGCACAACATGCTTGTGCAGGTTTCCACTCTCAGCACTGGAAAAAGGACAATTTTTGAAACCGTTTTTTCTGATATTCTAACCATTCACAGTGATAAGTATCCTATGTATTAAACCATCTTCATGTGTTTTTCACCCTAGTTGGGTGTTGGAAGGGGGGATGAGGTGCCTTAGACAGGGCTGGGCACAACCTGCTGATGCATTTTTCCACCCTCCGGATCTCAAAAATGCAGTTTTCTGATCGCGATTTTTTTTGATATCTCATTGATATCTCCTTTTTTTTTTGATATCTCCTTTCCCAATGGTCAAATATTCTATCCAAAGCATGTTTTAGACCCTCTTCATGTGTTTTTCACCCTATTTGGGTGTTTGGACAGGGGTGCCGGGCTTCTAAATGATTTCGTGACTAACTGACTGATTGACTACCCCCCCCCCCTCTTGTAACCCCCCCCCCCCACCTTTGCAATCCCCCATCCCCCCCAATGGGGGGGGGCGTCACTTGGCCCAACAGCATAGGAAACACCAGGCGCCGAAGAAACACTAGAACTACCCCCCCCCCCCCCCTGTATAAGCTACGCCCTTGTCCAAGCTACAGCAGGTGTAGGGACCGTATTAATTTGGTACCTAATTTGATTCAGTACACATTTAGTGCGGCCACATAAGACATGGGTTTGGTGACAAATTTGCCAGCTACACAGGGTCGTGGGCACATCTGTTGTGAGCGTGGGCGTCATATACCCCCCTTTTTTGGGGTCATTCGCGTAGCATACCCCAAGGCATGATATTGGATGTCCAACCCCTTGTAAAATCATTATTTTGCCCAGTAACACCATCCCCCAATGGATTTTTTGATTTTGAGGCCTCTACCCCCTAAAACTGGATATCACTTTTTGGGGGGGTGGGGGGGTGGGGGTGTTGGGGGGGGGGGGTCAAAAGTTTTTGCTTAATAGGCTACAAGCAGTGGGGACGCACAATGTTGTTGACACGGTCAGCGGTCCAATGGTAACGCAGCTGGTTCCTAACTTGCAGGCGTCGGTTCGAATCCTGGTCTGCCGAATTTTAGCGCCGCCGCCGGCGGCGGCGCCATAGTGGCCAGACTGGGGTTCGAACCGCCGACCAGCTGGCAGCGGTCGGCTGCTTTACCACTGGGCCAGGCTTGGGTTGTGACACAGGGCCTCCCTGCTGCTTGGGGCCGCATCTGCCACTGACAAAAAACCCAAACTGTGTGTATCTGACTGACTGCCTGCTTGCTGGCTCAGGGACTGATTGGCTGACTGTCAACCTCTCTTCGAGGTGCACTGCCGAAGGCAATAGAATTTGCCAGCTACACAGGGTCGTGGGCACATCTGTTGTGAGTGTTTGCCCACTTGAACCCACATAGCTCTGATTTTGGGGATATTTATGCATTGTATTCCCCTTTCTTGGACCAGCTCACCATGCAATCTTCTCTTTTTGAACCTCGGGCTCTACGGCCTTGTCCAAGCTACAGTAGGCGTAGGGACCGTATTAATTTGGGACTTTTGCGTAGCTTATACAAGGGGGGGGGGTACACTAGTTACACTAGAACTAGTTACACTAGAACTAGGGTTGGGGGGGACCGTCACTTGGTGACCCCCCCCCTCCATGGGGGGGGGGACTGGCCTGACATTAGGGGGGGGGGGATTATAAGGGGGGGCGGGGGTAATTGACTGATTGCGGCCCCTCCCTCGTCGAGGTGCCTTGGCGATAGGCAATAGATTTTGAGTACGCATTTTGCAAGGATGCATGGTTCTGGAGCATGATTTGTGTTTTTGTGGCAAAATCAAGATGCACTCCCTGAAAGAATGCCCTCCTATCCTCCTGGGCTTCGAAATACCCATTTTGTCTCTCTTTTGTCATACTCATGGATGCTCATTGGGGTTGACCAGTGCCCTTCTTGTGGGGTACCATTGCACAATGGGTGTGTGACCCAAAGCAGGTGCTCGTTCTTCCTCAAAGCGCCTCATCAACTAAGGTGTTTACCAATGTCACGTTCCATACTTTTTTTTATCGAGGTTTTTTTCCATGCTGCTTGTGCTCCACAATTTTGTGTTTGCCTCCCAGCACCCCCCACCCCCACCCACCCACCCACTAGACACACATTAGAACAAACCTTAAGGAGGGCCTCCCCCCCAATCCAAGTGCCCCTCGTAAAAAAAGTATTTTATGTGTCTTCAGCGCCAATGTACTCTGTGTTCCTTGGGGTCATGTTGAGGGTGTGAGTCAGCGGGTAACATTGAGTAGCATCTCTCAATGAAATGGATTGTCATGGTATACCGTGACATTATGGTTTACCACTGTTTACCTTGCACTGTGATCTTTGTTTGGCAAGGTTGAGGGTCAACCAAGGGTCAACCAAGCACCAAAAGATTTAGAGGTGCAGGACACAAGGAACCAACCTTGTTGGAGGTTTCTTGGGGGTCTGGCTACAGGGACTCCAAATAGCAGTATCCCACTTTACTTTGTGGAAGAGTGCAAGACCGCACATTCGGTCATTCACCTCTTTGGCCACAGGAAGGGGGCAGCCACTCTTGGAAAAGGATAACATGCAGCAACCATCCAAAAGCCTCTAGGAAGTACAACAGCCATCCAACCTCCAAGGACCTCCAAGAAATAACAAGCAAGCATCTCGAAGCCTACATCAATCACAGTAACTATCCAAAAGCCTCAAGGATTTTCTGGCAACCATCAAAAAGCCTCGGGCAAGAAAGGTTTCGGGCTAGTAACTAAGGTATTGTGATGTTCTATGGGCTTTTGGGGAGGGTTTTCTTGGGGTTTGGGCCCGAATGGTTAGCTTGGTGACGCATGTCCAACAACAGCCTCATTATTTGATCTATCCCTTGCATCCACATCCTGCATCCTGCACCCTGCACTAGTGAGTCACTCACGCACCCTGCACTAGTGAGTCACTCAGTGTTGGTTGCATTGAAAGCTTGCACTTGCTTTGAGTGTTTCACGTGAGGTTGGATGACTTACATAGTTCTTTGTGTATCGTTCACCATGTCTTCCAGGCACCTTGGTGGCACATGCCACGGGTGTCACATGTCACATGTCACAACCCCTTGGGTATTGCCCCACCTGCGTCCAAGTGGTGATGGGAGGGTGGCTTGTTGTGCACATGGCCACTCACCGCCCAAAGACCACCACCCTTGCCAAGCTGGTTGCCCCCCCCCCCCCCCTGCCCGCATGTGGCACCCGTTCCAGTGGGAGGCGATCCTCCACTGCCCGACAGCAGAAGGACACAGAGCGGTGCCCTCCTCGGTAAGCAGAACTGGCAATTGCATGCATGTGTGGCTGGCAGGCCGAGCGGACCTCTTGCGAATGTTCCAAAGAACGCTCTTCAGGCAGGCGGACCCGGTACCCGGGGACGCTGTGCGGTTCCTCTACACACTGCTGAACACACCCCCATGCGAAAGAAGATATGCATGACAGGGGGTGACAAAAAGGAGAAGAAGAGTGGAGCGCATGGTGCCATGGTGCCGTGGTGCCAAGGTGCAGATAACCCATCGTCGTGGCCCAGTGGATACACCGCACCTCTTCTGTCCCGTGGAGGATGGTTCGAACCCCGGGGGGGATAGAGATGCACCAAACAACCCGAACCCCCTTTTTGGGTGCGAGAGAGAGGGACAGAGAAACAACAGAGAGGGGAGAGAGAGAGAGTGGGGCGCAGGAGAGAGAGCAGGAGAGAATGGGAGGGAGAGAGTGGGAGAGAGACCCACAGAGCAAGAGTCGGGGGCTAACCGGCGCAAAGGGAGGGTGGTGGGTTTGAGCTGACCAGGGTGTATGGGACGCCAAGACAGCACAGCACAGTCAAATGGTGAAATAACAGGGCGCCATTGCGCCCCTGAGCCATAGGCTCGACACGTCGTTACGTGTTGAAAAGCCGAAGCATGACTGGGGCTGCAAGAGTGCGGCCCATGTGAGGAAGACAGAAGCAAGTAGGCATGAATATGTGGGCAGCATGCGCATGCATGGTGTGGAACTGAAACGGTAGGCGCCACACACAGTACAGCGACGATCTGTTGAGTTGCCTGACAGCCGGAGCACTTGCTGAAATGTTGCGACGCCTTTGCGCCACCAAAGGCGCCTTTGCGCCCCCGAGGCTCGAGTACGACACGTCCTCACGTGTCAGGGAGCAAGTGCATGACAGGGGCACGACCTGCAGGGCAAGGGTTAGAGACTAACCGGCGCTGTGGGTGGGTGGTGGGTGCGAGCTGACCTCAGTGTCCAGAGGACCAGAGCCAATCGGAGCCAATGCACAGTCAGCAGCCACCTGGTGTGGTACAGAACTGGTCTACGCTGCAGTGCAGCAAGCAAAACACTGAACAATGTGGTTATGACCATGCGCCTGTGACACGGGGGCGTATGCGAGCCCAGTTTCCGTTGCCTCATGGCCCTGCCCGCATTCTCTACAGCGCGGGTACTTGGTCACCCCTTGCAGAGGGGGGGGGGATTGCACAACCCCATGTGCGAAGCCTCCACCAGAAAAGGGGGGTTCTTGACCACAAGGGGGTGCAGGGAGGCGGTCAATCCCCCCCCCCTCCCCCGCCTCCCCACATACAAACTGAAATACACCATGGCAACCTGATGTTGGCTCACAGTTTCCAGGTGCGCCCCCAGCAAACTAGGCCCTACGCCCTACCCCAAACACATATTCGTTGGTCCACCTCTCCCCAACCCCCCACCCCCGTTGTGCTCCTGGCAGTGCTCACTGCCGTCCTCACAAAGAGCGCCCTCAGTAATTATGAGGGCCCGGTGCACCCCTTTTGCCCTTGCAAAGGAGGCCTGGTTCTGCCTTTGAACTGGATTCCCGGACAGGGGTCGATTCCTTGCCACCATTTTGCGCTACTTGTGTGCATGTGTTTGTGTGTGTGTGTGTGTGTAGAGAGTGTATGTAGTGTGTGTGTGTGCGTGCATGTGTAAGTGTGTGCGTGTGTGCATGTGTGTAGTGTGTGTGTGTGCGCGCGCGTGCATGTGTATGTGTATGTGTGTGCGTGTGTGCATGTGTGTAGTGTGTGTGTGCGCGCGCGTGTGCATGTGTGTGTGTGCATGCACCATGCAGTGGGTTTGTCGCTTGGTCTCCTCACGCCGTGAGTGTGTTCCCGGGCGATGATGCCTTGGGATCAGACATAGCAGGCACAGGCATGCTTTCCCTGACCCGCCTGTTTTCCCTCCCCTGCTTGAGGCATGTAACCGTTGCTGAAGCTCCAATGGTTTATCACAATCATACACCTTCATTTGTGGTTGCGGGCCGGGTGGAGGGGGCAAGCTGGGCCAACCACTGTGAGTTACGGACCAGATGTACCTTATACCCCCCTTGTAACCCCCCCCCCCTGGGGCGGGACAGTCACTTTGCCCAAAAAGCATAGGAAATACTAGGCGCCAAAGAAAATTTTTACAAGGTACCGAAGCTGATTTACACTGTGACATTATGGTACAGCCTTGTGGTGCAATCCCCCACCCCCCCGCAAGGGGGGGGGGCCGTCACGACATTGGTGTGGAGATTATAAGGGGGTTGTAAGGTACATATCTTCCTGTCCCACGTTGCCTGTCGCAGGCCTGCGGTGCCACAAGTGGCACCAAGTTGCATCCTGAAATGCTTCCCTGCAGGCCTTCTCCTTACCCCTGTGCTTGTGCACTGCAGAAAGGGGCCTAGTGCATGCGCATGTCTCCATATCACCTCAAGTCGTTTGTGACCCCAGTCATTGTTTGTGCTGCTGGTGGTGCTGTTCAAGAAGTGTGTGTGTTAACCTGTGCCTGTGAATTGCCATTGCATGGTCCTTTCTGCTCTGTAGATTGCCGAGCGGGACTACGTTGGTGATGCTATGCCAATACTCACAGAGCGGATCTTGTTGCAGTTGTTTACGTTGCCGTTGACCGAAACCAGCGAGCGTGCGGAGATCAAGGTATGAGTGCCAGTTTCCAATGTGCCTACAGTGCAGGCAGATTTGACACTTCAGCCTCCTGCTTGCGCATGACAATATTGGTCAGTCCGCTACCATCTAGGAACATCATAGCAGATAACAGTAAATGGAATTAATGCAACATTGGACTGAACGTTGGCAACCTCCTCCATGGAGGGATGGATTCGGCTGCTGCAACAGCTTAACGCACACACCCAGTGCTTTTTGGAAGGGGTCTTGGACATATGTACAGCTCTACATCCGCATGCCGTTCACACATGCGCCATACTTGCATTATCACTTGGACTGTGCATGTTTGGATTGAGGTATTGTTGCCACATCGGTGCTTCAATGATGCTTGGGTTCTGATCAGCACCAGCAGATGGGTGAAGCTGATCATATGTGCAGGATCCCTGTTGTCCCAAACACCAGGAGTGTGCAGGCAATGCGATTGGGGAATCTCCACACCAAACACTTGCATGATGTGGCTTCCATGATGCTTTTAGGTGCCCGGTGCTGACTAGATTTGATGCCACTTCAATGCCTATCTGAGGATTGCTGGGCATTTGTTTTGCTATAAAGTGTGTGGTAGAATACATGTGTAATATGGAGGCACCAGATGACCAAGTGCTGGGCTCTTAACACATGAGGTTGGTTGTGGGCCTCACAATAGTATTACGGGGCATCATGACACATGACCCATGTGACACGCTCTGCCCTTGCACAAACACCCATGCTTATGGAAGCAATTGGGCAGGGCCAGTAATATGTATGCATGCAGTTACCATGGCATGCTTCTTTGACTGGTGTTTGTTTCGCAAGCAAGACAAGGGTTGGGTTCACAGCCAATGCAGTTGCATACCGACATGCATTGAAGGCACCTGATTACTGCCGGGTTTGTTGCCATTTTCATGGGCATTCCTGAGAGATGCTGGCACTTACTTGTAAGTTGAGGGGGTACAAAGAATACAAGTGACGGATCCCTACAAGGAACGTTGCATGTTGTTCCATGGTGCTTTTGAGGTGCCCGGTTCTGACGCTGTTGATGCCACTTTCATGCCTCTCTGAGTAAACCTGAGTAAACCAACCGATTAGGAGAATAGGGTTACACCATCTATTGATAGGGAGATTGTGCGGTTTTGCCAAGGAGGCTATGGATGTGAGTACCTGACTGTGTGGAGGTTTGGATAATGGTTGATTTCGTGTTTGCTGCCACTGCCAAACGCGAAGGCCATGCTCCTTCCAAGGTCACCGAACCTTAGTGGTACGACTGTATACATGTCCATGAGCATTGTTCTCCAAAGCCCCACTGGTGAGCAGCTCCCAACCAAATACCGGTTGCAGGGCATGGCTGTGTGACGTCATGATGCTTTTAGGTGCCCGGTACTGACCAGTTGATGCCACCACTGCCTATCTCTGAGCATTGCCCTGTCAAGCCAATGGGGAGGAGAGAGTTGTGACATGAGTAGACCACCATTCCTGGTAGCCCACCACCTCGCCTAACAGGGCTGTCAGTGGGTAGTAAGGAAGGGTGCGGAGTTACCGCCTGCAGTGTGATTTGCAATGATGTTCTTGGATGGTAGTGGACTGACCGCTATGTTGAGACTTGTATGATAACTGATATTGTGTGTGTTTGGATGGAGGTATCCGTGCCACATCGGTGCTTCAATGATGCTTGGGTTATGATCAACACCAGCAGATGGGTGAAGCTGATCATATGTGCAGGATCCCTGTTGTCCCAAACACCAGGAGTATGCAGGCAATGCGATTGGGGTCCGTAGTGAAACCTAGTAAAAGGTATTGGGAACCTAGTAAAAAAAAAAGTTTTTGTTTTTACTAGGTTTCAGAAACCACCTTGCCCACTTGTGGGCCACTTCTGATTTTGCCCCCCACTCTGCAGCGGTTGGGCTCCCCGATACGGCAGGGGTGAGGTAGCTGATTTGCCCACAAGTGGGCCACTTCTGATTTTGCCCCCCGCTCTGAAACGGTGGGGCTCCCCGATACGGCAGGGGTGAGGTAGCCAATTTGCCCACTTGTGGGCCCCTTCTGATTTTGCCCCCCGCTCTGAAGCGGAGGGGATCCCCGATACGGCAGGGGTGAGGTAGCCAATTTGCCCACTTGTGGGCCACTTCTGATTCTGCCCCCCGCTCTGAAGCGGAGGGGATCCCTGATACGGCAGGGGTGAGGTAGCCAATTTGCCCACTTGTGGGCCACTTTTCCATTCTGCCCCCCGCTCTGAAGCGGAGGGGATCCCCGATACGGCAGGGGTGAGGTAGCCAATTTGCCCGCTTGTGGGCCACTTCTGATTGTGCCCCCCGCTCTGAAGCGGAGGGGATCCCCGATACGGCAGGGGTGAGGTAGCCAATTTGCCCACTTGTGGGCCACTTTTCCATTCTGCCCCCCGCTCTGAAGCGGAGGGGATCCCCGATACGGCAGGGGTGAGGTAGCCAATTTGCCCGCTTGTGGGCCACTTCAGATTTTGCCCTCCGCTCTGCAGCGGTGGGGCTCCCCGATACGGCAGGGGTGAGGTAGCCAATTTGCCCACAAGTGGGCCACTTCTGATTCTGCCCCCCGCTCTGAAGCGGAGGGGATCCCCGATACGGCAGGGGTGAGGTAGCCAATTTGCCCGCTTGTGGGCCATTTCTGATTTTGCCCTCCGCTCTGCAGCGGAGGGGATCCCCGATACGGCAGGGGTGAGGTAGCCACTTTGCCCACTTGTGGGCCACTTCTGATTGTGCCCCCCGCTCTGAAGCGGAGGGGATCCCCGATACGGCAGGGGTGAGGTAGCCAATTTGCCCACAAGTGGGCCACTTCTGATTTTGCCCTCCGCTCTGCAGCAGTGGGGCTCCCCGATACGGCAGGGGTGAGGTAGCTGATTTGCCCACTTCTGGGCCACTTCTGATTTTGCCCCCCGCTCTGAAGCGGAGGGGATCCCCGATACGGCAGGGGTGAGGTAGCCAATTTGCCCACAAGTGGGCCACTTCTGATTTTGCCCCCCGCTCTGAAGCGGTGGGGCTCCCCGATACGGCAGGGGTGAGGTAGCCAATTTGCCCACTTGTGGGCCACTTCTGATTCTGCCCCCCGCTCTGAAGCGGAGGGGATCCCCGATACGGCAGGGGTGAGGTAGCCAATTTGCCCACAAGTGGGCCACTTCTGATTTTGCCCCCCGCTCTGCAGCGGAGGGGATCCCCGATACGGCAGGGGTGAGGTAGCCAATTTGCCCACAAGTGGGCCACTTCTGATTCTGCCCCCCGCTCTGAACCGGAGGGGATCCCCGATACGGCAGCGGTGAGGTAGCCAATTTGCCCACAAGTGGGCCACTTCTGATTCTGCCCCCCGCTCTGAAGCGGAGGGGATCCCCGATACGGCAGGGGTGAGGTAGCCAATTTGCCCACAAGTGGGCCACTTCAGATTTTGCCCTCCGCTCTGCAGCGGTGGGGCTCCCCGATACGGCAGGGGTGAGGTAGCCAATTTGCCCACTTGTGGGCCACTTCTGATTCTGCCCCCCGCTCTGAAGCGGAGGGGATCCCCGATACGGCAGGGGTGAGGTAGCCAATTTGCCCGCTTGTGGGCCACTTCTGATTTTGCCCTCCGCTCTGCAGCGGAGGGGATCCCCGATACGGCAGGGGTGAGGTAGCCACTTTGCCCACTTGTGGGCCACTTCTGATTGTGCCCCCCGCTCTGAAGCGGAGGGGATCCCCGATACGGCAGGGGTGAGGTAGCCAATTTGCCCACAAGTGGGCCACTTCTGATTTTGCCCTCCGCTCTGCAGCGGTGGGGCTCCCCGATACGGCAGGGGTGAGGTAGCTGATTTGCCCACTTGTGGGCCACTTCTGATTTTGCCCCCCGCTCTGAAGCGGAGGGGATCCCCGATACGGCAGGGGTGAGGTAGCCAATTTGCCCACAAGTGGGCCACTTCTGATTTTGCCCCCCGCTCTGAAGCGGTGGGGATCCCCGATACGGCAGGGGTGAGGTAGCCAATTTGCCCACTTGTGGGCCACTTCTGATTTTGCCCCCCGCTCTGAAGCGGAGGGGATCCCCGATACGGCAGGGGTGAGGTAGCCAATTTGCCCACAAGTGGGCCACTTCTGATTTTGCCCCCCGCTCTGCAGCGGAGGGGATCCCCGATACGGCAGGGGTGAGGTAGCCAATTTGCCCACAAGTGGGCCACTTCTGATTCTGCCCCCCGCTCTGAACCGGAGGGGATCCCCGATACGGCAGCGGTGAGGTAGCCAATTTGCCCACAAGTGGGCCACTTCTGATTCTGCCCCCCGCTCTGAAGCGGAGGGGATCCCCGATACGGCAGGGGTGAGGTAGCCAATTTCCCCACAAGTGGGCCACTTCTCATTTTGCCCCCCGCTCTGAAGCGGAGGGGATCCCCGATACGGCACTTTTTGAGTGTCTATTTTTTTTCGATCTCAACTGCACCATGTCTCCCCGGACCTGCCATGGGGTCTAGGCATCACCACTGGGACTGGAACCAGTTAAGACCAGTGAACCTCACATACGAATACCTCGATCCTGCACAGCGGCAGGACTGCTGGTACGCTCTCCTTCAGGCCATCCTGATCGAAGAAGTTCAGTACCTCAACGCCAGTGAGTACGAGGAGCGGCAGTACCTGAAGCGCCTGAAAAGGATTAAAACCCGAAAAGACTCGGACACTAAGGGTTTCGCGGGTTATCCCTCAACAAACGAGCGGCCGGACAGTGTGCTTCGAGGAGTCAAGGAATACGAGTTGCCCAAGTGTGCTGTGCGACCCGGCTCTGCGAAAACACGGAACGATGCCAGATGTAATACAGACGGAGGCTGCTGCAGCGATGAAAGTGCGCCAGGACTTCCTACACAAACACCGAATCCCGGAGGAGGAATCAGTGGTTCTCGTAGCGACAGACCCGACGCAGCTGGCAAATTGTTTGCGGGGCTGCAAGCCCAGAGCTCTCTGCTGTATTGTGCGACCGAAAATATTTTGCTCCCAAAGACATCTCGGTTCCGTATATGTCAATGCCTACCATCGTGGACGAAAAGGAGAAGGAAATGAAGCAAGTGATCTGGCCCTCGCCGCAGGGGGCATCCTTTCTCCTGGCCGTCAGTTACACAGCGCTGGATGAGACCAGAGAGATGAAGAAGAAGCTCCTGGCGCAGTACGCACAAGTGAACATGAAAAGCGTCATCTTCACGCCAAACGAGTCCCGACTATTTGAAGGAGCGGATGCCCTGCAGGGGCGCTTCCCGTTTGCCATGGACTCTATAGAAAAAGTGTCCCGGCCCATGGGTGTCGTGGGGGGAGGGCAGCTACACACGTGGATCATCGAGTCCAGACACACTACCAGGACCAACCCCTTCGCATGCGCGCCACGCAAGGCGCTTGTGAATGTGCTGCCCCCGGTGTCCTGAGTCTGCAACCCATTGGCAACAGAATGGCCGTCTCTATCAATAACAAGGAATCGGCGGAACTCATCAAGGACATACAGCAACCAGAGGGAAAAATCGCGGTAGCACCAGGACCCCACCCCACGCTGACATCCTGGATTATTTTCACTCCAACATCCAGAGAGCAGGTGGAAGCGCTGGAAGCGAAGGGGCACCCCAGAGTGAATTTTTCCATGATGCCTCTGCATGTCCAGCAGGGCAAACTGACAGGGGCGGAGGTGGTGGCGGAAGTATACTCGGGGAAGAATCACAGGAACCACCAGTCCGTGACCCATTTCTGGAGTATTTTGAACTTTCACGTGCAGAAAATAATGGATCAACTGCAGGACGGACCGTACCTGCAGTACGAAGGCACGAATAAAATACGGCTCGCATTCAAACACAAAAAGGATGCACAAACTTTTATTGCCTCAGCGCTACCCACCCTCAAGCAACTCGGGTACTCATTCAAAACCGAGGGAACAAAAGATGATTTCTGGGACAGAGATGGGGACGCGTCGTCAGCCTCCAGTGTCCGCACCAACAAGTCGTGGAGTACGGCGGGGTCCAAAACACCAGGGGAGGGGGACACCATCGTACTGGTGGACCTACCAGAGTTCCTATCGCCAAATGAGCTCCTACAGGTTGTTAAGGAGGCTATGCGCAAAAACGAAGTCCCCACAGACAACACAGCCATCACTCTGGAAAAACTGCGCTGGAATATGGGGAATCTGCGAAAGCCCAACTGGCTGGTGAAAGCGCCAGGAATCATCAAACTGAAAGGCATGGTCCTCACGCTCCAACAGGAGGACGGCACGAAACAAATTGCCACAGCCAGGTCCAAAGGGGAATGGGAAAAGGCCAGGGCCGATTGGCAGGCACGGCCAAAGAAGCCCAACGCACCACCCCCACAAGTCCAGGCAGGGGCGGCGCCACAGAGCGCACCCCAAAGCTCCCTCCTTCCCACACATCATGTACCTAACCAGCATGTCTCTGTACCCCCTGTCCTCCCCAATATCTTGAACAACGGCATGGCAGTCCTGCCGATTTATCAGCAGGGACAACTGAATGCCAATCAGCTTTCATATCTGCAGGCCTTGCTCTCCCAATCCCAGTCTCAGTCATCAGGCTCATCTTCCCGACCGTCGGACGCGAGTGAACAGCGTATGATGGCGCTCGACATCACGTCGGTACGGAGCAAACGGCCCTTAAGCCAAAATGAATCCTCTCCCTTCTGATACCGGGGCGAACGCCCCACAATCGACAGGCGTCAGCGTACAAGCGCTGCCAATCGGGGCAGACCTCTCAGTCGCCACCCTGAATTGCAATGGACTGCTTACGGAGGTGGGGGAGGGCTCAAGGGAGGTATCCCGACTTGAAATCATACTTAAATATTTTAAGGCAGCCAATATCCAGATTTTCGCCATACAGGAACCACACCTACGGACCGAGTCGGACACACTGGAACAACAAATGAAGAAGGTGAACACACTCGCAAAACGAGCAGGGTATGAGCTAATGACCCAGCTCACCGTGGGAGGGATGCGGGGGGGGTGGCAATATTTTGGAATAAAGAGTGGACGTGCGTCAGTGCGATGTCATTTTCGCCACGCATCATGGTGGTACACCTTAGGAATGTAGATGGCCTGGAAATCTCAGTGGTGGGAGCACACTTCCACCACCAGCCGAGTAAAAGGCTGGCCCAATACGAACTCCTCCGTAAGCAGTCCAACTATATAAACCTCGGACGGCATTGCGTCCTGCTGGCGGACCATAATTCTGTAATGGCGCCAGGTGTAGATTCGGAAGTCTGTACCGTCCACGACGGGTTGCCTGATGCAGTGAGAGCGCGAGACGCAGAACTGGCGTTCTGTGTTAGCCATGACTTATGTGATGCATGGTCACACGCGTTTAAACCCACAGAAGACCCCGATGCGGACCACACCCCCAAGGGGTGGACCTGCGGATTCCACACGGAACAGAGAGCGGATCCAGCGCCAGGCAGTGAGGACGCCCCACTACCATTCGCCCCACATCGCAGACGCATCGACGGGATCCACTTTGCCTCGCACATGCTGCACTCCCTGACACGCTGCTACACACACAGGCTGGGCGGCTCCGACCATCGGGCAGCCATAGCAACACTCTCCCCCCCCACACTCCACAGACACCCAGCAACGGTTACGAGTCCCAGTGTCCTTCCTGAAGGACCCAGAGACGGTAAAAGAAATGGAGGCTGAACTCAAAGCCGTCGGACACCAGGGAGATGGCTGGTGGGAGGAGGCAACACAGATAATAAAAAAAACGGCGTTCAGGTTTGAAAAATCCATCCACACACAGGGCACGCAGGAGGCATTGGCCATGTTGATGAGCGCAACACTGCGCCATACGCCAGCCGAGGCACTGCGCTTCCTGCGTGAAAAAGGACTCCACCCCCAGGACACGCAACGTGCATACGCGATGCTGCAAGCGTTTGCAGAGAAAGAAAAGGCAGACAGGAATGGGACCACAGTCCTGAGGAAGCTGCAGCAGGTACTCCAAGAGGAGCCGGCGACGGTATACCAGAAGCAGCAACGCAAAATGGAAGTGGCACGGCTCACCAGGGAACTGCAGCAGCGGCGGCGACTGGCGCTGCTCAGGGACAAGGGAGGGCAGCTCCTCACCGAACCCACGGCAATTGCCAAAGCACTGCAAGAACACTGGTCGGGTATAATGGCGGCAGGCACAAAGACAGTGCCGGAATGCATCGAATATCTGAATTCCCTCCCCCTGGCACAGAATATCAAAAACGTGGCGCCAATCCTCCTCCGCCCCCTCACTCAGGAACTGGTTCTCACGGCACTTGAGAACCTGAAACGGGGTTCGTCACCAGGGGTGGATGGAATCCCAGCGGAAATTTTTCAGGCGCTGCCGGATGTGTTTGTACCCAGGATGTTTCAGTCCATCTCTGATTTTCTACAAAGGGGGTCAATCCCGCATGACTGGTCCCTTGGCATCCTGTCCCCCATCCCCAAAGAACACGGATCAGTGTCGATCAACTGTCTGCGACCCATATGCCTGCAAAACGTCTTACTGAAATGGCTATCGGCGTCACTGTACTTAATGCTAGAGGACGTAGTGGCATTTGTTACGCCATCAGAACAGAAAGCTTTTATTAAAGGCCGGTTCATCTTCGATCATATATGGAATGCACGGGGCGCCTGGCAAGCAATGCAAGAGGGCGTCATGATCCCTATAGACTTCTCCAAAGCGTATGACTCCATCCAACACAATTACATGGTTGCATTTTTCCTGCATATCGCCCTCCCCATCCCCCTCATTGCGCTCCTGATGGCACTGTTCAAGGCACCCTTCCTGTTTGGAGTAGCGCGAGGAGTCGTCAAGGACGTGCTTGTCCATCCGCAGTCAGGAGTCAAGCAGGGCGACCCACTGTCGCCGGCAATTTTTGTTATGGTCAGCTCAGTCCTCGTCCGGAAACTACAGAGCCTGTCACCCTGCATTCATATACTCTTCTATGCGGATGATCTGTTGATCTACATACCGCTGCCACCCCCCACCGTCTGCAAGCTACTGACACACATATTCGAAGCCATACGAGTGTACGGACCGTTTGTGGGCCTGCGGATCAACCTAGGGAAATCGGCATTCTTACTCAAAGGGGAGTGGGGGGAGGACCACAAACGCATCCTAGCCTCCTTTGGGGTGCCTGTTAAAGCCAAAATCAGGTACCTGGGTATAGTCCTGGGACACGTGTCCAGTGAGGAGGCATACGCGCCAACCATAGCCAGGGCCATGTAGAGAGCAGAATTCATGCGCACGCTCCCCCTCACACACCAAGAACGAGTAGCACTGTTCCAGGAGTGGGTCCTGCCACTACTCATTTTTCCAGCCAGGGCGTATTTCCCGACCGACGCGGTGATATCCCAGGTGTCAGCAGTGTACAAGACGGCCCTATGCCTCACCTCTTGGGGACTGACACTCCCAATTTTGGAACTCCGACCGGGACTGGGGGGTGACACACTCCCCCGGCCATCCAAATTTTTACTATGGCAACACGCCACAGCCTTCATGCTTTCCAGGCAAGAATCAACAGTGGTGCCCCCCCTATCGAGGTCACACCTCCGGACGTGGGCCTCCACGTTTGGTGTCCCCCTGGAGGCCAGGTTTCTACCATGGC
This sequence comes from Eutreptiella sp. 'Long Island Sound 2002', assembly GCA_964036045.1. Taxonomy (NCBI): domain Eukaryota; phylum Euglenozoa; class Euglenophyceae; order Eutreptiales; family Eutreptiaceae; genus Eutreptiella; species Eutreptiella sp. 'Long Island Sound 2002'. The sequence goes on along the minus strand of OZ038388.1, from coordinate 49,942,535 downwards.
TCCAACTAGGACCAATCCCATGGAAAACGTACCCCTTCCAGGGAATGTCATGCAAGGCATTCTCACTGCTTCGCAAACCAGCAAAGGTCCTGACCCCCCCACACACACAGATAGACGCCATGCCGCTGTGGCATTCAGTGTTGTTCAGGGACACGCGCATGAACACATACTACTGCCCGGCCCTCATTAGAAAAGGCATACACACAATAGCACAGCTCAGAGACATGGACATTGCGGCGCACCTGCCCAGGACATGGATCCCAGTGTACCAAAGTAGCCTGGTCAGCCTGGCACAACCCAGCGCGCCTCTAGCCAAAGAGGACGAAGGGCAACCAGCATTCTGGCTACAATGGAACAAACGGACCATGCTTCGTTACCTAATGCAACTGTCCCCAGAGACCCCGAGACAGACGCCGGATACATGGCGTGCGTGGGCCAGGCTCTCCCTACCCCCGAACGATCTGGTTTTCATTCAGACAGCACCCTGGAAAAAACTCACAGTAGGATGCCGGCTGGCCAACTGGCAACCGGTAGACACCGCCTGCCCCCTGGACAGAGCACAGGAAACAATGGATCACGCACTCACGGAATGCAGATTCGTGCCCACGGCATTCCATCTGGCAGTGCAGTGCATCGGTCCTATCCCCCATGAAGGGGGGACGGTCGTGGATCCCACGGAAGTGCTGATCAACACCCCGGTGTTGTCTGTGACAACGCCACTGGGCTGGTCTACTGGTCGGCAATCAGAGCATCTTGGGCAGTCCGGTGTAAGCATAAGTTCCTGCAGTTAGCCTCACCCCCCTCCTGGTCCCATTTCCTGCGTACATGGATTAAGGTCCTGTCGGAATGGGAACAACACCCGTGCCCCTCCCTCCCTAATAATGAGATCACGCTACTGCTTCATGCACTCAAAACCATGGACGCCACAACGGTGCTGGAGCACCCCAGGGTACGAGTGGCGTCGGACAGACCGCTGCCCACACTCCACCAACCAGCCCGCAAAAAAAAGAAAAAGTTCGCACAGGCGGCAGAGTTGGCAGCACACCATGAGTCCATTATCCGCAGCCACGTGGAGGATGGATGGTCCATTGTATACCCTGACGGGTCATCTGAGAAACATCCGGAAGTGGGGAGAGTGGGGGGTTACGGTGTGTACTTCGGAGACCACAGAGATGTGGCGGAATTTTTGCCCGTGAACGAGCCACAAACCAACATCCGAGGGGAACTCCGAGCAGCACTCAATGCGCTGCAGGGGCACATCCCAGGAACCAAGTCCCTGATCTGCCCCGACTGTCAGCTTGTGGTAGATGGAGTGCTTGGCCTGGCACAAAGGTGGCGGCGGCATAACTGGCGGAATACCTCAGGGGACGTGGCCCATGCGGACCCGTGGGCACAGATCCTGGAACTCACAGAGCGCCATGGCACAGAAATCAAGTGGATGCACGTCCCATCACACATAGGATTCCGGGGTAATGAAAAAGCGGACCAACTGGCAGACCTGGGCAGGAGAAAATCACCATTGCTTTTCGGGAGAATATCAGTGACCCCCAGACAAGACGATGAGGAAGAGGAGCGGGAGCTGTTGGATGGGGAGATGTCGGTATGGGGCGATGAGGAAGCACCCCCCCCCCCCCGGAGGAGGAGAACCCCCCCACCCCCTGCCGGATGCCACGAACACCGCAGGCCACACCATAGCGGCCGGTTGGAGTTCTTAGTCCGGAAGTCATTGCCTCGCCACTATGGGATGTGGAAGTGTGCACACCAGCCATGATACGCAAGTGCCGCAGATTTGACACGCCACAACCACAAAGCCAAATCAAGTACACGCCACAGCAGGTACAACTACCGCGGCAGTCACAGCCGACGCCCATGTCAGGAGTGCATCACACACCCCGGGTAATTGGACCCAACAGGTGCACGTTCCAGACGCCAGAACCGCCGTCGCCGCTCACCCCCAGTGCCAGGACCAACCTGCTGAGGTCATTGAACCTGGTGGAAATGGAGGGGGGGGGGACACCCCCCGAAAGGGCACTGTCGGATAGTTGGATGACGGACAACTCTGATACAGAGTCGGCAGCAGACACCGACTCCACAATGTCTTGTAGCACAGCGTGCTCCATGTGTTTCACTCCTTAATGCAAAACGCCACCGCCTCGGTGATGCGTGAGCATGCCCTATATTTTGAGTGGCTGGTATCAGGTATCTTCGGTATAGTACAACGGTATCATCAGTGGCCCTGACGCCGGATGGCGGGGGTTCGATGCCCGGAGCGTGGCTTGTGGCGGCTCGCAATGGGTAGTTCTAGTGTTGTGGTAATAAATACTTGGGTTCCATCTAGGAGGATTATTTGCTGTAGGGAGGAGCATACCTGAAAGTGCACGGGGGCCCAGCCCCGCAGTGCGCTGCGTCAACGCGGCTCGTGGAGGCGACGGCGCAGGCCACCCGATGAGCGTGTTGATGTTGGTGTAGTGTGCCTCTGGGGCGGGGGGGAGAACCGAGTGCCCCCCGAGAGATAGCCAGGTACCGACAGCTGGTGGTATGGGTGGGGTTTCCCACCACATCGGAAGCATAGCATACTGGAAGTGCACGGGTGTCTCGTCACGCGGGCGTCGGTTGGATGCCCACCGTGGAGGCGACGGAGGAGGCGGCCCGGTCATCGTTGGGCTGGCCATTTTTCCGCCAGGCCACAATTGACGTATACACCAGCACACACACAGACCGCACATGCAAGCGCCCAGGCGCTGCCCGCACCCCCCTTCCCTGTATGGTTGTTTGTTGACCTCCGCAAAAGCCAGTACCCACTGGGGTTTTGAAATCCTAAGGACCTAAATATCCCAGGGCCGGTGGCAGTGGCCCACACGGGTGACCTCCGACCGCCCCACCCCCCATGACCTGGCACACCCGAACTGCGGGTATGTGGCCGAGAGGGGCCAGCTCACGCAAGCATACCAGTGGCAACAGGGCGCCAAAGTGGGACACAATCAACGCTACGCCCCAAACTCAGTCCGACGGCGACAATGCCCTAAACCCAGTAGATGCAACCCGACTCTTGCCCCATTCAAGGAGGAGGGAAAGGAAAGCACTGCAAGACACTGTCCGCGTGACACGAACAATCCTGGAACTGAGTTGGCAATGAAGGCCGTGAGGCAGGCGCCGCTGGAGCTGAGTGGCGGGTCCACACCTGACCAATTGAAGCCGATACGGCAGGGGTGAGGTAGCCAATTTGCCCACTTGTGGGCCACTTCTGATTTTGCCCCTTTGCCCCCGCTTTGCAGCGGTGGGGCTCCCCGATACGGCAGGGGTGAGGTAGCCACTTTGCCCACTTGTGGGCCACTTCTGATTTTGCCCCCCGCTCTGAAGCGGAGGGGATCCCCGATACGGCAGGGGTGAGGTAGCCAATTTGCCCACTTGTGGGCCACTTCTGATTTTGCCCCCCGCTCTGAAACGGTGGGGCTCCCTGATACGGCAGGGGTGAGGTAGCCAATTTGCCCACCTGTGGGCCACTTCTGATTCTGCCCCCCGCTCTGAAGCGGTGGGGCTCCCCGATACGGCAGGGGTGAGGTAGCCAGTTTGCCCACAAGTGGGCCACTTCTGATTCTGCCCCCCGCTCTGAAGCGGAGGGGATCCCGGATACGGCAGGGGTGAGGTAGCCAATTTGCCCACAAGTGGGCCACTTCTGATTCTGCCCCCCGCTCTGAAGCGGAGGGGATCCCCGATACGGTAGGGGTGAGGTAGCCAATTTGCCCACTTGTGGGCCACTTCTGATTCTGCCCCCCGCTCTGAAGCGGAGGGGATCCCCAATACGGTAGGGGTGAGGTAGCCAATTTGCCCACAAGTGGGCCACTTCTGATTCTGCCCCCCGCTCTGAAGCGCAGGGGATCCCCGATACGGCAGGGGTGAGGTAGCCAATTTGCCCACTTGTGGGCCACTTCTGATTTTGCCCCCCGCTCTGAAGCGGTGGGGCTCCCCGATACGGCAGGGGTGAGGTAGCCAATTTGCCCACTTGTGGGCCACTTCTGATTTTGCCCCCCGCTCTGAAGCGGTGGGGCTCCCCGATACGGCAGGGGTGAGGTAGCCAATTTGCCCACAAGTGGGCCACATCTGATTCTGCCCCCCGCTCTGAAGCGGAGGTCATCCCCGATACGGCAGGGGTGAGGTAGCCAATTTGCCCACTTGTGGGCCACTTCTGATTCTGCCCCCCGCTCTGAAGCGGAGGGGATCCCCGATACGGCAGGGGTGAGGTAGATAATTTGCCCACAAGTGGGCCACTTCTGATTCTGCCCCCCGCTGTGAAGCGGAGGGGATCCCCGATACGGCAGGGCTGAGGTAGCCAATTTGCCCACTTGTGGGCCACTTCTGATTTTGCCCCCCGCTCTGAAGCGGAGGGGCTCCCCGATACGGCAGGGGTGAGGTAGCCAATTTGCCCACAAGTGGGCCACTTCTGATTTTGCCCCCCGCTCTGAAGCGGAGGGGATCCCCGATACGGCAGGCGTGAGGTAGCCAATTTGCCCACTTGTGGGCCACTTCTGATTCTGCCCCCCGCTCTGAAGCGGAGGGGATCCCCGATACGGCAGGGGTGAGGTAGCCAATTTGCCCACTTGTGGGCCACTTCTGATTTTGCCCCCCGCTCTGAAGCGGTGGGGCTCCCCGATACGGCAGGGGTGAGGTAGCCAATTTGCCCACTTGTGGGCCACTTCTGATTCTGCCCCCCGCTCTGAAGCGGTGGGGCTCCCCGATACGGCAGGGGCGAGGTAGTTGATTTGCCCACTTGTGGGCCACTTCTGATTTTGCCCCCCGCTCTGAAGCGGAGGGGATCCCCGATACGGTAGGGGTGAGGTAGGCATTTTGCCCACTTGTGGGCCACTTCTGATTTTGCCCCCCGCTGTGAAGCGGAGGTCATCCCCGATACGGCAGGGGTGAGGTAGCCAATTTGCCCACAAGTGGGCCACTTCTGATTTTGCCCCCCGCTCTGAAGCGGTGGGGCTCCCCGATACGGCAGGGGTGAGGTAGCCAATTTGCCCACTTGTGGGCCACTTCTGATTTTGCCCCCCGCTCTGATGCGGAGGGGATCCCCGATACGGCAGGGGTGAGGTAGCCAATTTGCCCACTTGTGGGCCACTTCTGATTTTGCCCCCCGCTCTGAAGCGGAGGGGCTCCCTGATACGGCAGGGGTGAGGTAGCCAATTTGCCCACTTGTGGGCCACTTCTGATTCTGCCCCCCGCTCTGAAGCGGAGGGGATCCCCGATACGGCAGGGGTGAGGTAGCCAATTGGCCCACTTGTGGGCCACTTCTGATTCTGCCCCCCGCTCTGAAGCGGAGGGGCTCCCCGATACGGCAGGGGCGGGGTAGTTGATTTGCCCACTTGTGGGCCACTTCTGATTTTGCCCCCCGCTCTGAAGCGGAGGGGATCCCCGATACGGTAGGGGTGAGGTAGCCAATTTGCCCACAAGTGGGCCACTCTGATTCTGCCCCCCGCTCTGAAGCAGAGGGGCTCCCCGATACGGCAGGGGTGAGGTAGCCAATTTGCCCACTTGTGGGCCACTTCTGATTTTGCCCCCCGCTCTGAAGCGGTGGGGCTCCCCGATACGGCAGGGGTGAGGTAGCCAATTTGCCCACAAGTGGGCCACTTCTGATTCTGCCCCCCGCTCTGAAGCGGAGGGGATCCCCGATACGGTAGGGGTGAGGTAGCCAATTTGCCCACTTGTGGGCCACTTCTGATTTTGCCCCCCGCTCTGAAGCGGAGGGGATCCCCGATACGGCAGGGGTGAGGTAGATAATTTGCCCACAAGTGGGCCACTTCTGATTCTGCCCCCCGCTCTGAAGTGGAGGGGATCCCCGATACGGCAGGGGTGAGGTAGCCAATTTGCCCACTTGTGGGCCACTTCTGATTTTGCCCCCCGCTCTGAAGCGGTGGGGCTCCCCGATACGGCAGGGGAGAGGTAGTTGATTTGCCCACTTGTGGGCCACTTCTGATTCTGCCCCCCGCTCTGAAGCGGAGGGGATCCCCGATACGGTAGGGGTGAGGTAGCCAATTTGCCCACTTGTGGGCCACTTCTGATTTTGCCCCCCGCTCTGAAGCGGAGGGGATCCCCGATACGGCAGGGGTGAGGTAGATAATTTGCCCACAAGTGGGCCACTTCTGATTTTGCCCCCCGCTCTGAAGCGGAGGGGATCCCCGATACGGTAGGGGTGAGGTAGCCAATTTGCCCACTTGTGGGCCACTTCTGATTCTGCCCTTCGCTCTGAAGCGGAGGGGATCCCCGATACGGCAGGGGTGAGGTAGCCAATTTGCCCACTTGTGGGCCACTTCTGATTTTGCCCCCCGCTCTGAAGCGGTGGGGCTCCCCGATACGGCAGGGGTGAGGTAGCCAATTTGCCCACTTGTGGGCCACTTCTGATTTTGCCCCCCGCTCTGAAGCGGTGGGGCTCCCCGATACGGCAGGGGTGAGGTAGCCAATTTGCCCACTTGTGGGCCACTTCTGATTTTGCCCCCCGCTCTGAAGCGGAGGGGATCCCCGATACGGCAGGGGTGAGGTAGCCAATTTGCCCACAAGTGGGCCACTTCTGATTTTGCCCCCCGCTCTGAAGCGGAGGGGATCCCCGATACGGTAGGGGTGAGGTAGCCAATTTGCCCACTTGTGGGCCACCTCTGATTTTGCCCCCCGCTCTGAAGCGGTGGGGCTCCCCGATACGGCAGGGGTGAGGTAGTTGATTTGCCCATTTATGAGCCACTTCTGATTTTGCCCCCCGCTCTGAAGCGGAGGGGATCCCCGATACGGCAGGGGTGAGGTAGCCAATTTGCCCACAAGTGGGCCACTTCTGATTCTGCCCCCCGCTCTGAAGCGGAGGGGATCCCCGATACGGCAGGGGTGAGGTAGATAATTTGCCCACAAGTGGGCCACTTCTGATTCTGCCCCCCGCTCTGAAGCGGAGGGGATCCCCGGTACGGTAGGGGTGAGGTAGCCAATTTGCCCACTCGTGGGCCACTTTTGATTTTGCCCCCCGCTCTGAAGCGGAGGGGGTCCCCGATACGGCAGGGGCGAGGTAGTTGATTTGCCCACTTGTGTGCCACTTCTGCTTTTGCCCCCCGCTCTGAAGCGGAGGGGATCCCCGATACGGTAGGGGTGAGGTAGCCAATTTGCCCACTTGTGGGCCACTTCTGATTTTGCCCCCCGCTCCGAAGCGGTGGGGCTCCCCGATACGGCAGGGGTGAGGTAGCCAATTTGCCCACAAGTGGGCCACTTCTGATTCTGCCCCCCGCTTTGAAGCGGAGGGGATCCCGATACGGCAGGGGTGAGGTAGCTGATTTGCCCACTTGTGGGCCACCTCTGATTTTGCCCCCCGCTCTGAAGCGGTGGGGCTCCCCGATACGGCAGGGGTGAGGTAGCCAATTTGCCCACTTGTGGGCCACTTCTGATTTTGCCCCCCGCTCTGCAGCGGTGGGGCTCCCCGATACGGCAGGGGTGAGGTAGCCAATTTGCCCACAAGTGGGCCACTTCTGATTCTGCCCCCCGCTTTGAAGCGGAGGGGATCCCCGATACGGTAGGGGTGAGGTAGCCAATTTGCCCACTTGTGGGCCACTTCTGATTTTGCCCCCCGCTGTGAAGCGGTGGGGCTCCCCGATACGGCAGGGGTGAGGTAGCCAATTTGCCCACTTGTGGGCCACTTCTGATTTTGCCCCCCGCTCTGCAGCGGTGGGGCTCCCCGATACGGCAGGGGTGAGGTAGCTGATTTGCCCACTTGTGGGCCACCTCTGATTTTGCCCCCCGCTCTGAAGCGGTGGGGCTCCCCGATACGGCAGGGGTGAGGTAGCCAATTTGCCCACTTGTGGGCCACTTCTGATTTTGCCCCCCGCTCTGCAGCGGTGGGGCTCCCCGATACGGCAGGGGTGAGGTAGCCAATTTGCCCACAAGTGGGCCACTTCTGATTCTGCCCCCCGCTTTGAAGCGGAGGGGATCCCCGATACGGCAGGGGTGAGGTAGCCAATTTGCCCACTTGTGGGCCACTTCTGATTCTGCCCCCCGCTCTGAAGCGGAGGGGACCCCCGATACGGCAGGGGTGAGGTAGCCAATTTGCCCACTTGTGGGCCACTTCTGATTTTGCCCCCCGCTCTTAAGCAGAGGGGATCCCCGATACGGCAGGGGTGAGGTAGCCAATTTGCCCACTTGTGGGCCACTTCTGATTTTGCCCCCCGCTCTGAAGCGGTGGGGCTCCCCGATACGGCAAGGGTGAGGTAGCCAATTTGCCCACTTGTGGACCACTTCTGATTTTGCCCCCCGCTCTGAAGCGGTGGGGATCCCCGATACGGCAGGGGTGAGGTAGCCAATTTGCCCACTTGCGGGCCACTTTTGATTTTGCCCCCCGCTCTGAAGCGGAGGGGATCCCCGATACGGCAGGGGTGAGGTAGCCAATTTGCCCACTTGTGGGCCACTTCTGATTCTGCCCCCCGCTCTGAAGCGGTGGGGCTCCCCGATACGGCAGGGCTGAGGTAGCCAATTTGCCCACTTGTGGGCCACTTCTGATTTTGCCCCCCGCTCTGAAGCGGAGGGGATCCCCGATACGGCAGGGGTGAGGTAGCCAATTTGCCCACTTGTGGGCCACTTCTGATTCTGCCCCCCGCTCTGAAGCGGAGGGGATCCCCGATACGGCAGGGGTGAGGTAGCCAATTTGCCCACAAGTGGGCCACTTCTGATTCTGCCCCCCGCTCTGAAGCGGAGGGGATCCCCGATACGGTAGGGGTGAGGTAGCCAATTTGCCCACTTGTGGGCCACTTCTGATTCTGCCCCCCGCTCTGAAGCGGAGGGGATCCCCGATACGGTAGGGGTGAGGTAGCCAATTTGCCCACAAGTGGGCCACTTCTGATTCTGCCCCCCGCTCTGAAGCGGAGGGGATCCCCGATACGGTAGGGGTGAGGTAGCCAATTTGCCCACTTGTGGGCCACTTCTGATTCTGCCCCCCGCTCTGAAGCGGTGGGGCTCCCCGATACGGCAGGGGTGAGGTAGCCAATTTGCCCACTTGTGGGCCACTTCTGATTTTGCCCCCCGCTCTGAAGCGGAGGGGCTCCCCGATACGGCAGGGGTGAGGTAGCCAATTTGCCCACAAGTGGGCCACTTCTGATTCTGCCCCCCGCTCTGAAGCGGAGGTCATCCCCGATACGGCAGGGGTGAGGTAGCCAATTTGCCCACTTGTGGGCCACTTCTGATTTTGCCCCCCGCTCTGAAGCGGAGGGGATCCCCGATACGGCAGGGGTGAGGTAGCCAATTTGCCCACAAGTGGGCCACTTCTGATTCTGCCCCCCGCTCTGAAGCGGAGGGGATCCCCGATACGGCAGGGGTGAGGTAGATAATTTGCCCACAAGTGGGCCACTTCTGATTCTGCCCCCCGCTCTGAAGCGGAGGGGATCCCCGATACGGCATGGGTGAGGTAGCCAATTTGCCCACTTGTGGGCCACTTCTGATTTTGCCCCCCGCTCTGAAGCGGAGGGGCTCCCCGATACGGCAGGGGTGAGGTAGCCAATTTGCCCACTTGTGGGCCACTTCTGCTTTTGCCCCCCGCTCTGAAGCGGAGGAGATCCCCGATACGGCAGGCGTGAGGTAGCCAATTTGCCCACTTGTGGGCCACTTCTGATTCTGCCCCCCGCTCTGAAGCGGAGGGGATCCCCGATACGGCAGGGGTGAGGTAGCCAATTTGCCCACTTGTGGGCCACTTCTGATTTTGCCCCCCGCTCTGAAGCGGTGGGGCTCCCCGATACGGCAGGGGTGAGGTAGCCAATTTGCCCACAAGTGGGCCACTTCTGATTCTGCCCCCCGCTCTGAAGCGGTGGGGCTCCCCGATACGGCAGGGGCGAGGTAGTTGATTGGCCCACTTGTGGGCCACTTCTGATTTTGCCCCCCGCTCTGAAGCGGAGGGGATCCCCGATACGGTAGGGGTGAGGTAGCCAATTTGCCCACTTGTGGGCCACTTCTGATTTTGCCCCCCGCTGTGAAGCGGAGGGGATCCCCGATACGGCAGGGGTGAGGTAGCCAATTTGCCCACAAGTGGGCCACTTCTGATTTTGCCCCCCGCTCTGAAGCGGTGGGGCTCCCCGATACGGCAGGCGTGAGGTAGCCAATTTGCCCACTTGTGGGCCACTTCTGATTTTGCCCCCCGCTCTGAAGCGGAGGGGATCCCCGATACGGCAGGGGTGAGGTAGCCAATTTGCCCACTTGTGGGCCACTTCTGATTTTGCCCCCCGCTCTGAAGCGGTGGGGCTCCCCGATACGGCAGGGGTGAGGTAGCCAATTTGCCCACTTGTGGGCCACTTCTGATTTTGCCCCCCGCTCTGAAGCGGAGGGGATCCCCGATACGGTAGGGGTGAGGTAGCCAATTTGCCCACTTGTGGGCCACTTCTGATTTTGCCCCCCGCTCTGAAGCGGTGGGGCTCCCCGATACGGCAGGGGTGAGGTAGCCAATTTGCCCACTTGTGGGCCACTTCTGATTTTGCCCCCCGCTGTGAAGCGGAGGGGCTCCCCGATACGGCAGGGGTGAGGTAGTTGATTTGCCCACTTGTGGGCCACTTCTGATTTTACCCCCCGCTCTGAAGCGGAGGGGATCCCCGATACGGTAGGGGTGAGGTAGCCAATTTGCCCACAAGTGGGCCACTCTGATTCTGCCCCCCGCTCTTAAGCAGAGGGGATCCCCGATACGGCAGGGGTGAGGTAGCCAATTTGCCCACTTGTGGGCCACTTCTGATTTTGCCCCCCGCTCTGAAGCGGTGGGGCTCCCCGATACGGCAGGGGTGAGGTAGCCAATTTGCCCACTTGTGGGCCACTTCTGATTCTGCCCCCCGCTCTGAAGCGGAGGGGATCCCCGATACGGTAGGGGTGAGGTAGCCAATTTGCCCACTTGTGGGCCACTTCTGATTTTGCCCCCCGCTCTGAAGCGGAGGGGATCCCCGATACGGCAGGGTTGAGGTAGATGATTTGCCCACAAGTGGGCCACTTCTGATTGTGCCCCCCGCTCTGAAGCGGAGGGGATCCCCGATACGGCAGGGGTGAGGTAGCCAATTTGCCCACTTGTGGGCCACTTCTGATTCTGCCCCCCGCTCTGAAGCGGAGGTCATCCCCGATACGGCAGGGGTGAGGTAGCCAATTTGCCCACTTGTGGGCCACTTCTGATTTTGCCCCCCGCTCTGAAGCGGAGGGGATCCCCGATACGGCAGGGGTGAGGTAGCCAATTTGCCCACAAGTGGGCCACTTCTGATTCTGCCCCCCGCTCTGAAGCGGAGGGGATCCCCGATACGGCAGGGGTGAGGTAGATAATTTGCCCACAAGTGGGCCACTTCTGATTCTGCCCCCCGCTCTGAAGCGGAGGGGATCCCCGATACGGCAGGGTTGAGGTAGCCAATTTGCCCACTTGTGGGCCACTTCTGATTTTGCCCCCCGCTCTGAAGCGGAGGGGCTCCCCGATACGGCAGGGGTGAGGTAGCCAATTTGCCCACTTGTGGGCCACTTCTGCTTTTGCCCCCCGCTCTGAAGCGGTGGGGCTCCCCGATACGGCAGGCGTGAGGTAGCCAATTTGCCCACTTGTGGGCCACTTCTGATTCTGCCCCCCGCTCTGAAGCGGAGGGGATCCCCGATACGGCAGGGATGAGGTAGCCAATTTGCCCACTTGTGGGCCACTTCTGATTTTGCCCCCCGCTCTGAAGCGGTGGGGCTCCCCGATACGGCAGGGGTGAGGTAGCCAATTTGCCCACTTGTGGGCCACTTCTGATTCTGCCCCCCGCTCTGAAGCGGTGGGGCTCCCCGATACGGCAGGGGCGAGGTAGTTGATTTGCCCACTTGTGGGCCACTTCTGATTTTGCCCCCCGCTCTGAAGCGGAGGGGATCCCCGATACGGTAGGGGTGAGGTAGCCAATTTGCCCACTTGTGGGCCACTTCTGATTTTGCCCCCCGCTGTGAAGCGGAGGGGATCCCCGATACGGCAGGGGTGAGGTAGCCAATTTGCCCACAAGTGGGCCACTTCTGATTTTGCCCCCCGCTCTGAAGCGGTGGGGCTCCCCGATACGGCAGGCGTGAGGTAGCCAATTTGCCCACTTGTGGGCCACTTCTGATTTTGCCCCCCGCTCTGAAGCGGAGGGGATCCCCGATACGGCAGGGGTGAGGTAGCCAATTTGCCCACTTGTGGGCCACTTCTGATTCTGCCCCCCGCTCTGAAGCGGTGGGGCTCCCCGATACGGCAGGGGTGAGGTAGCCAATTTGCCCACTTGTGGGCCACTTCTGATTTTGCCCCCCGCTCTGAAGCGGTGGGGCTCCCCGATACGGCAGGGGTGAGGTAGCCAATTTGCCCACTTGTGGGCCACTTCTGATTTTGCCCCCCGCTGTGAAGCGGAGGGGCTCCCCGATACGGCAGGGGTGAGGTAGTTGATTTGCCCACTTGTGGGCCACTTCTGATTTTACCCCCCGCTCTGAAGCGGAGGGGATCCCCGATACGGTAGGGGTGAGGTAGCCAATTTGCCCACAAGTGGGCCACTCTGATTCTGCCCCCCGCTCTTAAGCAGAGGGGATCCCCGATACGGCAGGGGTGAGGTAGCCAATTTGCCCACTTGTGGGCCACTTCTGATTTTGCCCCCCGCTCTGAAGCGGTGGGGCTCCCCGATACGGCAGGGGTGAGGTAGCCAATTTGCCCACTTGTGGGCCACTTCTGATTCTGCCCCCCGCTCTGAAGCGGAGGGGATCCCCGATACGGTAGGGGTGAGGTAGCCAATTTGCCCACTTGTGGGCCACTTCTGATTTTGCCCCCCGCTCTGAAGCGGAGGGGATCCCCGATACGGCAGGGTTGAGGTAGATGATTTGCCCACAAGTGGGCCACTTCTGATTCTGCCCCCCGCTCTGAAGCGGAGGGGATCCCCGATACGGCAGGGGTGAGGTAGCCAATTTGCCCACTTGTGGGCCACTTCTGATTCTGCCCCCCGCTCTGAAGCGGAGGTCATCCCCGATACGGCAGGGGTGAGGTAGCCAATTTGCCCACTTGTGGGCCACTTCTGATTTTGCCCCCCGCTCTGAAGCGGAGGGGATCCCCGATACGGCAGGGGTGAGGTAGCCAATTTGCCCACAAGTGGGCCACTTCTGATTCTGCCCCCCGCTCTGAAGCGGAGGGGATCCCCGATACGGCAGGGGTGAGGTAGATAATTTGCCCACAAGTGGGCCACTTCTGATTCTGCCCCCCGCTCTGAAGCGGAGGGGATCCCCGATACGGCAGGGTTGAGGTAGCCAATTTGCCCACTTGTGGGCCACTTCTGATTTTGCCCCCCGCTCTGAAGCGGAGGGGCTCCCCGATACGGCAGGGGTGAGGTAGCCAATTTGCCCACTTGTGGGCCACTTCTGCTTTTGCCCCCCGCTCTGAAGCGGAGGGGATCCCCGATACGGCAGGGGTGAGGTAGCCAATTTGCCCACTTGTGGGCCACTTCTGATTCTGCCCCCCGCTCTGAAGCGGAGGGGATCCCCGATACGGCAGGGATGAGGTAGCCAATTTGCCCACTTGTGGGCCACTTCTGATTTTGCCCCCCGCTCTGAAGCGGTGGGGCTCCCCGATACGGCAGGGGTGAGGTAGCCAATTTGCCCACTTGTGGGCCACTTCTGATTCTGCCCCCCGCTCTGAAGCGGTGGGGCTCCCCGATACGGCAGGGGCGAGGTAGTTGATTTGCCCACTTGTGGGCCACTTCTGATTTTGCCCCCCGCTCTGAAGCGGAGGGGATCCCCGATACGGTAGGGGTGAGGTAGCCAATTTGCCCACTTGTGGGCCACTTCTGATTTTGCCCCCCGCTGTGAAGCGGAGGGGATCCCCGATACGGCAGGGGTGAGGTAGCCAATTTGCCCACAAGTGGGCCACTTCTGATTTTGCCCCCCGCTCTGAAGCGGTGGGGCTCCCCGATACGGCAGGCGTGAGGTAGCCAATTTGCCCACTTGTGGGCCACTTCTGATTTTGCCCCCCGCTCTGAAGCGGAGGGGATCCCCGATACGGCAGGGGTGAGGTAGCCAATTTGCCCACTTGTGGGCCACTTCTGATTCTGCCCCCCGCTCTGAAGCGGTGGGGCTCCCCGATACGGCAGGGGTGAGGTAGCCAATTTGCCCACTTGTGGGCCACTTCTGATTTTGCCCCCCGCTCTGAAGCGGAGGGGATCCCCGATACGGCAGGGGTGAGGTAGCCAATTTGCCCACTTGTGGGCCACTTCTGATTTTGCCCCCCGCTCTGAAGCGGTGGGGCTCCCCGATACGGCAGGGGTGAGGTAGCCAATTTGCCCGCTTGTGGGCCACTTCTGATTTTGCCCCCCGCTCTGAAGCGGTGGGGCTCCCCGATACGGCAGGGGTGAGGTAGCCAATTTGCCCACTTGTGGGCCACTTCTGATTTTGCCCCCCGCTCTGAAGCGGAGGGGATCCCCGATACGGTAGGGGTGAGGTAGCCAATTTGCCCACTTGTGGGCCACTTCTGATTTTGCCCCCCGCTCTGAAGCGGAGGGGATCCCCGATACGGCAGGGGTGAGGTAGATAATTTGCCCACAAGTGGGCCACTTCTGATTATGCCCCCCGCTCTGAAGCGGAGGGGATCCCCGATACGGCAGGGGTGAGGTAGCCAATTTGCCCACTTGTGGGCCACTTCTGATTTTGCCCCCCGCTCTGAAGCGGTGGGGCTCCCCGATACGGCAGGGGTGAGGTAGCCAATTTGCCCACTTGTGGGCCACTTCTGATTTTGCCCCCCGCTCTGAAGCGGAGGGGATCCCCGATACGGCAGGGGTGAGGTAGCCAATTTGCCCACTTGTGGGCCACTTCTGATTTTGCCCCCCGCTCTGAAGCGGTGGGGATCCCCGATACGGTAGGGGTGAGGTAGCCAATTTGCCCACTTGTGGGCCACTTCTGATTTTGCCCCCCGCTCTGAAGCGGAGGGGATCCCCGATACGGCAGGGGTGAGGTAGATAATTTGCCCACAAGTGGGCCACTTCTGATTCTGCCCCCCGCTCTGAAGCGGAGGGGATCCCCGATACGGTAGGGGTGAGGTAGCCAATTTGCCCACTTGTGGGCCACTTCTGATTTTGCCCCCCGCTCTGAAGCGGAGGGGATCCCTGATACGGCAGGGGTGAGGTAGATAATTTGCCCACAAGTGGGCCACTTCTGATTCTGCCCCCCGCTCTGAAGCGGAGGGGATCCCCGATACGGCAGGGGTGAGGTAGCCAATTTGCCCACAAGTGGGCCACTTCTGATTTTGCCCCACGCTCTGAAGCGGTGGGGCTCCCCGATACGGCAAGCGTGAGGTAGCCAATTTGCCCACTTGTGTGCCACTTCTGATTCTGCCCCCCGCTCTGAAGCGGAGGGGATCCCCGATACGGCAGGGGTGAGGTAGCCAATTTTCCCACTTGTGGGCCACTTCTGATTTTGCCCCCCGCTCTGAAGCGGTGGGGCTCCCCGATACGGCAGGGGTGAGGTAGCCAATTTGCCCACTTGTGGGCCACTTCTGATTCTGCCCCCCGCTCTGAAGCGGTGGGGCTCCCCGATACGGCAGGGGCGAGGTAGTTGATTTGCCCACTTGTGGGCCACTTCTGATTTTGCCCCCCGCTCTGAAGCGGAGGGGATCCCCGATACGGTAGGGGTGAGGTAGCCAATTTGCCCACTTGTGGGCCACTTCTGATTTTGCCCCCCGCTGTGAAGCGGAGGGGATCCCCGATACGGCAGGGGTGAGGTAGCCGATTTGCCCACAAGTGGGCCACTTCTGATTTTGCCCCCCGCTCTGAAGCGGTGGGGCTCCCCGATACGGCAGGCGTGAGGTAGCCAATTTGCCCACTTGTGGGCCACTTCTGATTTTGCCCCCCGCTCTGAAGCGGAGGGGATCCCCGATACGGCAGGGGTGAGGTAGCCAATTTGCCCACTTGTGGGCCACTTCTGATTTTGCCCCCCGCTCTGAAGCGGTGGGGCTCCCCGATACGGCAGGGGTGAGGTAGCCAATTTGCCCACTTGTGGGCCACTTCTGATTTTGCCCCCCGCTCTGAAGCGGAGGGGATCCCCGATACGGCAGGGGTGAGGTAGCCAATTTGCCCACAAGTGGGCCACTTCTGATTTTGCCCCCCGCTCTGAAGCGGAGGGGATCCCCGATACGGCAGGGGTGAAGTAGCCAATTTGCCCACTTGTGGGCCACTTCTGATTTTGCCCCCCGCTCTGAAGCGGAGGGGATCCCCGATACGGTAGGGGTGAGGTAGCCAATTTGCCCACAATTGGGCCACTCTGATTCTGCCCCCCGCTCTTAAGCAGAGGGAATCCCCGATACGGCAGGGGTGAGGTAGCCAATTTGCCCACTTGTGGGCCACTTCTGATTTTGCCCCCCGCTCTGAAGCGGTGGGGCTCCCCGATACGGCAGGGGTGAGGTAGCCAATTTGCCCACTTGTGGGCCACTTCTGATTCTGCCCCCCGCTCTGAAGCGGTGGGGCTCCCCGATACGGTAGGGGTGAGGTAGCCAATTTGCCCACTTGTGGGCCCCTTCTGATTTTGCCCCCCGCTCTGAAGCGGAGGGGATCCCCGATACGGCAGGGGTGAGGTAGATAATTTGCCCACTTGTGGGCCACTTCTGATTTTCCCCCCCGCTCTGAAGCGGTGGGGCTCCCCGATACGGCAGGGGTGAGGTAGCCAATTTGCCCACTTGTGGGCCACTTCTGATTTTGCCCCCCGCTCTGAAGCGGAGGGGATCCCCGATACGGCAGGGGTGAGGTAGCCAATTTGCCCACTTGTGGGCCACTTCTGATTTTGCCCCCCGCTCTGAAGCGGTGGGGATCCCCGATACGGTAGGGGTGAGGTAGCCAATTTGCCCACTTGTGGGCCACTTCTGATTTTGCCCCCCGCTCTGAAGCGGAGGGGATCCCCGATACGGCAGGGGTGAGGTAGATAATTTGCCCACAAGTGGGCCACTTCTGATTCTGCCCCCCGCTCTGAAGCGGAGGGGATCCCCGATACGGTAGGGGTGAGGTAGCCAATTTGCCCACTTGTGGGCCACTTCTGATTTTGCCCCCCGCTCTGAAGCGGAGGGGATCCCCGATACGGCAGGGGTGAGGTAGATATTTTGCCCACAAGTGGGCCACTTCTGATTCTGCCCCCCGCTCTGAAGCGGAGGGGATCCCCGGTACGGTAGGGGTGAGGTAGCCAATTTGCCCACTTGTGGGCCACTTCTGATTCTGCCCCCCGCTCTGAAGCGGAGGGGATCCCCGATACGGCAGGGGTGAGGTAGCCAATTTGCGCACTTGTGGGCCACTTCTGATTTTGCCCCCCGCTCTGAAGCGGTGGGGCTCCCCGATACGGCAGGGGCGAGGTAGCCAATTTGCCCACTTGTGGGCCACTTCTGATTTTGCCCCCCGCTCCGAAGCGGTGGGGCTCCCCGATACGGCAGGGGTGAGGTAGCCACTTTGCCCACTTGTGGGCCACTTCTGATTTTGCCCCCCGCTCTGAGGCGGTGGGGATCCCCGACACGGCAGGGGTGAGGTAGCCAATTTGCCCACTTGTGGGCCACTTCTGATTTTGCCCCCCGCTCTGAAGCGGAGGGGATCCCCGATACGGCAGGGGTGAGGTAGCCAATTTGCCCACTTGTGGGCCACCTCTGATTTTGCCCCCCGCTCTGAAGCGGAGGGGATCCCCGATACGGTAGGGGTGAGGTAGCCAATTTGCCCACTTGTGGGCCACTTCTGATTTTGCCCCCCGCTCTGAAGCGGAGGGGATCCCCGATACGGTAGGGGTGAGGTAGCCAATTTGCCCACTTGTGGGCCACTTCTGATTTTGCCCCCCGCTCCGAAGCGGTGGGGCTCCCCGATACGGCAGGGGTGAGGTAGCCAATTTGCCCACTTGTGGGCCACTTCTGATTTTGCCCCCCGCTCTGAGGCGGTGGGGATCCCCAATACGGCAGGGGTGAGGTAGCCAATTTGCCCACTTGTGGGCCACTTCTGATTTTGCCCCCCGCTCTGAAGCGGAGGGGATCCCCGATACGGTAGGGGTGAGGTAGCCAATTTGCCCACTTGTGGGCCACCACTGATTTTGCCCCCCGCTCTGAAGCGGAGGGGATCCCCGATACGGCAGGGGTGAGGTAGCCAATTTGCCCACTTGTGGGCCACCTCTGATTTTGCCCCCCGCTCTGAAGCGGTGGGGGTCCCCGATACGGCAGGGGTGAGGTAGCCAATTTGCCCGCTTGTGGGCCACTTCTGATTTTGCCCCCCGCTCTGAAGCGGAGGGGATCCCCGATATGGCAGGGGTGAGGTAGCCAATTTGCCCACAAGTGGGCCACTTCTGATTCTGCCCCCCGCTCTGAAGCGGAGGGGATCCCCGATACGGCAGGGGTGAGGTAGATAATTTGCCCACACGTGGGCCACTTCTGATTCTGCCCCCCGCTCTGAAGCGGAGGGGATCCCCGGTACGGTAGGGGTGAGGTAGCCAATTTGCCCACTTGTGGGCCACTTCTGATTCTGCCCCCCGCTCTGAAGCGGAGGGGATCCCCGATACGGCAGGGGCGAGGTAGTTGATTTGCCCACTTGTGTGCCACTTCTGCTTTTGCCCCCCGCTCTGAAGCGGAGGGGATCCCCGATACGGTAGGGGTGAGGTAGCCAATTTGCCCACTTGTGGGCCACTTCTGATTCTGCCCCCCGCTCTGAAGCGCTGGGGCTCCCCGATACGGCAGGGGTGAGGTAGCCAATTTGCCCACTTGTGGGCCACTTCTGATTTTGCCGCCCGCTCTGAAGCGGTGGGGCTCCCCGATACGGCAGGGGTGAGGTAGCCAATTTGCCCACTTGTGGGCCACTTCTGATTTTGCCCCCCGCTCTGAAGCGATGGGGCTCCCCGATACGGCAGGGGTGAGGTAGCCAATTTGCCCACTTGTGGGCCACTTCTGATTTTGCCGCCCGCTCTGAAGCGGAGGGGATCCCCGATACGGTAGGGGTGAGGTAGCCAATTTGCCCACAAGTGGGCCACTTCTGATTCTGCCCCCCGCTCTGAAGCGGAGGGGATCCCCGATACGGCAGGGGTGAGGTAGCCAATTTGCCCACTTGTGGGCCACTTCTGATTTTGCCCCCCGCTCTGAAGCGGTGGGGCTCCCCGATACGGCAGGGGTGAGGTAGCCAATTTGCCCACTTGTGGGCCACTTCTGATTTTGCCCCCCGCTCTGAAGCGGAGGGGATCCCCGATACGGCAGGGGCGAGGTAGTTGATTTGCCCACTTGTGGGCCACTTCTGATTTTGCCCCCCGCTCTGAAGCGGTGGGGCTCCCCGATACGGCAGGGGTGAGGTAGCCAATTTGCCCACTTGTGGGCCACTTCTGATTTTGCCGCCCGCTCTGAAGCGGAGGGGATCCCCGATACGGTAGGGGTGAGGTAGCCAATTTGCCCACAAGTGGGCCACATCTGATTCTGCCCCCCGCTCTGAAGCGGAGGGGATCCCCGATACGGCAGGGGTGAGGTAGCCAATTTGCCCACTTGTGGGCCACTTCTGATTTTGCCCCCCGCTCTGAAGCGGTGGGGCTCCCCGATACGGCAGGGGTGAGGTAGCCAATTTGCCCACTTGTGGGCCACTTCTGATTTTGCCCCCCGCTCTGAAGCGGAGGGGATCCCCGATACGGCAGGGGCGAGGTAGTTGATTTGCCCACTTGTGGGCCACTTTTGCTTTTGCCCCCCGCTCTGAAGCGGAGGGGATCCCCGGTACGGTAGGGCTGAGGTAGCCAATTTGCCCACTTGTGGGCCACTTCTGATTCTGCCCCCCGCTCTGAAGCGGAGGGGATCCCCGATACGGCAGGGGTGAGGTAGATAATTTGCCCACAAGTGGGCCACTTCTGATTTTGCCCCCCGCTCTGAAGCGGTGGGGCTCCCCGATACGGCAGGGGCGAGGTAGCCAATTTGCCCACTTGTGGGCCACTTCTGATTTTGCCCCCCGCTCTGAAGCGGTGGGGCTCCCCGATACGGCAGGGGTGAGGTAGCCAATTTGCCCACTTGTGGGCCACTTCTGATTTTGCCGCCCGCTCTGAAGCGGAGGGGATCCCCGATACGGCAGGGGTGAGGTAGCCGATTTGCCCACAAGTGGGCCACCTCTGATTTTGCCCCCCCGCTCTGAAGTGTCGGGGCTCCGCGATACGGCAGGGGTGAGGTAGCTGATTTGCCCACTTGTGGGCCACTTCTGATTTTGCCCCCCGCTCTGAAGCGGAGGGGATCCCCGATACGGCAGGGGTGAGGTAGCCAATTTGTCCACAAGTGGGCCACTTCTGATTTTGCCCCCCCGCTCTGAAGCGGAGGGGATCCCCAATACGGCAGGGGTGAGGTAGCCAATTTGCCCACTTGTGGGCCACTTCTGATTTTGCCCCCCGCTCTGAAGCGGAGGGGATCCCCGATACGGCAGGGGTGAGGTAGCCAATTTGCCCACTTGTGGGCCACTTTTGATTTTGCCCCCCGCTCTGAAGCGGTGGGGCTCCCCGATAGGGCAGGGGCGAGGTAGTTGATTTGCCCACTTGTGGGCCACTTCTGCTTTTGCCCCCCGCTCTGAAGCGGAGGGGATCCCCGATACGGTAGGGGTGAGGTAGCCAATTTGCCCACTTGTGGGCCACTTCTGATTCTGCCCCCCGCTCTGAAGCGGAGGGGATCCCCGATACGGCAGGGGTGAGGTAGATAATTTGCCCACAAGTGGGCCACTTCTGATTTTGCCCCCCGCTCTGAAGCGATGGGGCTCCCCGATACGGTAGGGGTGAGGTAGCCAATTTGCCCACTTGTGGGCCACTTCTGATTTTGCCCCCCGCTCTGAAGCGGAGGGGATCCCCGATACGGCAGGGGTGAGGTAGCCAATTTGCCCACTTGTGGGCCACTTCTGATTTTGCCCCCCGCTCTGAAGCGGAGGGGATCCCCGATACGGCAGGGGCGAGGTAGTTGATTTGCCCACTTGTGGGCCACTTTTGCTTTTGCCCCCCGCTCTGAAGCGGAGGGGATCCCCGGTACGGTAGGGCTGAGGTAGCCAATTTGCCCACTTGTGGGCCACTTCTGATTCTGCCCCCCGCTCTGAAGCGGAGGGGATCCCCGATACGGCAGGGCCGAGGTAGCCAATTTGCCCACTTGTGGGCCTCTTCTGATTTTGCCCCCCGCTCTGAAGCAGTGGGGCTCCCCGATACGGCTGGGGCGAGGTAGCCAATTTGCCCACTTGTGGGCCACTTCTGATTTTGCCCCCCGCTCTGAAGCGGTGGGGCTCCCCGATACGGCAGGGGTGAGGTAGCCAATTTGCCCACTTGTGGGCCACTTCTGATTTTGCCGCCCGCTCTGAAGCGGAGGGGATCCCCGATACGGCAGGGGTGAGGTAGCTGATTTGCCCACTTGTGGGCCACTTCTGATTTTGCCCCCCGCTCTGAAGCGGAGGGGATCCCCGATACGGCAGGGGTGAGGTAGCCAATTTGTCCACAAGTGGGCCACTTCTGATTTTGCCCCCCCGCTCTGAAGCGGAGGGGATCTGCGATACGGCAGGGGTGAGGTAGCCAATTTGCCCACTTGTGGGCCACTTCTGATTTTGCCCCCCGCTCTGAAGCGGTGGGGCTCCCCGATAGGGCAGGGGCGAGGTAGTTGATTTGCCCACTTGTGGGCCACTTCTGCTTTTGCCCCCCGCTCTGAAGCGGAGGGGATCCCCGATACGGTAGGGGTGAGGTAGCCAATTTGCCCACTTGTGGGCCACTTCTGATTCTGCCCCCCGCTCTGAAGCGGAGGGGATCCCCGATACGGCAGGGGTGAGGTAGATAATTTGCCCACAAGTGGGCCACTTCTGATTTTGCCCCCCGCTCTGAAGCGGTGGGGCTCCCCGATACGGCAGGGGTGAGGTAGCCAATTTGCCCACTTGTGGGCCACTTCTGATTTTGCCCCCCGCTCTGAAGCGGTGGGGCTCCCCGATACGGCAGGGGCGAGGTAGTTGATTTGCCCACTTGTGGGCCACTTCTGATTTTGCCGCCCGCTCTGAAGCGGAGGGGATCCCCGGACGGTAGGGTTGAGGTAGCCAATTTGCCCACAAGTGGGCCACTCTGATTCTGCCCCCCGCTCTGAAGCGGAGGGGATCCCCGATACGGCAGGGGTGAGGTAGCCAATTTGCCCACTTGTGGGCCACTTCTGATTTTGCCCCCCGCTCTGAAGCGGTGGGGCTCCCCGATACGGCAGGGGTGAGGTAGCCAATTTGCCCACTTGTGGGCCACTTCTGATTTTGCCCCCCGCTCTGAAGCGGAGGGGATCCCCGATACGGTAGGGGTGAGGTAGCCAATTTGCCCACTTGTGGGCCACTTCTGATTCTGCCCCCCGCTCTGAAGCGGAGGGGATCCCCGATACGGCAGGGGTGAGGTAGCCAATTTGCCCACTTTTGGGCCACTTCTGATTCTGCCCCCCGCTCTGAAGCGGAGGGGATCCCCGATACGGCAGGGGTGAGGTAGCCAATTTGCCCCCTTGTGGGCCACTTCTGATTTTGCCCCCCGCTCTGAAGCGGTGGGGCTCCCCGATACGGCAGGGGCGAGGTAGCCAATTTGCCCACTTGTGGGCCACTTCTGATTTTGCCCCCCGCTCTGAAGCGGTGGGGCTCCCCGATACGGCAGGGGTGAGGTAGCCAATGTGCCCACAAGTGGGCCACATCTGATTCTGCCCCCCGCTCTGAAGCGGTGGGGCTCCCCAATACGGCAGGGGTGAGGTAGCTGATTTGCCCACTTGTGGGCCACTTCTGATTTTGCCCCCCGCTCTGAAGCGGAGGGGATCCCCGATACGGCAGGGGTGAGGTAGCCAATTTGTCCACAAGTGGGCCACTTCTGATTTTGCCCCCCCGCTCTGAAGCGGAGGGGATCCCCAATACGGCAGGGGTGAGGTAGCCAATTTGCCCACTTGTGGGCCACTTCTGATTTTGCCCCCCGCTCTGAAGCGGTGGGGCTCCCCGATACGGCAGGGGCGAGGTAGTTGATTTGCCCACTTGTGGGCCACTTCTGATTTTGCCGCCCGCTCTGAAGCGGAGGGGATCCCCGGACGGTAGGGTTGAGGTAGCCAATTTGCCCACAAGTGGGCCACTCTGATTCTGCCCCCCGCTCTGAAGCGGAGGGGATCCCCGATACGGCAGGGGTGAGGTAGCCAATTTGCCCACTTGTGGGCCACTTCTGATTTTGCCCCCCGCTCTGAAGCGGTGGGGCTCCCCGATACGGCAGGGGTGAGGTAGCCAATTTGCCCACTTGTGGGCCACTTCTGATTTTGCCCCCCGCTCTGAAGCGGAGGGGATCCCCGATACGGTAGGGGTGAGGTAGCCAATTTGCCCACTTGTGGGCCACTTCTGATTCTGCCCCCCGCTCTGAAGCGGAGGGGATCCCCGATACGGCAGGGGTGAGGTAGCCAATTTGCCCACTTTTGGGCCACTTCTGATTCTGCCCCCCGCTCTGAAGCGGAGGGGATCCCCGATACGGCAGGGGTGAGGTAGCCAATTTGCCCCCTTGTGGGCCACTTCTGATTTTGCCCCCCGCTCTGAAGCGGTGGGGCTCCCCGATACGGCAGGGGCGAGGTAGCCAATTTGCCCACTTGTGGGCCACTTCTGATTTTGCCCCCCGCTCTGAAGCGGTGGGGCTCCCCGATACGGCAGGGGTGAGGTAGCCAATGTGCCCACAAGTGGGCCACATCTGATTCTGCCCCCCGCTCTGAAGCGGTGGGGCTCCCCAATACGGCAGGGGTGAGGTAGCTGATTTGCCCACTTGTGGGCCACTTCTGATTTTGCCCCCCGCTCTGAAGCGGAGGGGATCCCCGATACGGCAGGGGTGAGGTAGCCAATTTGTCCACAAGTGGGCCACTTCTGATTTTGCCCCCCCGCTCTGAAGCGGAGGGGATCCCCAATACGGCAGGGGTGAGGTAGCCAATTTGCCCACTTGTGGGCCACTTCTGATTTTGCCCCCCGCTCTGAAGCGGAGGGGATCCCCGATACGGCAGGGGTGAGGTAGATAATTTGCCCACAAGTGGGCCACTTCTGATTTTGCCCCCCGCTCTGAAGCGGTGGGGCTCCCCGATACGGCAGGGGCGAGGTAGTTGATTTGCCCACTTGTGGGCCACTTCTGATTTTGCCGCCCGCTCTGAAGCGGAGGGGATCCCCGATACGGTAGGGGCGAGGTAGCCAATTTGCCCACAAGTGGGCCACTCTGATTCTGCCCCCCGCTCTGAAGCGGAGGGGATCCCCGATACGGCAGGGGTGAGGTAGCCAATTTGCCCACTTGTGGGCCACTTCTGATTTTGCCCCCCGCTCTGAAGCGGTGGGGCTCCCCGATACGGCAGGGGCGAGGTAGTTGATTTGCCCACTTGTGGGCCACTTCTGATTTTGCCGCCCGCTCTGAAGCGGAGGGGATCCCCGATACGGTAGGGGCGAGGTAGCCAATTTGCCCACAAGTGGGCCACTCTGATTCTGCCCCCCGCTCTGAAGCGGAGGGGATCCCCGATACGGCAGGGGTGAGGTAGCCAATTTGCCCACTTGTGGGCCACTTCTGATTTTGCCCCCCGCTCTGAAGCGGTGGGGCTCCCCGATACGGCAGGGGTGAGGTAGCCAATTTGCCCACTTGTGGGCCACTTCTGATTTTGCCCCCCGCTCTGAAGCGGAGGGGATCCCCGATACGGCAGGGGTGAGGTAGATAATTTGCCCACAAGTGGGCCACTTCTGATTTTGCCCCCCGCTCTGAAGCGGTGGGGCTCCCCGATACGGCAGGGGTGAGGTAGCCAATTTGCCCACTTGTGGGCCACTTCTGATTTTGCCCCCCGCTCTGAAGCGGTGGGGCTCCCCGATACGGCAGGGGCGAGGTAGTTGATTTGCCCACTTGTGGGCCACTTCTGATTTTGCCGCCCGCTCTGAAGCGGAGGGGATCCCCGGACGGTAGGGGTGAGGTAGCCAATTTGCCCACAAGTGGGCCACTCTGATTCTGCCCCCCGCTCTGAAGCGGAGGGGATCCCCGATACGGCAGGGGTGAGGTAGCCAATTTGCCCACTTGTGGGCCACTTCTGATTTTGCCCCCCGCTCTGAAGCGGTGGGGCTCCCCGATACGGCAGGGGTGAGGTAGCCAATTTGCCCACTTGTGGGCCACTTCTGATTTTGCCCCCCGCTCTGAAGCGGAGGGGAGCCCCGATACGGTAGGGGTGAGGTAGCCAATTTGCCCACTTGTGGGCCACTTCTGATTCTGCCCCCCGCTCTGAAGCGATGGGGCTGCCCGATACGGCAGGGGTGAGGTAGCCAATTTGCCCACTTGTGGGCCACTTCTGATTCTGCCCCCCGCTCTGAAGCGGAGGGGATCCCCGATACGGCAGGGGTGAGGTAGATAATTTGCCCACTTGTGGGCCACTTCTGATTTTGCCCCCCGCTATGAAGCGGAGCAGATCCCCGATACGGCAGGGGTGAGGTAGCCAATTTGCCCACTTGTGGGCCACTTCTGATTTTGCCCTCCGCTCTGAAGCGGTGGGGCTCCCCGATACGGCAGGGGTGAGGTAGTTGATTTGCCCACTTGTGGGCCACTTCTGCTTTTGCCCCCCGCTCTGAAGCGGAGGGGCTCCCCGATACGGTAGGGGTGAGGTAGCCAATTTGCCCACTTGTGGGCCACTTCTGATTCTGCCCCCCGCTCTGAAGCGGAGGGGATCCCCGATACGGTAGGGGTGAGGTAGCCAATTTGCCCACTTGTGGGCCACTTCTGATTTTGCCGCCCGCTCTGAAGCGGAGGGGATCCCCGATACGGCAGGGGTGAGGTAGCCGATTTGCCCACAAGTGGGCCACCTCTGATTTTGCCCCCCGCTCTGAAGCGTCGGGGCTCCCCGATACGGCAGGGGTGAGGTAGCTGATTTGCCCACTTGTGGGCCACTTCTGATTTTGCCCCCCGCTCTGAAGCGGAGGGGATCCCCGATACGGCAGGGGTGAGGTAGCCAATTTGTCCACAAGTGGGCCACTTCTGATTTTGCCCCCCCCCGCTCTGAAGCGGAGGGGATCCCCGATACGGCAGGGGTGAGGTAGCCAATTTGCCCACTTGTGGGCCACTTCTGATTTTGCCCCCCGCTCTGAAGCGGTGGGGCTCCCCGATAGGGCAGGGGCGAGGTAGTTGATTTGCCCACTTGTGGGCCACTTCTGCTTTTGCCCCCCGCTCTGAAGCGGAGGGGATCCCCGATACGGTAGGGGTGAGGTAGCCAATTTGCCCACTTGTGGGCCACTTCTGATTCTGCCCCCCGCTCTGAAGCGGAGGGGATCCCCGATACGGCAGGGGTGAGGTAGATAATTTGCCCACAAGTGGGCCACTTCTGATTTTGCCCCCCGCTCTGAAGCGATGGGGCTCCCCGATACGGTAGGGGTGAGGTAGCCAATTTGCCCACTTGTGGGCCACTTCTGATTTTGCCCCCCGCTCTGAAGCGGAGGGGATCCCCGATACGGCAGGGGTGAGGTAGCCAATTTGCCCACTTGTGGGCCACTTCTGATTTTGCCCCCCGCTCTGAAGCGGAGGGGATCCCCGATACGGCAGGGGCGAGGTAGTTGATTTGCCCACTTGTGGGCCACTTTTGCTTTTGCCCCCCGCTCTGAAGCGGAGGGGATCCCCGGTACGGTAGGGCTGAGGTAGCCAATTTGCCCACTTGTGGGCCACTTCTGATTCTGCCCCCCGCTCTGAAGCGGAGGGGATCCCCGATACGGCAGGGCCGAGGTAGCCAATTTGCCCACTTGTGGGCCACTTCTGATTTTGCCCCCCGCTCTGAAGCAGTGGGGCTCCCCGATACGGCTGGGGCGAGGTAGCCAATTTGCCCACTTGTGGGCCACTTCTGATTTTGCCCCCCGCTCTGAAGCGGTGGGGCTCCCCGATACGGCAGGGGTGAGGTAGCCAATTTGCCCACTTGTGGGCCACTTCTGATTTTGCCGCCCGCTCTGAAGCGGAGGGGATCCCCGATACGGCAGGGGTGAGGTAGCCGATTTGCCCACAAGTGGGCCACCTCTGATTTTGCCCCCCGCTCTGAAGCGTCGGGGCTCCCCGATACGGCAGGGGTGAGGTAGCTGATTTGCCCACTTGTGGGCCACTTCTGATTTTGCCCCCCGCTCTGAAGCGGAGGGGATCCCCGATACGGCAGGGGTGAGGTAGCCAATTTGTCCACAAGTGGGCCACTTCTGATTTTGCCCCCCCGCTCTGAAGCGGAGGGGATCTGCGATACGGCAGGGGTGAGGTAGCCAATTTGCCCACTTGTGGGCCACTTCTGATTTTGCCCCCCGCTCTGAAGCGGTGGGGCTCCCCGATAGGGCAGGGGCGAGGTAGTTGATTTGCCCACTTGTGGGCCACTTCTGCTTTTGCCCCCCGCTCTGAAGCGGAGGGGATCCCCGATACGGTAGGGGTGAGGTAGCCAATTTGCCCACTTGTGGGCCACTTCTGATTCTGCCCCCCGCTCTGAAGCGGAGGGGATCCCCGATACGGCAGGGGTGAGGTAGATAATTTGCCCACAAGTGGGCCACTTCTGATTTTGCCCCCCGCTCTGAAGCGGTGGGGCTCCCCGATACGGCAGGGGTGAGGTAGCCAATTTGCCCACTTGTGGGCCACTTCTGATTTTGCCCCCCGCTCTGAAGCGGTGGGGCTCCCCGATACGGCAGGGGCGAGGTAGTTGATTTGCCCACTTGTGGGCCACTTCTGATTTTGCCGCCCGCTCTGAAGCGGAGGGGATCCCCGGACGGTAGGGTTGAGGTAGCCAATTTGCCCACAAGTGGGCCACTCTGATTCTGCCCCCCGCTCTGAAGCGGAGGGGATCCCCGATACGGCAGGGGTGAGGTAGCCAATTTGCCCACTTGTGGGCCACTTCTGATTTTGCCCCCCGCTCTGAAGCGGTGGGGCTCCCCGATACGGCAGGGGTGAGGTAGCCAATTTGCCCACTTGTGGGCCACTTCTGATTTTGCCCCCCGCTCTGAAGCGGAGGGGATCCCCGATACGGTAGGGGTGAGGTAGCCAATTTGCCCACTTGTGGGCCACTTCTGATTCTGCCCCCCGCTCTGAAGCGGAGGGGATCCCCGATACGGCAGGGGTGAGGTAGCCAATTTGCCCACTTGTGGGCCACTTCTGATTGTGCCCCCCGCTCTGAAGCGGAGGGGATCCCCGATACGGCAGGGGTGAGGTAGCCAATTTGCCCACTTGTGGGCCACTTCTGATTTTGCCCCCCGCTCTGAAGCGGTGGGGCTCCCCGATACGGCAGGGGCGAGGTAGCCAATTTGCCCACTTGTGGGCCACTTCTGATTTTGCCCCCCGCTCTGAAGCGGTGGGGCTCCCCGATACGGCAGGGGTGAGGTAGCCAATGTGCCCACAAGTGGGCCACATCTGATTCTGCCCCCCGCTCTGAAGCGGTGGGGCTCCCCAATACGGCAGGGGTGAGGTAGCTGATTTGCCCACTTGTGGGCCACTTCTGATTTTGCCCCCCGCTCTGAAGCGGAGGGGATCCCCGATACGGCAGGGGTGAGGTAGCCAATTTGTCCACAAGTGGGCCACTTCTGATTTTGCCCCCCCGCTCTGAAGCGGAGGGGATCCCCAATACGGCAGGGGTGAGGTAGCCAATTTGCCCACTTGTGGGCCACTTCTGATTTTGCCCCCCGCTCTGAAGCGGAGGGGATCCCCGATACGGCAGGGGTGAGGTAGATAATTTGCCCACAAGTGGGCCACTTCTGATTTTGCCCCCCGCTCTGAAGCGGTGGGGCTCCCCGATACGGCAGGGGTGAGGTAGCCAATTTGCCCACTTGTGGGCCACTTCTGATTTTGCCCCCCGCTCTGAAGCGGTGGGGCTCCCCGATACGGCAGGGGCGAGGTAGTTGATTTGCCCACTTGTGGGCCACTTCTGATTTTGCCGCCCGCTCTGAAGCGGAGGGGATCCCCGATACGGTAGGGGCGAGGTAGCCAATTTGCCCACAAGTGGGCCACTCTGATTCTGCCCCCCGCTCTGAAGCGGAGGGGATCCCCGATACGGCAGGGGTGAGGTAGCCAATTTGCCCACTTGTGGGCCACTTCTGATTTTGCCCCCCGCTCTGAAGCGGTGGGGCTCCCCGATACGGCAGGGGTGAGGTAGCCAATTTGCCCACTTGTGGGCCACTTCTGATTTTGCCCCCCGCTCTGAAGCGGAGGGGATCCCCGATACGGCAGGGGTGAGGTAGCCAATTTGTCCACAAGTGGGCCACTTCTGATTTTGCCCCCCGCTCTGAAGCGGTGGGGCTCCCCGATACGGCAGGGGTGAGGTAGCCAATTTGCCCACTTGTGGGCCACTTCTGATTTTGCCCCCCGCTCTGAAGCGGTGGGGCTCCCCGATACGGCAGGGGCGAGGTAGTTGATTTGCCCACTTGTGGGCCACTTCTGATTTTGCCGCCCGCTCTGAAGCGGAGGGGATCCCCGGACGGTAGGGGTGAGGTAGCCAATTTGCCCACAAGTGGGCCACTCTGATTCTGCCCCCCGCTCTGAAGCGGAGGGGATCCCCGATACGGCAGGGGTGAGGTAGCCAATTTGC
Source organism: Eutreptiella sp. 'Long Island Sound 2002' (assembly GCA_964036045.1). NCBI lineage: Eukaryota > Euglenozoa > Euglenophyceae > Eutreptiales > Eutreptiaceae > Eutreptiella > Eutreptiella sp. 'Long Island Sound 2002'. Next base: position 49,913,044 of record OZ038388.1, on the reverse strand, counting down.
CCACTTGTGGGCCACTTCTGATTTTGCCCCCCGCTCTGAAGCGGTGGGGCTCCCCGATACGGCAGGGGTGAGGTAGCCAATTTGCCCACTTGTGGGCCACTTCTGATTTTGCCCCCCGCTCTGAAGCGGAGGGGAGCCCCGATACGGTAGGGGTGAGGTAGCCAATTTGCCCACTTGTGGGCCACTTCTGATTCTGCCCCCCGCTCTGAAGCGGAGGGCATCCCCGATACGGTAGGGGTGAGGTAGCCAATTTGCCCACTTGTGGGCCACTTCTGATTTTGCCCCCCGCTCTGAAGCGATGGGGCTGCCCGATACGGCAGGGGTGAGGTAGCCAATTTGCCCACTTGTGGGCCACTTCTGATTCTGCCCCCCGCTCTGAAGCGGTGGGGCTCCCCGATACGGCAGGGGTGAGGTAGTTGATTTGCCCACTTGTGGGCCACTTTTGCTTTTGCCCCCCGCTCTGAAGCGGAGGGGCTCCCCGATACGGTAGGGGTGAGGTAGCCAATTTGCCCACTTGTGGGCCACTTCTGATTCTGCCCCCCGCTCTGAAGCGGAGGGGATCCCCGATACGGTAGGGGTGAGGTAGCCAATTTGCCCACTTGTGGGCCACTTCTGATTTTGCCCCCCGCTCTGAAGCGGTGGGGCTCCCCGATACGGCAGAGGTGAGGTAGCCAATTTGCCCACTTGTGGGCCACTTCTGATTTTGCCCCCCGCTCTGAAGCGGTGGGGCTCCCCGATACAGCAGGGGTGAGGTAGCCAATTTGCCCACTTGTGGGCCACTTCTGATTTTGCCCCCCGCTCTGAAGCGGTGGGACTGGTGTTTGTTTCGCAAGCAAGACAAGGGTTGGGTTCACAGCAAATGCAGTTGCATACCGACATGCATTGAAGGCACCTGATTACTGCCGGGGTTGTTGCCATTTTCATGGGCATTCTTGAGAGATGCTGGCACTTACTTGTAAGTTGAGGGGGTACAAAGAATACAAGTGACGGATCCCTACAAGGAACGTTGCATGTTGTTCCATGATGCTTTTGAGGTGCCCGGTTCTGACGTTGTTGATGCCACTTTCATGCCTCTCTGAGTAAACCTGAGTAAACCAAACGATTAGGAGAATAGGGTTACACCATCTATTGATAGGGAGATTGTGCCATTTTGCCAAGGAGGCTATGAATGTGAGTACCTGACTGTGCGGAGGTTTGGATAATGGTTGATTTCGTGTTTGCTGCCACTGCCAAACGCGAAGGCCATGCTCCTTCCAAGGTCACCGAACCTTAGTGGTACGACTGTATACATGTCCAGGAGCATTGTTCTCCAAAGCCCCACTGGTGAGCAGCTCCCAACCAAATACCGGTTGCAGGGCATGGCTGTGTGACGTCATGATGCTTTTAGGTGCCTGGTACTGACCAGTTGATGCCACCACTGCCTATCTCTGAGCATTGCCCTGTCAAGCCAATGGGGAGGAGAGAGTTGTGACATGAGTAGACCACCATTCCTGGTAGCCCACCACCTCGCCTAACAGGGCTGTCAGTGGGTAGTAAGGAAGGGTGCGGAGTTACCGCCTGCAGTGTGATTTGCAATGATGTTCTTGGATGGTAGTGGACTGACCGCTATGTTGAGACTTGTATGATAACCGATATTGTGTGTGTTTGGATGGAGGTATTCTTGCCACATCGGTGCTTCAATGATGCTTGGGTTATGATGAGCACCAGCAGATGGGTGAAGCTGATCATATGTGCAGGATCCCTGTTGTCCCAAACACCAGGAGTGTGCAGGCAATGTGATTCGGGAATCTCCACACCAAACACTTGCATGATGTGGCTTCCATGATGCTTTTAGGTGCCCGGTGCTGACTAGATGTGATGCCACTTCAATGCCTATCTGAGGATTGCTGGGTTTTTGTTTTGCTATGAAGTGTGTGGTAGAATACATGTGTAATATGGAGGCACCAGATGACCAAGTGCTGGGCTCTTAACACATGAGGTTGGTTGTGGGCCTCACAATAGTATTACGGGGCATCATGACACATGAACCATGTGACACGCTGTGCCCTTGCACAAACACCCATGCTTATGGAAGCAATTGGGCAGGGCCAGTAATATGTATGCATGCAGTTACCAGGGCATGCTTCTTTGACTGGTGTTTGTTTCGCAAGCAAGACAAGGGTTGGGTTCACAGCAAATGCAGTTGCATACCGACATGCATTGAAGGCACCTGATTACTGCCGGGTTTGTTGCCATTTTCATGGGCATTCCTGAAAGACGCTGGCACTTACTTGTAAGTTGAGGGGGTACAAAGAATACAAGTGACGGATCCCTACAAGGAACGTTGCATGTTGTTCCATGATGCTTTTGAGGTGCCCGGTTCTGACGTTGTTGATGCCACTTTCATGCCTCTCTGAGTAAACCTGAGTAAACCAAATGATTAGGAGAATAGGGTTACACCATCTATTGATAGGGAGATTGTGCCATTATGCCAAGGAGGCTATGGATGTGAGTACCTGACTGTGTGGAGGTTTGGATAATGGTTGATTTCGTGTTTGCTGCCACTGCCAAACGCGAAGGCCATGCTCCTTCCAAGGTCACCGAACCTTAGTGGTACGCCTGTATACATGTCCAGGAGCATTGTTCTCCAAAGCCCCACTGGTGAGCAGCTCCCAACCAAATACCGGTTGCAGGGCATGGCTGTGTGACGTCATGATGCTTTTAGGTGCCCGGTACTGACCAGTTGATGCCACCACTGCCTATCTCTGAGCATTGCCCTGTCAAGCCAATGGGGAGGAGAGAGTTGTGACATGAGTAGACCACCATTCCTGGTAGCCCACCACCTCGCCTAACAGGGCTGTCAGTGGGTAGTAAGGAAGGGTGCGGAGTTACCGCCTGCAGTGTGATTTGCAATGATGTTCTTGGATGGTAGTGGACTGACCGCTATGTTGAGACTTGTATGATAACTGATATTGTGTGTGTTTGGATGGAGGTATTCTTGCCACATCGGTGCTTCAATGATGCTTGGGTTATGATCAGCACCAGCAGATAGGTGAAGCTGATCATATTTGCAGGATCCCTGCTGTCCCAAACACCAGGAGTGTGCAGGCAATGTGATTCGGGAATCTCCACACCAAACACTTGCATGATGTGGCTTCCATGATGCTTTTAGGTGCCCGGTGCTGACTAGATTTGATGCCACTTCAATGCCTATCTGAGGATTGCTGGGTTTTTGTTTTGCTATGAAGTGTGTGGTAGAATACATGTGTAATATGGAGGCACCAGATGACCAAGTGCTGGGCTCTTAACACATGAGGTTGGTTGTGGGCCTCACAATAGTATTACGGGGCATCATGACACATGAACCATGTGACACGCTCTGCCCTTGCACAAACACCCATGCTTATGGAAGCAATTGGGCAGGGCCAGTAATATGTATGCATGCAGTTACCAGGGCATGCTTCTTTGACTGGTGTTTGTTTCGCAAGCAAGACAAGGGTTGGGTTCACAGCCAATGCAGTTGCATACCGACATGCATTGAAGGCACCTGATTACTACCGCGTTTGTTGCCATTTTCATGGGCATTCCTGAAAGATGCTGGCACTTGTAAGTTGAGGGGGTACAAAGAATACAAGTGACGGATCCCTACAAGGAACGTTGCATGTTGTTCCATGGTGCTTTTGAGGTGCCCGGTTCTGACGTTGTTGATGCCACTTTCATGCCTCTCTGAGTAAACCTGAGTAAACCAAACGATTAGGAGAATAGGGTTACACCATCTATTGATAGGGAGATTGTGCCATTTTGCCAAGGAGGCTATGGATGTGAGTACCTGACTGTGTTGAGGTTTGGATAATGGTTGATTTCGTGTTTGCTGCCACTGCCAAACGCGAAGGCCATGCTCCTTCCAAGGTCACTGAACCATAGTGGTACGACTGTATACATGTCTAGGAGCATTGTTCTCCAAAGCCCCACTGGTGAGCAGCTCCCAACCAAATACCGGTTGCAGGGCATGGCTGTGTGACGTCATGATGCTTTTAGGTGCCTGGTACTGACCAGTTGATGCCACCACTGCCTATCTCTGAGCATTGCCCTGTCAAGCCAATGGGGAGGAGAGAGTTGTGACATGAGTAGACCACCATTCCTGGTAGCCCACCACCTCGCCTAACAGGGCTGTCAGTGGGTAGTAAGGAAGGGTGCGGAGTTACCGCCTGCAGTGTGATTTGCAATGATGTTCTTGGATGGTAGTGGACTGACCGCTATGTTGAGACTTGTATGATAACTGATATTGTGTGTGTTTGGATGGAGGTATTCTTGCCACATCGGTGCTTCAATGATGCTTGGGTTATGATCAGCACCAGCAGATGGGTGAAGCTGATCATATGTGCAGGATCCCTGTTGTCCCAAACACCAGGAGTGTGCAGGCAATGCGATTCGGGAATCTCCACACCAAACACTTGCATGATGTGGCTTCCATGATGCTTTTAGGTGCCCGGTGCTGACTAGATTTGATGCCACTTCAATGCCTATCTGAGGATTGCTGGGTTTTTGTTTTGCTATGAAGTGTGTGGTAGAATACATGTGTAATATGGAGGCACCAGATGACCAAGTGCTGGGCTCTTAACACATGAGGTTGGTTGTGGGCCTCACAATAGTATTACGGGGCATCATGACACATGAACCATGTGACACGCTGTGCCCTTGCACAAACACCCATGCTTATGGAAGCAATTGGGCAGGGCCAGTAATATGTATGCATGCAGTTACCATGGCATGCTTCTTTGACTGGTGTTTGTTTTGCAAGCAAGACAAGGGTTGTGTTCACAGCCAATGCAGTTGCATAACGACATGCATTGAAGGCACCTGATTACTACCGCGTTTGTTGCCATTTTCATGGGCATTCCTGAAAGATGCTGGCACTTACTTGTAAGTTGAGGGGGTACAAAGAATACAAGTGACGGATCCCTACAAGGAACGTTGCATGTTGTTCCATGATGCTTTTGAGGTGCCCGGTTCTGACGTTGTTGATGCCACTTTCATGCCTCTCTGAGTAAACCTGAGTAAACCAAACGATTAGGAGAATAGGGTTACACCATCTATTGATAGGGAGATTGTGCCATTTTGCCAAGGAGGCTATGGATGTGAGTACCTGACTGTGTGGAGGTTTGGATAATGGTTGATTTCGTGTTTGCTGCCACTGCCAAACGCGAAGGCCATGCTCCTTCCAAGGTCACCCAACCTTACTGGTACGATTGTATATATGTCCAGGAGCATTGTTCTCCAAAGCCCCACTGGTGAGCAGCTCCCAACCAAATACCGGTTGCAGGGCATGGCTGTGTGACGTCATGATGCTTTTAGGTGCCTGGTACTGACCAGTTGATGCCACCACTGCCTATCTCTGAGCATTGCCCTGTCAAGCCAATGGGGAGGAGAGAGTTGTGACATGAGTAGACCACCATTCCTGGTAGCCCACCACCTCGCCTAACAGGGCTGTCAGTGGGTAGTAAGGAAGGGTGCGGAGTTACCGCCTGCAGTGTGATTTGCAATGATGTTCTTGGATGGTAGTGGACTGACCGCTATGTTGAGACTTGTATGATAACTGATATTGTGTGTGTTTGGATGGAGGTATTCGTGCCACATCGGTGCTTCAATGATGCTTGGGTTATGATCAGCACCAGCAGATGGGTGAAGCTGATCATATGTGCAGGATCCCTGTTGTCCCAAACACCAGGAGTGTGCAGGCAATGTGATTCGGGAATCTCCACACCAAACACTTGCATGATGTGGCTTCCATGATGCTTTTAGGTGCCCGGTGCTGACTAGATTTGATGCCACTTCAATGCCTATCTGAGGATTGCTGGGTTTTTGTTTTGCTATGAAGTGTGTGGTAGAATACATGTGTAATATGGAGGCACCAGATGACCAAGTGCTGGGCTCTTAACACATGAGGTTGGTTGTGGGCCTCACAATAGTATTACGGGGCATCATGACACATGAACCATGTGACACGTTGTGCCCTTGCACAAACACGCATGCTTATGGAAGCAATTGGGCAGGGCCAGTAAAATGTATGCATGCAGTTGCCAGGGCATGCTTCTTTGACTGGTGTTTGTTTCGCAAGCAAGACAAGGGTTGGGTTCACAGCCAATGCAGTTGCATACCGACATGCATTGAAGGCACCCGATTACTACCGGGTTTGTTGCCTTTTTCATGGGCATTCCTGAAAGATGCTGGCACTTACTTGTAAGTTGAGGGGGTACAAAGAATACAAGTGACGGATCCCTACAAGGAACGTTGCATGTTGTTCCATGATGCTTTTGAGGTGCCCGGTTCTGACGTTGTTGATGCCACTTTCATGCCTCTCTGAGTAAACCTGAGTAAACCAAACGATTAGGAGAATAGGGTTACACCATCTATTGATAGGGAGATTGTGCCATTTTGCCAAGGAGGCTATGGATGTGAGTACTTGACTGTTTGGAGGTTTGGATAATGGTTGATTTCGTGTTTGCTGCCACTGCCGAACGTGAAGGCCATGCTCCTTCCAAGGTCACCAAACCTTAGTGGTACGACTGTATACATGTCTAGGAGCATTGTTCTCCAAAGCCCCACTGGTGAGCAGCTCCCAACCAAATACCGGTTGCAGGGCATGGCTGTGTGACGTCATGATGCTTTTAGGTGCCCGGTACTGACCAGGTGATGCCACGGCTGCCTATCTCTGAGCATTGCCCTGTCAAGCCAATGGGGAGGAGAGAGTTGTGACATGAGTAGACCACCATTCCTGGTAGCCCACCACCTCGCCTAACAGGGCTGTCAGTGGGTAGTAAGGAAGGGTGCGGAGTTACCGCCTGCAGTGTGATTTGCAATGATGTTCTTGGATGGTAGTGGACTGACCGCTATGTTGAGACTTGTATGATAACTGATATTGTGTGTGTTTGGATGGAGGTATTCGTGCCACATCAGTGCTTCAATGATGCTTGGGTTATGATCAGCACCAGCAGATGGGTGAAGCTGATCATATGTGCAAGATCCCTGTTGTCCCAAACACCAGGAGTGTGCAGGCAATGTGATTCGGGAATCTCCACACCAAACACTTGCATGATGTGGCTTCCATGATGCTTTTAGGTGCCCGGTGCTGACTAGATTTGATGCCACTTCAATGCCTATCTGAGGATTGCTGGGTTTTTGTTTTGCTATGAAGTGTGTGGTAGAATACATGTGTAATATGGAGGCACCAGATGACCAAGTGCTGGGCTCTTAACACATGAGGTTGGTTGTGGGCCTCACAATAGTATTACGGGGCATCATGACACATGAACCATGTGACACGCTGTGCCCTTGCACAAACACCCATGCTTATGGAAGCAATTGGGCAGGGCCAGTAAAATGTATGCATGCAGTTGCCAGGGCATGCTTCTTTGACTGGTGTTTGTTTCGCAAGCAAGACAAGGGTTGGGTTCACAGCCAATGCAGTTGCATACCGACATGCATTGAAGGCACCTGATTACTACCGCGTTTGTTGCCATTTTCATGGGCATTCCTGAAAGATGCTGGCACTTACTTGTAAGTTGAGGGGGTACAAAGAATACAAGTGACGGATCCCTACAAGGAACGTTGCATGTTGTTCCATGATGCTTTTGAGGTGCCCGGTTCTGACGTTGTTGATGCCACTTTCATGCCTCTCTGAGTAAACCTGAGTAAACCAAACGATTAGGAGAATAGGGTTACACCATCTATTGATAGGGAGATTGTGCCATTTTGCCAAGGAGGCTATGGATGTGAGTACTTGACTGTTTGGAGGTTTGGATAATGGTTGATTTCGTGTTTGCTGCCACTGCCGAACGTGAAGGCCATGCTCCTTCCAAGGTCACCGAACCTTAGTGGTACAACTGTATGCATGTCCATGAGCATCGTTCTCCAAAGCCCCACTGGTGAGCAGCTCCCAACCAAATACCGGTTGCAGGGCATGGCTGTGTGACGTCATGATGCTTTTAGGTGCCCGGTACTGACCAGTTGATGCCCCGAGTGCCTATCTCTGAGCATTGCCCTGTCAAGGCAATGGGGAGGAGAGAGTTGTGACATGAGTAGACCACCATTCCTGGTGGACCACCACCTCGCCTAACAAGGCTGTCAGTGGGTAGTAAGGAAGGGTGCGGAGTTACCATGGCTTGCATGATGCTTTTAGGTGCCCGGTGCTGACTAGATTTGATGCCACTTCAATGCCTATCTGAGGATTGCTGGGTCTTTGTTTTGCTATGAAGTATGTGGTAGAATACATGTGTAATATGGAGGCACCAGATGACCAATTGCTGGGCTCTTAACACATGAGGTTGGTTGTGGGCCTCACAATAGTATTACGGGGCATCATGACACATGAACCATGTGACACGCTCTGCCCTTGCACAAACACCCATGCTTATGGAAGCAATTGGGCAGGGCCAGTAATATGTATGCATGCAGTTGCCAGGGCATGCTTCTTTGACTGGTGTTTGTTTCGCAAGCAAGACAAGGGTTGGGTTCACAGCCAATGCAGTTGCATACCGACATGCATTGAAGGCACCTGATTACTGCCGGGTTTGTTGTCATTTTCATGGGCATTCCTGAGAGATGCTGGCACTTACTTGTAAGTTGAGGGGGTACAAAGAATACAAGTGACGGATCCCTACAAGGAACGTTGCATGTTGTTCCATGATGCTTTTGAGGTGCCCGGTTCTGACGTTGTTGATGGCACTTTCATGCCTCTCTGAGTAAACCTGAGTATACCAAACGATTAGGAGAATAGGGTTACACCATCTATTGATAGGGAGATTGTGCCATTTTGCCAAGGAGGCTATGGATGTGAGTACTTGACTGTTTGGAGGTTTGGATAATGGTTGTTTTCGTGTTTGCTGCCACTGCCGAACGTGAAGGCCATGCTCCTTCCAAGGTCACCGAACCTTAGTGGTACAACTGTATGCATGTCCATGAGCATTGTTCTCCAAAGCCCCACTGGTGAGCAGCTCCCAACCAAATACCGGTTGCAGGGCATGGCTGTGTGACGTCATGATGCTTTTAGGTGCCCGGTACTGACCAGGTGATGCCACCACTGCCTATCTCTGAGCATTGCCCTGTCAAGGCAATGGGGAGGAGAGAGTTGTGACATGAGTAGACCACCATTCCTGGTAGCCCGCCACCTCGCCTAACAAGGCTGTCAGTGGGTAGTAAGGAAGGGTGCGGAGTTACCATGGCTTGCATGATGCTTTTAGGTGCCCGGTGCTGACTAGATTTGATGCCACTTCAATGCCTATCTGAGGATTGCTGGGTCTTTGTTTTGCTATGAAGTGTGTGGTAGAATACATGTGTAATATGGAGGCACCAGATGACCAATTGCTGGGCTCTTAACACATGAGGTTGGTTGTGGGCCTCACAATAGTATTACGGGGCATCATGACACATGAACCATGTGACACGCTCTGCCCTTGCACAAACACCCATGCTTATGGAAGCAATTGGGCAGGGCCAGTAATATGTATGCATGCAGTTGCCAGGGCATGCTTCTTTGACTGGTGTTTGTTTCGCAAGCAAGACAAGGGTTGGGTTCACAGCCAATGCAGTTGCATACCGACATGCATTGAAGGCACCTGATTACTGCCGGGTTTGTTGTCATTTTCATGGGCATTCCTGAGAGATGCTGGCACTTACTTGTAAGTTGAGGGGGTACAATCTCCCACACTCTCTGCGTGTTAGCACGCGAGAACCCGGTGCTGTATGCCTCTAACCAAGTGCTCGGCGTGCGCCATCTGAATAAACGCCGACTCGATGATACCATCATCGAACGGTTGGTAGAGGTTGCCCGAAACCGGCGTGACGTCGCATACCTCCGATTGTCCAGTTGGTGCGGTTTACGCAGTGGTGCGGTCCACAACATGCTGTTGACTGATATCTGGGACCAGGAGCACAATCAGATCCGCACGTACATCATATCCTGCGAAAAAAACAGCCGTCTACGCAGGCTACCTACGGCCACCACCGACACCAACAACCCGCTACACGAGGGATACCACCGCCGCCTCGCCGTGGAGGCCTTGATTGATCACATACTTCATGACCACCCACGCGCACCCGCGTACCCACACCTATTCTTTGTCCTCGACCGGCCCGGGTCCTGCCCTCGCGGGTTCTGTAACAACCAATTGACATAGCTCTCGAAGTTGGCTCAGATCCCCGCCGGGCAATTGAACCACCACCTGTTTCGCGCCAATGTATGCAACAGGCATATGCGAAACCCAACCGGTCCACTCGAGCACGTGCAGAAGTTTCTGGGTCACTCAACCATCAACACAACCTTCAGGCATTATTGGACCGACGAAAATCCTATGGGTCTAGAGGGTGCTTCGTCCATATGGGACACCTATTAGGGGGGGGGGGGGGTAACACCACAGGTTCGGCTTCTACTGTATCACCACCGAAAAGGAGACCGATGCCGAGGGGCACCCTGGTCACGACAATATCATCCACAAGACAACGTCGTGCGTACCGCGGTTCAAATCAAACCGAAAGGTTGAATTCAAACATTACATCCGGGTATACCAGGGCAAATGTAGTCGGTGGGTGCCTAAATGGGTCATCAAGTCTGCACAAACCCGCGTTGATCGTCTGAAGCATCTGGTCAACACCACCGCCCATATCCCCCTGATCCGATATGCAGCCGTCAATCGCGTTCATATGTACAACATTCTACACAACGACCGCCGGTTGGCCAAGTACGCACGCGAGTACACCTACATTCATCACACCATAACAGGTCAAGCATCACCTGATATTCGCCGCTACACCAAACTGTTACTCTTCATGTTTGGAAACGGAAATGATTTTTTTGTTGCTGCTCTCAGGCAACCCCAACACAGAATGCAATTACCCGCTCGTCGGCAAGGCGACATGTCACACATCCCGTCCGGTATTGTGTACTGTACCCTGATGTCTACATTACGGTTCCGCGAATTGTATTGTATTTTATTGGTTCCTCTCTTTCTCACTTATCATATTGCATATGTATTTTGTTGGGGTTTCTCCCACCACACGGAGGGTGCTGGACCGCGCTGCCTCCGTTTATTTGGGCCATCTCTTTCCATACCATGATACACTCCAACCGACTTTCTGCATGCGGTGTACGACAGCAGGGTTGACATGATGGTACAGCTAACGGTGTCCTGCCACCATCCATTTGTACATTTATGTTGCCCTTATTCATGTTCTGTTCTCAGCGATAATCAGAATGGACTGCCACTATGATATAGATCAACTACTCAACCTATATGGGTACAACCTAGAGCACCTATTGACTGCCTCCGACATTGTGATCAGCGACCTCGTGGACACTCAGTGGCCTCACAAAATCATCCTGCCAAGGATCATCATACCCATCCACGTGTATGCCGGTTGTCCCTCCGAGGTATCAATCCCTTGTGCCGATGACGCTACCATGTACAACGGCAACACCTCGACACCATCCATTCGCTCAGTATCCTTCACTCATGATGACAACGAGAAGGTGGACACTCCAACAGCTGAGCCGCGGACGCAACACGAGGCGATTCCCGTTATCCGCAGGTACCTTCTACGGAACGAGGCGCATAAGGCCCACGAACTAGCTGGAAAGTGGCTGCAGTCCAACCGTATCGGTGGGCACATCGTCCGGACGATCCACCACAACTCAAAGAATTGGCCATTAATCCCGTATTTGCCTGCCCATATGAAGACGATCAGCCACCGAGAATGGGGACCGAAGCTACTGGACGCACTAAGGAATAAGGGCAAATTTTCGGAGTATACCACCTGGTGCACCATCGGGTGATCAACTCCGGTTTGCGGTTCTCTGGCCTCTCGTTATGTACAACAGCAAAGGATTGTACTTCCCTGACAGTCAATTCGGTTGATAATGGGGTGCTGGTGTGCCACCAGGTCATATATGGCCACATACAATCGGCGTCGCCTTGCGCGAGCCCTGGCCCGGCGCTTGGTATCCTCTTCCTTTTGCCCTCCACTTGTTCAACATTCTGCACCTGTGATTGCATCATTGCTCAAATAATCATTGGCGCCTATCTCGCGTACCTTGCGTCTGGGTTTGAGGGGGCGATGGGCACAGTATAAACAGAAAGCGCGTCGAAAGGGTAAAGGGTAAAGTGTAAAGGGTCGAATACCCGCTAATGCCCATGCCTTGAGGTTCCTTTGCGGGAGATCTCTAAGGCGGAATCTATCAAACAAAGTCTGACGGAAAGACCAGACGGAGGCAGCAATCCGGGTCATTTGCCACATGCCTCATGCCTCCTGCCATCGTCGTGTCGCTGTGTTTTAGGGTTTTTTTGACTTTTTCTGTTATTCGCCATCCGGGTGACCGACCAAATGTCGGAGAGACACCCTCACACCCCCCTCCCCTGCGTGTACGCATGCGGGGCTCGCCTTTACGCATCCCTGTCGGACCACCCATCCTGCTCAATGGCACACGTCGATCTGGGTGATGCCCATGTCACCGGTATCCCCTTGATGAACGCCCTGTTCTGTAGCCTATCCCACGGCGTGCCTCGCATCAAAGTGGTCGCATACACACAGCGCGATGATGGTGCGGCCGTGTTGCACACCCTGGTGTACCGAGATGGGACGTATGGAGTGATCAATGCCCGCGACGTGGATGCCGACTGCGGAACGTTTCGGTACAACCTGTACCACGAAGTCCTCCCTCAAGGCGTTGACGTGGGTTCCGTTCTCGGTACTGCAATTGAGGTGTTCATGGACCGGGTGGCTAGCGTGATCTAGAATCGAGACCCCCGAACCCAGGTCGCCATTAGCGAGGCGGCCGTAACACTGCAATCCTTGTGACGAATAAACCTCGAAGGAAAGACCGGTTACAGAAATGAAGAATACAAGTGACGGATCCCTACAAGGAACGTTGCATGTTGTTCCATGATGCTTTTGAGGTGCCCGGTTCTGACGTTGTTGATGCCACTTTCATGCCTCTCTGAGTAAACCTGAGTAAACCAAACGATTAGGAGAATAGGGTTACACCATCTATTGATAGGGAGATTGTGCCATTTTGCCAAGGAGGCTATGAATGTGAGTACCTGACTGTGTGGAGGTTTGGATAATGGTTGATTTCGTGTTTGCTGCCACTGCCAAACGCGAAGGCCATGCTCCTTCCAAGGTCACCAAACCTTAGTGGTACGACTGTATACATGTCTAGGAGCATTGTTCTCCAAAGCCCCACTGGTGAGCAGCTCCCAACCAAATCCCGGTTGCAGGGCATGGCTGTGTGACGTCATGATGCTTTTAGGTGCCCGGTACTGACCAGTTGATGCCACCACTGCCTATCTGTAAGCATTGCCCTGTCAAGCCAATGGGGAGGAGAGAGTTGTGACATGAGTAGACCACCATTCCTGGTGGACCACCACCTCGCCTAACAGGGCTGTCAGTGGGTAGTAAGGAAGGGTGCGGAGTTACCGTGGCTTCCATGATGCTTTTAGGTGCCCGGTGCTGACTAGATTTGATGCCACTTCAATGCCTATCTGAGGATTGCTGGGTCTTTGTTTTGCTATGAAGTGTGTGGTAGAATACATGTGTAATATGGAGGCACCAGATGACCAAGTGCTGGGCTCTTAACACATGAGGTTGGTTGTGGGCCTCACAATAGTATTACGGGGGATCATGACACATGAACCATGTGACACGCTCTGCCCTTGCACAAACAGCAATGCTTGTGGAAGCAATTGGGCAGGGCCAGTAATATGTATGCATGCAGTTACCATGGCATGCTTCTTTGACTGGTGTTTGTTTCGCAGGCAAGACAAGGGTTGGGTTCACAGCCAATGCAGTTGCATACCGACATGCATTGAAGGCACCTGATTACTGCCGGGTTTGTTGCCATTTTCATGGGCATTCCTGAGAGATGCTGGCACTTATTTGTAAGTTGAGGGGGTACAAAGAATACAAGTGACGGATCCCTACAAGGAACGTTGCATGTTGTTCCATGGTGCTTTTGAGGTGCCCGGTTCTGACGTTGTTGATGCCACTTTCATGCCTCTCTGAGTAAACCTGAGTAAACCAAACGATTAGGAGAATAGGGTTACACAATCTATTGATAGGGAGATTGTGCCATTTTGCCAAGGAGGCTATGAATGTGAGTACCTGACTGTGATGAGGTTTGGAGAATGGTTGATTTCGTGTTTGCTGCCACTGCCAAACGCAAAGGCCATGCTCCTTCCAAGGTCACCGAACCTTAGTGGTACGACTATATACATGTCCAGAAGCATTGTTCTCCAAAGCCCCACTGGTGAGCAGCTCCCAACCAAATCCCGGTTGCAGGGCATGGCTGTGTGACGTCATGATGCTTTTAGGTGCCCGGTACTGAGCAGGTGATGCCACCAATGCCTATCTCTGAGCATTGCCCTGTCAAGCCAATGGGGAGGAGAGAGTTGTGACATGAGTAGACCACCATTCCTGGTAGCCCACCACCTCGCCTAACAGGGCTGTCAGTGGGTAGTAAGGAAGGGTGCGGAGTTACCGCCTGCAGTGTGATTTGCAATGATGTTCTTGGATGGTAGTGGACTGACCGCTATGTTGAGACTTGTATGATAACTGATATTGTGTGTGTTTGGATGGAGGTATTCTTGCCACATCGGTGCTTCAATGATGCCTGGGTTATGATCAGCACCAGCAGATGGGTGAAGCTGATCATATGTGCAGGATCCCTGTTGTCCCAAACACCAGGAGTGTGCAGGCAATGCGATTGGGGAATCTCCACACCAAACACTTGCATGATGTGGCTTCCATGATGCTTTTAGGTGCCCGGTGCTGACTAGATTTGATGCCACTTCAATGCCTATCTGAGGATTGCTGGGTTTTTGTTTTGCTATGAAGTGTGTGGTAGAATACATGTGTAATATGGAGGCACCAGATGACCAAGTGCTGGGCTCTTAACACATGAGGTTGGTTGTGGGCCTCACAATAGTATTACGGGGCATCATGACACATGAACCATGTGACACGCTCTGCCCTTGCACAAACACCCATGCTTATGGAAGCAATTGGGCAGGGCCAGTAATATGTATGCATGCAGTTACCAGGGCATGCTTCTTTGACTGGTGTTCGTTTCGCAAGCAAGACAAGGGTTGGGTTCACAGCCAATGCAGTTGCATACCGACATGCATTGAAGGCACCTGATTACTGCCGGGTTTGTTGCCATTTTCATGGGCATTCCTGAAAGATGCTGGCACTCACTTGTAAGTTGAGGGGGTACAAAGAATACAAGTGACGGATCCCTACAAGGAACGTTGCATGTTGTTCCATGATGCTTTTGAGGTGCCCGGTTCTGACGTTGTTGATGCCACTTTCATGCCTCTCTGAGTAAACCTGAGTAAACCAAACGATTAGGAGAATAGGGTTACACCATCTATTGATAGGGAGATTGTGCCATTTTGCCAAAGAGGCTATGGATGTGAGTACCTGACTGTGTGGAGGTTTGGAGAATGGTTGATTTCGTGTTTGCTGCCACTGCCAAACGCGAAGGCCATGCTCCTTCCAAGGTCACCAAACCTTAGTGGTACGACTGTATACATGTCTAGGAGCATTGTTCTCCAAAGCCCCACTGGTGAGCAGCTCCCAACCAAATCCCGGTTGCAGGGCATGGCTGTGTGACGTCATGATGCTTTTAGGTGCCCGGTACTGACCAGGTGATGCCACCACTGCCTATCTCTGAGCATTGCCCTGTCAAGCCAATGGGGAGGAGAGAGTTGTGACATGAGTAGACCACCATTCCTGGTAGCCCACCACCTCGCCTAACAGGGCTGTCAGTGGGTAGTAAGGAAGGGTGCGGAGTTACCGCCTGCAGTGTGATTTGCAATGATGTTCTTGGATGGTAGTGGACTGACCGCTATGTTGAGACTTGTGTGATAACTGATATTGTGTGTGTTTGGATGGAGGTATTCTTGCCACATCGGTGCTTCAATGATGCTTGGGTTATGATCAGCACCAGCAGATGGGTGAAGCTGATCATATGTGCAAGATCCCTTTTGTCCCAAACACCAGGAGTGTGCAGCAATGCGATTGGGGAATCTCCACACCAAACACTTGCATGATGTGGCTTCCATGATGCTTTTAGGTGCCCGGTGCTGACTAGATTTGATGCCACTTCAATGCCTATCTGAGGATTGCTGGGTTTTTGTTTTGCTATGAAGTGTGTGGTAGAATACATGTGTAATATGGAGGCACCAGATGACCAAGTGCTGGGCTCTTAACACATGAGGTTGGTTGTGGGCCTCACAATAGTATTACGGGGCATCATGACACATGAACCATGTGACACGCTCTGCCCTTGCACAAACACCCATGCTTATGGAAGCAATTGGGCAGGGCCAGTAATATGTATGCATGCAGTTACCAGGGCATGCTTCTTTGACTGGTGTTTGTTTCGCAAGCAAGACAAGGGTTGGGTTCACAGCCAATGCAGTTGCATACCGACATGCATTGAAGGCACCTGATTACTGCCGGGTTTGTTGCCATTTTCATGGGCATTCTTGAGAGATGCTGGCACTTACTTGTAAGTTGAGGGGGTACAAAGAATACAAGTGACGGATCCCTACAAGGAACGTTGCATGTTGTTCCATGGTGCTTTTGAGGTGCCCGGTTCTGACGTTGTTGATGCCACTTTCATGCCTCTCTGAGTAAACCTGAGTAAACCAAACGATTAGGAGAATAGGGTTACACCATCTATTGATAGGGAGATTGTGCCATTTTGCCAAGGAGGCTATGAATGTGAGTACCTGACTGTGTGGAGGTTTGGAGAATGGTTGATTTCGTGTTTGCTGCCACTGCCAAACGCGAAGGCCATGCTCCTTCCAAGGTCACTGAACCTTAGTGGTACGATTGTATACATGTCCAGGAGCATTGTTCTCCAAAGCCCCACTGGTGAGCAGCTCCCAACCAAATCCCGGTTGCAGGGCATGGCTGTGTGACGTCATGATGCTTTTAGGTGCCCGGTACTGACCAGGTGATGCCACCACTGCCTATCTCTGAGCATTGCCCTGTCAAGCCAATGGGGAGGAGAGAGTTGTGACATGAGTAGACCACCATTCCTGGTAGCCCACCACCTCGCCTAACAGGGCTGTCAGTGGGTAGTAAGGAAGGGTGCGGAGTTACCGCCTGCAGTGTGATTTGCAATGATGTTCTTGGATGGTAGTGGACTGACCGCTATGTTGAGACTTGTGTGATAACTGATATTGTGTGTGTTTGGATGGAGGTATTCTTGCCACATCGGTGCTTCAATGATGCTTGGGTTATGATCAGCACCAGCAGATGGGTGAAGCTGATCATATGTGCAAGATCCCTTTTGTCCCAAACACCAGGAGTGTGCAGCAATGCGATTGGGGAATCTCCACACCAAACACTTGCATGATGTGGCTTCCATGATGCTTTTAGGTGCCCGGTGCTGACTAGATTTGATGCCACTTCAATGCCTATCTGAGGATTGCTGGGTTTTTGTTTTGCTATGAAGTGTGTGGTGGAATACATGTGTAATATGGAGGCACCAGATGACCAAGTGCTGGGCTCTTAACACATGAGGTTGGTTGTGGGCCTCACAATAGTATTACGGGGCATCATGACACATGAACCATGTGACACGCTCTGCCCTTGCACAAACACCCATGCTTATGGAAGCAATTGGGCAGGGCCAGTAATATGTATGCATGCAGTTACCAGGGCATGCTTCTTTGACTGGTGTTTGTTTCGCAAGCAAGACAAGGGTTGGGTTCACAGCCAATGCAGTTGCATACCGACATGCATTGAAGGCACCTGATTACTGCCGGGTTTGTTGCCATTTTCATGGGCATTCTTGAGAGATGCTGGCACTTACTTGTAAGTTGAGGGGGTACAAAGAATACAAGTGACGGATCCCTACAAGGAACGTTGCATGTTGTTCCATGGTGCTTTTGAGGTGCCCGGTTCTGACGTTGTTGATGCCACTTTCATGCCTCTCTGAGTAAACCTGAGTAAACCAAACGATTAGGAGAATAGGGTTACACCATCTATTGATAGGGAGATTGTGCCATTTTGCCAAGGAGGCTATGAATGTGAGTACCTGACTGTGTGGAGGTTTGGAGAATGGTTGATTTCGTGTTTGCTGCCACTGCCAAACGCGAAGGCCATGCTCCTTCCAAGGTCACTGAACCTTAGTGGTACGATTGTATACATGTCCAGGAGCATTGTTCTCCAAAGCCCCACTGGTGAGCAGCTCCCAACCAAATCCCGGTTGCAGGGCATGGCTGTGTGACGTCATGATGCTTTTAGGTGCCCGGCACCGACCAGGTGATGCCACCACTGCCTATCTCTGAGCATTGCCCTGTCAAGCCAATGGGGAGGAGAGAGTTGTGACATGAGTAGACCACCATTCCTGGTAGCCCACCACCTCGCCTAATAGGGCTGTCAGTGGGTAGTAAGGAAGGGTGCGGAGTTACCGCCCGCAGTGTGATTTGCAATGATGTTCTTGGATGGTAGTGGACTGACCGCTATGTTGAGACTTGTGTGATAACTGATATTGTGTGTGTTTGGATGGAGGTATTCTTGCCACATCGGTGCTTCAATGATGCTTGGGTTATGATCAGCACCAGCAGATGGGTGAAGCTGATCATATGTGCAAGATCCCTTTTGTCCCAAACACCAGGAGTGTGCAGCAATGCGATTGGGGAATCTTCACACCAAACACTTGCATGATGTGGCTTCCATGATGCTTTTAGGTGCCCGGTGCTGACTAGATTTGATGCCACTTCAATGCCTATCTGAGGATTGCTGGGTTTTTGTTTTGCTATGAAGTGTGTGGTGGAATACATGTGTAATATGGAGGCACCAGATGACCAAGTGCTGGGCTCTTAACACATGAGGTTGGTTGTGGGCCTCACAATAGTATTACGGGGCATCATGACACATGAACCATGTGACACGCTCTGCCCTTGCACAAACACCCATGCTTATGGAAGCAATTGGGCAGGGCCGGTAATATGTATGCATGCAGTTACCAGGGCATGCTTCTTTGACTGGTGTTTGTTTCGCAAGCAGGACAAGGGTTGGGTTCACAGCCAATGCAGTTGCATACCGATATGCATTGAAGGCACCTGATTACTCCCGGGTTTGTTGCCATTTTCATGGGCATTCTTGAGAGATGCTGGCACTTACTTGTAAGTTGAGGGGGTACAAAGAATACAAGTGACGGATCCCTACAAGGAACGTTGCATGTTGTTCCATGGTGCTTTTGAGGTGCCCGGTTCTGACGTTGTTGATGCCACTTTCATGCCTCTCTGAGTAAACCTGAGTAAACCAAACGATTAGGAGAATAGGGTTACACCATCTATTGATAGGGAGATTGTGCCATTTTGCCAAGGAGGCTATGAATGTGAGTACCTGACTGTGTGGAGGTTTGGAGAATGGTTGATTTCGTGTTTGCTGCCACTGCCAAACGCGAAGGCCATGCTCCTTCCAAGGTCACTGAACCTTAGTGGTACGACTGTATACATGTCCAGGAGCATTGTTCTCCAAAGCCCCACTAGTGAGCAGCTCCCAACCAAATCCCGGTTGCAGGGCATGGCTGTGTGACGTCATGATGCTTTTAGGTGCCCGGTACTGACCAGGTGATGCCACCACTGCCTATCTCTGAGCATTGCCCTGTCAAGCCAATGGGGAGGAGAGAGTTGTGACATGAGTAGACCACCATTCCTGGTAGCCCACCACCTCGCCTAACAGGGCTGTCAGTGGGTAGTAAGGAAGGGTGCGGAGTTACCGCCTGCAGTGTGATTTGCAATGATGTTCTTGGATGGTAGTGGACTGACCGCTATGTTGAGACTTGTATGATAACTGATATTGTGTGTGTTTGGATGGAGGTATTCTTGCCACATCGGTGCTTCAATGATGCTTGGGTTATGATCAGCACCAGCAGATGGGTGAAGCTGATCATATGTGCAGAATCGCCGTTGTCCCAAATACCAGGAGTGTGCAGGCAATGCGATTGGGGAATCTCCACACCAAACACTTGCATGATGTGGCTTCCATGATGCTTTTAGGTGCCCGGTGCTGACTAGATTTGATGCCACTTCAATGCCTATCTGAGGATTGCTGGGTTTTTGTTTTGCTATGAAGTGTGTGGTGGAATACATGTGTAATATGGAGGCACCAGATGACCAAGTGCTGGGCTCTTAACACATGAGGTTGGTTGTGGGCCTCACAATAGTATTACGGGGCATCATGACACATGAACCATGTGACACGCTCTGCCCTTGCACAAACACCAATGCTTGTGGAAGCAATTGGGCAGGGCCAGTAATATGTATGCATGCAGCTACCAGGGCATGCTTCTTTGACTGGTGTTTGTTTCGCAAGCAAGACAAGGGTGGGGTTCACAGCCAATGCAGTTGCATACCGACATGCATTGAAGGCACCTGATTACTGCCGGGTTTGTTGCCATTTTCATGGGCATTCCTGAAAGATGCTGGCACTTACTTGTAAGTTGAGGGGGGACAAAGAATACAAGTGACGGATCCCTACAAGGAACGTTGCATGTTGTTCCATGATGCTTTTGAGGTGCCCGGTTCTGACGTTGTTGATGCCACTTTCATGCCTCTCTGAGCAAACCTGAGTAAACCAAACGATTAGGAGAATAGGGTTACACCATCTATTGATAGGGAGATTGTGCGGTTTTGCCAAGGAGGCTATGAATGTGAGTACCTGACTGTGTGGAGGTTTGGATAATGGTTGATTTCGTGTTTGCTGCCACTGCCAAACGCAAAGGCCATGCTCCTTCCAAGGTACCGAACCTTAGTGGTACGATTGTATGCATGTCCAGGAGCATTGTTCTCCAAAGCCCCACTGGTGAGCAGCTCCCAACCAAATACCGGTTGCAGGGCATGGTTGTATGACGTCATGATGCTTTTAGGTGCCCGGTACTGACCAGTTGATGCCACCACTGCCTATCTCTGAGCATTGCCCTGTCAAGCCAATGGGGAGGAGAGAGTTGTGACATGAGTAGACCACCATTCCTGGTAGCCCACCACCTCGCCTAATAGGGCTGTCAGTGGGTAGTAAGGAAGGGTGCGGAGTTACCGCCTGCAGTGTGATTTGCAATGATGTTCTTGGATGGTAGTGGACTGACCGCTATGTTGAGACTTGTATGATAACTGATATTGTGTGTGTTTGGATGGAGGTATTCTTGCCACATCGGTGCTTCAATGATGCTTGGGTTATGATCAGCACCAGCAGATGGGTGAAGCTGATCATATGTGCAGGATCCCTGTTGTCCCAAACACCAGGAGTGTGCAGGCAATGCGATTGGGGAATCTCCACACCAAACACTTGCATGATGTGGCTTCCATGATGCTTTTAGGTGCCCGGTGCTGACTAGATTTGATGCCACTTCAATGCCTATCTGAGGATTGCTGGGTTTTTGTTTTGCTATGAAGTGTGTGGTAGAATACATGTGTAATATGGAGGCACCAGATGACCAAGTGCTGGGCTCTTAACACATGAGGTTGGTTGTGGGCCTCACAATAGTATTACGGGGCATCATGACACATGAACCATGTGACACGCTCTGCCCTTGCACAAACACCCATGCTTATGGAAGCAATTGGGCAGGGCCAGTAATATGTATGCATGCAGTTACCATGGCATGCTTCTTTGACTGGTGTTCGTTTCGCAAGCAAGACAAGGGTTGGGTTCACAGCAAATGCAGTTGCATACCGACATGCATTGAAGGCACCTGATTACTGCCGGGTTTGTTGCCATTTTCATGGGCATTCCTGAAAGATGCTGGCACTTACTTGTAAGTTGAGGGGGGACAAAGAATACAAGTGACGGATCCCTACAAGGAACGTTGCATGTTGTTCCATGATGCTTTTGAGGTGCCCGGTTCTGACGTTGTTGATGCCACTTTCATGCCTCTCTGAGCAAACCTGAGTAAACCAAACGATTAGGAGAATAGGGTTACACCATCTATTGATAGGGAGATTGTGCGGTTTTGCCAAGGAGGCTATGAATGTGAGTACCTGACTGTGTGGAGGTTTGGATAATGGTTGATTTCGTGTTTGCTGCCACTGCCAAACGCAAAGGCCATGCTCCTTCCAAGGTACCGAACCTTAGTGGTACGATTGTATGCATGTCCAGGAGCATTGTTCTCCAAAGCCCCACTGGTGAGCAGCTCCCAACCAAATACCGGTTGCAGGGCATGGTTGTATGACGTCATGATGCTTTTAGGTGCCCGGTACTGACCAGTTGATGCCACCACTGCCTATCTCTGAGCATTGCCCTGTCAAGCCAATGGGGAGGAGAGAGTTGTGACATGAGTAGACCACCATTCCTGGTAGCCCACCACCTCGCCTAATAGGGCTGTCAGTGGGTAGTAAGGAAGGGTGCGGAGTTACCGCCTGCAGTGTGATTTGCAATGATGTTCTTGGATGGTAGTGGACTGACCGCTATGTTGAGACTTGTGTGATAACTGATATTGTGTGTGTTTGGATGGAGGTATTCTTGCCACATCGGTGCTTCAATGATGCTTGGGTTATGATCAGCACCAGCAGATGGGTGAAGCTGATCATATGTGCAAGATCCCTTTTGTCCCAAACACCAGGAGTGTGCAGCAATGCGATTGGGGAATCTCCACACCAAACACTTGCATGATGTGGCTTCCATGATGCTTTTAGGTGCCCGGTGCTGACTAGATTTGATGCCACTTCAATGCCTATATGAGGATTGCTGGGTTTTTGTTTTGCTATGAAGTGTGTGGTGGAATACATGTGTAATATGGAGGCACCAGATGACCAAGTGCTGGGCTCTTAACACATGAGGTTGGTTGTGGGCCTCACAATAGTATTACGGGGCATCATGACACATGAACCATGTGGCACGCTCTGCCCTTGCACAAACACCAATGCTTGTGGAAGCAATTGGGCAGGGCCAGTAATATGTATGCATGCAGTTACCAGGGCATGCTTCTTTGACTGGTGTTTGTTTCGCAGCAGGACAAGGGTTGGGTTCACAGCCAATGCAGTTGCATACCGATATGCATTGAAGGCACCTGATTACTGCCGGGTTTGTTGCCATTTTCATGGGCATTCTTGAGAGATGCTGGCACTTACTTGTAAGTTGAGGGGGTACAAAGAATACAAGTGACGGATCCCTACAAGGAACGTTGCATGTTGTTCCATGGTGCTTTTGAGGTGCCCGGTTCTGACGTTGTTGATGCCACTTTCATGCCTCTCTGAGTAAACCTGAGTAAACCAAACGATTAGGAGAATAGGGTTACACCATCTATTGATAGGGAGATTGTGCCATTTTGCCAAGGAGGCTGTGAATGTGAGTACCTGACTGTGTGGAGGTTTGGAGAATGGTTGATTTCGTGTTTGCTGCCACTGCCAAACGCGAAGGCCATGCTCCTTCCAAGGTCACCGAACCTTAGTGGTACGACTGTATACATGTCCAGGAGCATTGTTCTCCAAAGCCCCACTGGTGAGCAGCTCCCAACCAAATCCCGGTTGCAGGGCATGGCTGTGTGACGTCATGATGCTTTTAGGTGCCCGGTACCGACCAGGTAATGCCACCACTGCCTATCTCTGAGCATTGCCCTGTCAAGGCAATGGGGAGGAGAGAGTTGTGACATGAGTAGACCACCATTCCTGGTAGCCCACCACCTCGCCTAATAGGGCTGTCGGTGGGTAGTAAGGAAGGGTGCGGAGTTACCGCCTGCAGTGTGATTTGCAATGATGTTCTTGGATGGTAGTGGACCGACCGCTATGTTGAGACTTGTGTGATAACTGATATTGTGTGTGTTTGGATGGAGGTATTCTTGCCACATCGGTGCTTCAATGATGCTTGGGTTATGATCAGCACCAGCAGATGGGTGAAGCTGATCATATGTGCAGAGTCCCTGTTGTCCCAAACACCAGGAGTGTGCAGGCAATGCGATTGGGGAATCTTCACACCAAACACTTGCATGATGTGGCTTCCATGATGCTTTTAGGTGCCCGGTGCTGACTAGATTTGATGCCACTTCAATGCCTATCTGAGGATTGCTGGGTTTTTGTTTTGCTATGAAGTGTGTGGTGGAATACATGTGTAATATGGAGGCACCAGATGACCAAGTGCTGGGCTCTTAACACATGAGGTTGGTTGTGGGCCTCACAATAGTATTACGGGGCATCATGACACATGAACCATGTGACACGCTCTGCCCTTGCACAAACACCCATGCTTATGGAAGCAATTGGGCAGGGCCGGTAATATGTATGCATGCCGTTACCAGGGCATGCTTCTTTGACTGGTGTTTGTTTCGCAAGCAGGACAAGGGTTGGGTTCACAGCCAATGCAGTTGCATACCGACATGCATTGAAGGCACCTGATTACTGCCGGGTTTGTTGCCATTTTCATGGGCATTCTTGAGAGATGCTGGCACTTACTTGTAAGTTGAGGGGGTACAAAGAATACAAGTGACGGATCCCTACAAGGAACGTTGCATGTTGTTCCATGGTGCTTTTGAGGTGCCCGGTTCTGACGTTGTTGATGCCACTTTCATGCCTCTCTGAGTAAACCTGAGTAAACCAAACGATTAGGAGAATAGGGTTACACCATCTATTGATAGGGAGATTGTGCCATTTTGCCAAGGAGGCTATGAATGTGAGTACCTGACTGTGTGGAGGTTTGGAGAATGGTTGATTTCGTGTTTGCTGCCACTGCCAAACGCGAAGGCCATGCTCCTTCCAAGGTCACTGAACCTTAGTGGTACGACTGTATACATGTCCAGGAGCATTGTTCTCCAAAGCCCCACTAGTGAGCAGCTCCCAACCAAATCCCGGTTGCAGGGCATGGCTGTGTGACGTCATGATGCTTTTAGGTGCCCGGTACTGACCAGGTGATGCCACCACTGCCTATCTCTGAGCATTGCCCTGTCAAGCCAATGGGGAGGAGAGAGTTGTGACATGAGTAGACCACCATTCCTGGTAGCCCACCACCTCGCCTAACAGGGCTGTCAGTGGGTAGTAAGGAAGGGTGCGGAGTTACCGCCTGCAGTGTGATTTGCAATGATGTTCTTGGATGGTAGTGGACTGACCGCTATGTTGAGACTTGTGTGATAACTGATATTGTGTGTGTTTGGATGGAGGTATTCTTGCCACATCGGTGCTTCAATGATGCTTGGGTTATGATCAGCACCAGCAGATGGGTGAAGCTGATCATATGTGCAGGATCCCTGTTGTCCCAAACACCAGGAGTGTGCAGGCAATGCGATTGGGGAATCTCCACACCAAACACTTGCATGATGTGGCTTCCATGATGCTTTTAGGTGCCCGGTGCTGACTAGATTTGATGCCACTTCAATGCCTATCTGAGGATTGCTGGGTTTTTGTTTTGCTATGAAGTGTGTGGTAGAATACATGTGTGATATGGAGGCACCAGATGACCAAGTGCTGGGCTCTTAACACATGAGGTTGGTTGTGGGCCTCACAATAGTATTACGGGGCATCATGACACATGAACCATGTGACACGCTCTGCCCTTGCACAAACACCCATGCTTATGGAAGCAATTGGGCAGGGCCAGTAATATGTATGCATGCAGTTGCCAAGGCACGCTTCTTTGACTGGTGTTTGTTTCGCAAGCAAGACAAGGGTTGGGTTCACAGCCAATGCAGTTGCATACCGACATGCATTGAAGGCACCTGATTACTGCCGGGTTTGTTGCCATTTTCATGGGCATTCTTGAGAGATGCTGGCACTTACTTGTAATTTGAGGGGGTACAAAGAATACAAGTGACGGATCCCTACAAGGAACGTTGCATGTTGTTCCATGATGCTTTTGAGGTGCCCGGTTCTGACGTTGTTGATGCCACTTTCATGCCTCTCTGAGTAAAGCTGAGTAAACCAAACGATTAGGAGAATAGGGTTACACCATCTATTGATAGGGAGATTGTGCCATTTTGCCAAGGAGGCTATGGATGTGAGTACCTGACTGTGTGGAGGTTTGGATAATGGTTGATTTCGTGTTTGCTGCCACTGCCAAACGCGAAGGCCATGCTCCTTCCAAGGTCACCGAACCTTAGTGGTACGACTGTATACATGTCCAGGAGCATTGTTCTCCAAAGCCCCACTGGTGAGCAGCTCCCAACCAAATCCCGGTTGCAGGGCATGGCTGTGTGACGTCATGATGCTTTTAGGTGCCCGGTACTGACCAGGTGATGCCACCACTGCCTATCTCTGAGCATTGCCCTGTCAAGCCAATGGGGAGGAGAGAGTTGTGACATGAGTAGACCACCATTCCTGGTAGCCCACCACCTCGCCTAACAGGGCTGTCAGTGGGTAGTAAGGAAGGGTGCGGAGTTACCGCCTGCAGTGTGATTTGCAATGATGTTCTTGGATGGTAGTGGACTGACCGCTATGTTGAGACTTGTATGATAACTGATATTGTGTGTGTTTGGATGGAGGTATTCTTGCCACATCGGTGCTTCAATGATGCTTGGGTTATGATCAGCACCAGCAGATGGGTGAAGCTGATCATATGTGCAGGATCCCTGTTGTCCCAAACACCAGGAGTGTGCAGGCAATGCGATTGGGGAATCTCCACACCAAACACTTGCATGATGTGGCTTCCATGATGCTTTTAGGTGCCCGGTGCTGACTAGATTTGATGCCACTTCAATGCCTATCTGAGGATTGCTGGGTTTTTGTTTTGCTATGAAGTGTGTGGTGGAATACATGTGTAATATGGAGGCACCAGATGACCAAGTGCTGGGCTCTTAACACATGAGGTTGGTTGTGGGCCTCACAATAGTATTACGGGGCATCATGACACATGAACCATGTGACACGCTCTGCCCTTGCACAAACACCCATGCTTATGGAAGCAATTGGGCAGGGCCAGTAATATGTATGCATGCAGTTGCCAAGGCACGCTTCTTTGACTGGTGTTTGTTTCGCAAGCAAGACAAGGGTTGGGTTCACAGCCAATGCAGTTGCATACCGACATGCATTGAAGGCACCTGATTACTGCCGGGTTTGTTGCCATTTTCATGGGCATTCTTGAGAGATGCTGGCACTTACTTGTAATTTGAGGGGGTACAAAGAATACAAGTGACGGATCCCTACAAGGAACGTTGCATGTTGTTCCATGATGCTTTTGAGGTGCCCGGTTCTGACGTTGTTGATGCCACTTTCATGCCTCTCTGAGTAAAGCTGAGTAAACCAAACGATTAGGAGAATAGGGTTACACCATCTATTGATAGGGAGATTGTGCCATTTTGCCAAGGAGGCTATGGATGTGAGTACCTGACTGTGTGGAGGTTTGGATAATGGTTGATTTCGTGTTTGCTGCCACTGCCAAACGCGAAGGCCATGCTCCTTCCAAGGTCACCGAACCTTAGTGGTACGACTGTATACATGTCCAGGAGCATTGTTCTCCAAAGCCCCACTGGTGAGCAGCTCCCAACCAAATCCCGGTTGCAGGGCATGGCTGTGTGACGTCATGATGCTTTTAGGTGCCCGGTACTGACCAGGTGATGCCACCACTGCCTATCTCTGAGCATTGCCCTGTCAAGCCAATGGGGAGGAGAGAGTTGTGACATGAGTAGACCACCATTCCTGGTAGCCCACCACCTCGCCTAACAGGGCTGTCAGTGGGTAGTAAGGAAGGGTGCGGAGTTACCGCCTGCAGTGTGATTTGCAATGATGTTCTTGGATGGTAGTGGACTGACCGCTATGTTGAGACTTGTATGATAACTGATATTGTGTGTGTTTGGATGGAGGTATTCTTGCCACATCGGTGCTTCAATGATGCTTGGGTTATGATCAGCACCAGCAGATGGGTGAAGCTGATCATATGTGCAGGATCCCTGTTGTCCCAAACACCAGGAGTGTGCAGGCAATGCGATTGGGGAATCTCCACACCAAACACTTGCATGATGTGGCTTCCATGATGCTTTTAGGTGCCCGGTGCTGACTAGATTTGATGCCACTTCAATGCCTATCTGAGGATTGCTGGGTTTTTGTTTTGCTATGAAGTGTGTGGTGGAATACATGTGTAATATGGAGGCACCAGATGACCAAGTGCTGGGCTCTTAACACATGAGGTTGGTTGTGGGCCTCACAATAGTATTACGGGGCATCATGACACATGAACCATGTGACACGCTCTGCCCTTGCACAAACACCAATGCTTGTGGAAGCAATTGGGCAGGGCCAGTAATATGTATGCATGCAGTTACCAGGGCATGCTTCTTTGACTGGTGTTTGTTTCGCAAGCAAGACAAGGGTTGGGTTCACAGCCAATGCAGTTGCATACCGACATGCATTGAAGGCACCTGATTACTGCCGGGTTTGTTGCCATTTTCATGGGCATTCCTGAGAGATGCTGGCACTTACTTGTAAGTTGAGGGGGTACAAAGAATACAAGTGACGGATCCCTACAAGGAACGTTGCATGTTGTTCCATGATGCTTTTGAGGTGCCCGGTTCTGACGTTGTTGATGCCACTTTCATGCCTCTCTGAGTAAACCTGAGTAAACCAAACGATTAGGAGAATAGGGTTACACCATCTATTGATAGGGAGATTGTGCCATTTTGCCAAGGAGGCTATGGATGTGAGTACCTGACTGTGTTGAGGTTTGGATAATGGTTGATTTCGTGTTTGCTGCCACTGCCAAACGCGAAGGCCATGCTCCTTCCAAGGTCACCGAACCTTAGTGGTACGACTGTATACATGTCCAGGAGCATTGTTCTCCAAAGCCCCACTGGTGAGCAGCTCCCAACCAAATACCGGTTGCAGGGCATGGTTGTGTCACGTCATGATGCTTTTAGGTGCCTGGTACTGACCAGTTGATGCCACCACTGCCTATCTCTGAGCATTGCCCTGTCAAGCCAATGGGGAGGAGAGAGTTGTGACATGAGTAGACCACCATTCCTGGTAGCCCACCACCTCGCCTAATAGGGCTGTCAGTGGGTAGTAAGGAAGGGTGCGGAGTTACCGCCTGCAGTGTGATTTGCAATGATGTTCTTGGATGGTAGTGGACTGACCGCTATGTTGAGACTTGTATGATAACTGATATTGTGTGTGTTTGGATGGAGGTATTCGTGCCACATCGGTGCTTCAATGATGCTTGGGTTATGATCAGCACCAGCAGATGGGTGAAGCTGATCATATGTGCAGGATCCCTGTTGTCCCAAACACCAGGAGTGTGCAGGCAATGCGATTGGGGAATCTCCACACCAAACACTTGCATGATGTGGCTTCGATGATGCTTTTAGGTGCCCGGTGCTGACTAGATTTGATGCCACTTCAATGCCTATCTGAGGATTGCTGGGTTTTTGTTTTGCTATGAAGTGTGTGGTGGAATACATGTGTAATATGGAGGCACCAGATGACCAAGTGCTGGGCTCTTAACACATGAGGTTGGTTGTGGGCCTCACAATAGTATTACGGGGCATCATGACACATGAACCATGTGACACGCTCTGCCCTTGCACAAACACCCATGCTTATGGAAGCAATTGGGCAGGGCCAGTAATATGTATGCATGCAGTTACCAGGGCATGCTTCTTTGACTGGTGTTTGTTTCGCAAGCAAGACAAGGGTTGGGTTCACAGCCAATGCAGTTGCATACCGACATGCATTGAAGGCACCCGATTACTGCCGGGTTTGTTGCCATTTTCATGGGCATTCTCTAAAGATGCTGGCACTTACTTGTAAGTTGAGGGGGTACAAAGAATACAAGTGACGGATCCCTACAAGGAACGTTGCATGTTGTTCCATGATGCTTTTGAGGTGCCTGGTTCTGACGTTGTTGATGCCACTTTCATGCCTCTCTGAGTAAACCTGAGTAAACCAAACGATTAGGAGAATAGGGTTACACCATCTATTGCTAGGGAGAATGTGCCATTTTGCCAAGGAGGCTATGGATGTGAGTACCTGACTGTGTGGAGGTTTGGATAATGGTTGATTTCGTGTTTGCTGCCACTGCCGAACGTGAAGGCCATGCTCCTTCCAAGGTCAACGAACCTTAGTGGTACGACTGTATGCATGTCCATGAGCGTTGTTCTCCAAAGCCCCACTGGTGAGCAGCTCCCAACCAAATACCAGTTGAAGGGGATGGCTGTGTGACGCCATGATGCTTTTAGGTGCCCGGTACTGACCAGTTGATGCCCCCACTGCCTATCTCTGAGCATTGCCCTGTCAAGGCAATGGGGAGGAGAGAGTTGTGACATGAGTAGACCACCATTCCTGGTAGCCCACCACCTCGCCTAACAGGGCTGTCAGTGGGTAGTAAGGAAGGGTGCGGAGTTACCATGGCTTCCATGATGCTCTTAGGTGCCCGGTGCTGACTAGATTTGATGCCACTTCAACGCCTATCTGAGGATTGCTGGGTTTTTGTTTTGCTATGAAGTGTGTGGTAGAATACATGTGTAATATGGAGGCACCAGATGACCAAGTGCTGGGCTCTTAACACATGAGGTTGGTTGTGGGCCTCACAATAGTATTACGGGGCATCATGACACATGAACCATGTGACACACTGTGCCCTTGCACAAACACCCATGCTTATGGAAGCAATTGGGCAGGGCCAGTAGTATGTATGCATGCAACTGCCAGGGCATGCTTCTTTGACTGGTGTTTGTTTCGCAAGCAAGACAAGGGTTGGGTTCACAGCCAATGCAGTTGCATACCGACATGCATTGAAGGCACCTGATTACTGCCGGGTTTGTTGCCATTTTCATGGGCATTCGTGAGAGATGCTGGCACTTACTTGTAAGTTGAGGGGGTACAAAGAATACAAGTGACGGATCCCTACAAGGAACGTTGCATGTTGTTCCATGATGCTTTTGAGGTGCCCGGTTCTGACGTTGTTGATGCCACTTTCATGCCTCTCTGAGTAAACCTGAGTAAACCAAACGATTAGGAGAATAGGGTTACACCATCTATTGATAGGGAGATTGTGCGGTGTTGCCAAGGAGGCTATGAATGTGAGTACCTGACTGTGTGGAGGTTTGGATAATGGTTGATTTCGTGTTTGCTGCCACTGCCAAACGCGAAGGCCATGCTCCTTCCAAGGTCACTGAACCAGAGTGGTACGACTGTATACATGTCCAGGAGCATTGTTCTCCAAAGCCCCACTGGTGAGCAGCTCCCAACCAAATACCGGTTGCAGGGCATGGCTGTGTGACGTCATGATGCTTTTAGGTGCCCGGTACTGACCAGTTGATGCCACCACTGCCTATCTCTGAGCATTGCCCTGTCAAGCCAATGGGGAGGAGAGAGTTGTGACATGAGTAGAACACCATTCCTGGTAGCCCACCACCTCGCCTAACAGGGCTGTCAGTGGGTAGTAAGGAAGGGTGCGGAGTTACCATGGCTTCCATGATGCTTTTAGGTGCCCGGTGCTGACTAGAGTTGATGCCACTTCAATGCCTATCTGAGGATTGCTGGGTCTTTGTTTTGCTATGAAGTGTGTGGTAGAATACATGTGTAATATGGAGGCACCAGATGACCAAGTGCTGGGCTCTTAACACATGAGTTTGGTTGTGGGCCTCACAATAGTATTACGGGGCATCATGACACAGGAACCATGCGACACGCTCTGCCCTTGCACAAACAGCAATGCTTGTGGAAGCAATTGGGCAGGGCCAGTAATATGTATGCATGCAGTTACCAGGGCATGCTTCTTTGACTGGTGTTTGTTTCGCAAGCAAGACAAGGGTTGGGTTCACAGCCAATGCAGTTGCATACCGACATGCATTGAAGGCACTTGATTACTACCGGGTTTGTTGCCATTTTCATGGGCATTCGTGAGAGATGCTGGCACTTACTTGTAAGTTGAGGGGGTACAAAGAATACAAGTGACGGATCCCTACAAGGAACGTTGCATGTTGTTCCATGGTGCTTTTGAGGTGCCCGGTTCTGACGTTGTTGATGCCACTTTCATGCCTCTCTGAGTAAACCTGAGTAAACCAAACGATTAGGAGAATAGGGTTACACCATCTATTGATAGGGAGATTGTGCCATTTTGCCAAGGAGGCTATGAATGTGAGTACCTGACTATGTGGAGGTTTGGATAATGGTTGATTTCGTGTTTGCTGCCACTGCCAAACGCGAAGGCCATGCTCCTTCCAAGGTCACTGAACCTTAGTGGTACGACTTTATACATGTCCAGGAGCATTGTTCTCCAAAGCCCCACTGGTGAGCAGCTCCCAACCACATACCGGTTGCAGGGCATGGCTGTGTGACGTCATGATGCTTTTAGGTGCCCGGTACTGACCAGTTGATGCCACCACTGCCTATCTTTGAGCATTGCCCTGTCAAGCCAATGGGGAGGAGAGAGTTGTGACATGAGTAGACCACCATTCCTGGTAGCCCACCACCTCGCCTAACAGGGCTGTCAGTGGGTAGTAAGGAAGGGTGCGGAGTTACCATGGCTTCCATGATGCTTTTAGGTGCCCGGTCCTGACTAGGTTTCATGCCACTTCAATGCCTATCTGAGGATTGCTGGGTCTTTGTTTTGCTATGAAGTGTGTGGTAGAATACATGTGTAATATGGAGGCACCAGATGACCAAGTGCTGGGCTCTTAACACATGAGATTGGTTGTGGGCCTCACAATAGTATTACGGGGCATCATGACACAGGAACCATGTGACACGCTCTGCCCTTGAAGAAACACCAATGCTTGTGGAAGCAATTGGGCAGGGCCAGTAGTATGTATGCATGCAGGTACCAGGGCATGCTTCTTTGACTTGTGTTTGTTTCGCAAGCAAGACAAGGGTTGGGTTCACAGCCAATGCAGTTGCATACCGACATGCATTGAAGGCACCTGATTACTGCCGGGTTTGTTGCCATTTTCATGGGCATTCCTGAGAGATGCTGGCACTTACTTGTAAGTTGAGGGGGTACAAAGAATACAAGTGACGGATGCCTATAAGGAATGTTGCATGTTGTTCCATGATGCTTTTGAGGTGCCCGGTTCTGACGTTGTTGATGCCACTTTCATGCCTCTCTGAGTAAACCTGAGTAAACCAAACGATTAGGAGAATAGGGTTACACCATATATTGATAGGGAGATTGTGCGGTTTTGACAAGGAGGCTATGAATGTGAGTACCTAACTGTGTGGACCTTTGGATAATGGTTGATTTCGTGTTTGCTGCCACTGCCAAACGCGAAGGCCATGCTCCTTCCAAGGTCACTGAACCAGAGTGGTACGACTGTATACATGTCCAGGAGCATTGTTCTCCGAAGCCCCACTGGTGAGCAGCTCCCAACCAAATACCGGTTGCAGGGCATGGCTGTGTGACGTCATGATGCTTTTAGGTGCCCGGTACTGACCAGTTGATGCCACCACTGCCTATCTCTGAGCATTGCCCTGTCAAGCCAATGGGGGGGAGAGAGTTGTGACATGAGTAGACCACCATTCTTGGTAGCCCACCACCTCGCCTAACAGGGCTGTCAGTGGGTAGTAAGGAAGGGTGCGGAGTTACCATGGCTTCCATGATGCTTTTAGGTGCCCGGTGCTGACTAGAGTTGATGCCACTTCAATGCCTATCTGAGGATTGCTGGGTCTTTGTTTTGCTATGAAGTGTGTGGTAGAATACATGTGTAATATGGAGGCACCAGATGACCAAGTGCTGGGCTCTTAACACATGAGGTTGGTTGTGGGCCTCACAATAGTATTACGGGGCATCATGACACATGAACGATGTGACACGCTCTGCCCTTGCACAAACAGCAATGGTTGTGGAAGCAATTGGGCAGGGCCAGTAGTATGTATGCATGCAGTTACCAGGGCATGCTTCTTTGACTGGTGTTTGTTTCGCAAGCAAGACAAGGGTTGGGTTCACAGCCAATGCAGTTGCATACCGACATGCATTGAAGGCACTTGATTACTACCGGGTTTGTTGCCATTTTCATGGGCATTCGTGAGAGATGCTGGCACTTACTTGTAAGTTGAGGGGGTACAAAGAATACAAGTGGCGGATCCCTACAAGGAACGTTGCATGTTGTTCCATGGTGCTTTTGAGGTGCCCGGTTCTGACGTTGTTGATGCCACTTTCATGCCTCTTTGAGTAAACCTGAGTAAACCAAACGATTAGGAGAATAGGGTTACACCATCTATTGATAGGGAGATTGTGCGGTGTTGCCAAGGAGGCTATGAATGTGAGTACCTGACTGTGTGGAGGTTTGGATAATGGTTGATTTCGTGTTTGCTGCCACTGCCAAACGCGAAGGCCATGCTCCTTCCAAGGTCACCGAACCGTAGTGGTACGACTGTATACATGTCCAGGAGCATTGTTCTCCAAAGCCCCACTGGTGAGCAGCTCCCAACCAAATACCGGTTGCAGGGCATGGCTGTGTGACGTCATGATGCTTTTAGGTGCCCGGTACTGACCAGGTGATGCCACCACTGCCTATCTCTGAGCATTGCCTTGTCAAGCCAATGGGGAGGAGAGAGTTGTGACATGAGTAGACCACCATTCCTGGTAGCCCACCACCTCGCCTAACAGGGCTGTCAGTGGGTAGTAAGGAAGGGTGCGGAGTTACCGTTGCTTCCATGATGCTTTTAGGTGCCCGGTGCTGACTAGAGTTGATGCCACTTCAATGCCTATCTGAGGATTGCTGGGTCTTTGTTTTGCTATGAAGTGTGTGGTAGAATACATGTGTAATATGGAGGCACCAGATGACCAATTGCTGGGCTCTTAACACATGAGGTTGGTTGTGGGCCTCACAATAGTATTACGGGGCATCATGACACAGGAACCATGTGACACGCTCTGCCCTTGCACAAACAGCAATGCTTGTGGAAGCAATTGGGCAGGGCCAGTAGTATGTATGCATGCAGTTACCAGGGCATGCTTCTTTGACTGGTGTTTGTTTCGCAAGCAAGACAAGGGTTGGGTTCACAGCAAATGCAGTTGCATACCGACATGCATTGAAGGCACTTGATTACTACCGGGTTTGTTGCCATTTTCATGGGCATTCCTGAGAGATGCTGGCACTTACTTGTAAGTTGAGGGGGTACAAAGAATACAAGTGACGGATCCCTACAAGGAACGTTGCATGTTGTTCCATGGTGCTTTTGAGGTGCCCGGTTCTGACGTTGTTGATGCCACTTTCATGCCTCTCTGAGTAAACCTGAGTAAACCAAACGATTAGGAGAATAGGGTTACACCATCTATTGATAGGGAGATTGTGCGGTTTTGCCAAGGAGGCTATGAATGTGAGTACCTGACTGTGTGGAGGTTTGGATAATGGTTGATTTCGTGTTTGCTGCCACTGCCAAACGCGAAGGCCATGCTCCTTCCAAGGTCACTGAACCTTAGTGGTACGACTTTATACATGTCCAGGAGCATTGTTCTCCAAAGCCCCACTGGTGAGCAGCTCCCAACCACATACCGGTTGCAGGGCATGGCTGTGTGACGTCATGATGCTTTTAGGTGCCCGGTACTGACCAATTGATGCCACCACTGCCTATCTCTGAGCATTGCCCTGTCAAGCCAATGGGGAGGAGAGAGTTGTGACATGAGTAGACCACCATTCCTGGTAGCCCACCACCTCGCCTAACAGGGCTGTCAGTGGGTAGTAAGGAAGGGTGCGGAGTTACCATGGCTTCCATGATGCTTTTAGGTGCCCGGTGGTGACTAGGTTTCATGCCACTTCAATGCCTATCTGAGGATTGCTGGGTCTTTTTTTTGCTATGAAGTGTGTGGTAGAATACATGTGTAATATGGAGGCACCAGATGACCAATTGCTGGGCTCTTAACACATGAGATTGGCTGTGGGCCTCACAATAGTATTACGGGGCATCATGACACATGAACGATGTGACACGCTCTGCCCTTGCACAAACAGCAATGCTTGTGGAAGCAATTGGGCAGGGCCAGTAGTATGTATGCATGCAGTTGCCAGGGCATGCTTCTTTGACTGGTGTTTGTTTCGCAAGCAAGACAAGGGTTGGGTTCACAGCAAATGCAGTTGCATACCGACATGCATTGAAGGCACTTGATTACTACCGGGTTTGTTGCCATTTTCATGGGCATTCGTGAGAGATGCTGGCACTTACTTGTAAGTTGAGGGGGTACAAAGAATACAAGTGACGGATCCCTACAAGGAACGTTGCATGTTGTTCCATGATGCTTTTGAGGTGCCCGGTTCTGACGTTGTTGATGCCACTTTCATGCCTCTCTGAGTAAACCTGAGTAAACCAAACGATTAGGAGAATAGGGTTACACCATCTATTGATAGGGAGATTGTGCGGTTTTGCCAATATGAATGTGAGTACCTGACTGTGTGGAGGTTTGGATAATGGTTGATTTCGCGTTTGCTGCCACTGCCAAACGCGAAGGCCATGCTCCTTCCAAGGTCACTGAACCAGAGTGGTACGACTGTATACATGTCCAGGAGCATTGTTCTCCAAAGCCCCACTGGTGAGCAGCTTCCAACCAAACACCGGTTGCAGGGCATGGCTGTGTGACGTCATGATGCTTTTAGGTGCCCGGTACTGACCAGTTGATGCCACCACTGCCTATCTCTGAGCATTGCCTTGTCAAGCCAATGGGGAGGAGAGAGTTGTGACATGAGTAGACCACCATTCCTGGTAGCCCACCACCTCGCCTAACAGGGCTGTCAGTGGGTAGTAAGGAAGGGTGCGGAGTTACCGTTGCTTCCATGATGCTTTTAGGTGCCCGGTGCTGACTAGAGTTGATGCCACTTCAATGCCTATCTGAGGATTGCTGGGTCTTTGTTTTGCTATGAAGTGTGTGGTAGAATACATGTGTAATATGGAGGCACCAGATGACCAATTGCTGGGCTCTTAACACATGAGGTTGGTTGTGGGCCTCACAATAGTATTACGGGGCATCATGACACATGAACCATGTGAC
Organism: Eutreptiella sp. 'Long Island Sound 2002'; assembly: GCA_964036045.1. Taxonomy (NCBI): domain Eukaryota; phylum Euglenozoa; class Euglenophyceae; order Eutreptiales; family Eutreptiaceae; genus Eutreptiella; species Eutreptiella sp. 'Long Island Sound 2002'. The sequence continues at coordinate 49,876,162 of OZ038388.1, read as the reverse complement.
ACGCTCTGCCCTTGCACAAACAGCAATGCTTGTGGAAGCAATTGGGCAGGGCCAGTAGTATGTATGCATGCAGTTACCAGGGCATGCTTCTTTGACTGGTGTTTGTTTCGCAAGCAAGACAAGGGTTGGGTTCACAGCAAATGCAGTTGCATACCGACATGCATTGAAGGCACTTGATTACTACCGGGTTTGTTGCCATTTTCATGGGCATTCCTGAGAGATGCTGGCACTTACTTGTAAGTTGAGGGGGTACAAAGAATACAAGTGACGGATCCCTACAAGGAACGTTGCATGTTGTTCCATGGTGCTTTTGAGGTGCCCGGTTCTGACGTTGTTGATGCCACTTTCATGCCTCTCTGAGTAAACCTGAGTAAACCAAACGATTAGGAGAATAGGGTTACACCATCTATTGATAGGGAGATTGTGCGGTTTTGCCAAGGAGGCTATGAATGTGAGTACCTGACTGTGTGGAGGTTTGGATAATGGTTGATTTCGTGTTTGCTGCCACTGCCAAACGCGAAGGCCATGCTCCTTCCAAGGTCACTGAACCTTAGTGGTACGACTTTATACATGTCCAGGAGCATTGTTCTCCAAAGCCCCACTGGTGAGCAGCTCCCAACCACATACCGGTTGCAGGGCATGGCTGTGTGACGTCATGATGCTTTTAGGTGCCCGGTACTGACCAGGTGATGCCACCACTGCCTATCTCTGAGCATTGCCCTGTCAAGCCAATGGGGAGGAGAGAGTTGTGACATGAGTAGACCACCATTCCTGGTAGCCCACCACCTCGCCTAACAGGGCTGTCAGTGGGTAGTAAGGAAGGGTGCGGAGTTACCATGGCTTCCATGATGCTTTTAGGTGCCCGGTGCTGACTAGATTTCATGCCACTTCAATGCCTATCTGAGGGTTGCTGGGTCTTTTTTTTGCTATGAAGTGTGTGGTAGAATACATGTGTAATATGGAGGCACCAGATGACCAATTGCTGGGCTCTTAACACATGAGGTTGGTTGTGGGCCTCACAATAGTATTACGGGGCATCATGACACATGAACGATGTGACACGCTCTGCCCTTGCACAAACAGCAATGCTTGTGGAAGCAATTGGGCAGGGCCAGTAGTATGTATGCATGCAGTTGCCAGGGCATGCTTCTTTGACTGGTGTTTGTTTCGCAAGCAAGACAAGGGTTGGGTTCACAGCAAATGCAGTTGCATACCGACATGCATTGAAGGCACTTGATTACTACCGGGTTTGTTGCCATTTTCATGGGCATTCGTGAGAGATGCTGGCACTTACTTGTAAGTTGAGGGGGTACAAAGAATACAAGTGACGGATCCCTACAAGGAACGTTGCATGTTGTTCCATGGTGCTTTTGAGGTGCCCGGTTCTGACGTTGTTGATGCCACTTTCATGCCTCTCTGAGTAAACCTGAGTAAACCAAACGATTAGGAGAATAGGGTTACACCATCTATTGATAGGGAGATTGTGCGGTTTTGCCAAGGAGGCTATGAATGTGAGTACCTGACTGTGTGGAGGTTTGGATAATGGTTGATTTCGTGTTTGCTGCCACTGCCAAACGCGAAGGCCATGCTCCTTCCAAGGTCACTGAACCTTAGTGGTACGACTTTATACATGTCCAGGAGCATTGTTCTCCAAAGCCCCACTGGTGAGCAGCTCCCAACCACATACCGGTTGCAGGGCATGGCTGTGTGACGTCATGATGCTTTTAGGTGCCCGGTACTGACCAGGTGATGCCACCACTGCCTATCTCTGAGCATTGCCCTGTCAAGCCAATGGGGAGGAGAGAGTTGTGACATGAGTAGACCACCATTCCTGGTAGCCCACCACCTCGCCTAACAGGGCTGTCAGTGGGTAGTAAGGAAGGGTGCGGAGTTACCATGGCTTCCATGATGCTTTTAGGTGCCCGGTGCTGACTAGATTTCATGCCACTTCAATGCCTATCTGAGGATTGCTGGGTCTTTTTTTTGCTATGAAGTGTGTGGTAGAATACATGTGTAATATGGAGGCACCAGATGACCAATTGCTGGGCTCTTAACACATGAGGTTGGTTGTGGGCCTCACAATAGTATTACGGGGCATCATGACACATGAACGATGTGACACGCTCTGCCCTTGCACAAACAGCAATGCTTGTGGAAGCAATTGGGCAGGGCCAGTAGTATGTATGCATGCAGTTGCCAGGGCATGCTTCTTTGACTGGTGTTTGTTTCGCAAGCAAGACAAGGGTTGGGTTCACAGCAAATGCAGTTGCATACCGACATGCATTGAAGGCACTTGATTACTACCGGGTTTGTTGCCATTTTCATGGGCATTCGTGAGAGATGCTGGCACTTACTTGTAAGTTGAGGGGGTACAAAGAATACAAGTGACGGATCCCTACAAGGAACGTTGCATGTTGTTCCATGGTGCTTTTGAGGTGCCCGGTTCTGACGTTGTTGATGCCACTTTCATGCCTCTCTGAGTAAACCTGAGTAAACCAAACGATTAGGAGAATAGGGTTACACCATCTATTGATAGGGAGATTGTGCGGTTTTGCCAAGGAGGCTATGAATGTGAGTACCTGACTGTGTGGAGGTTTGGATAATGGTTGATTTCGTGTTTGCTGCCACTGCCAAACGCGAAGGCCATGCTCCTTCCAAGGTCACTGAACCAGAGTGGTACGACTTTATACATGTCCAGGAGCATTGTTCTCCAAAGCCCCACTGGTGAGCAGCTCCCAACCACGTACCGGTTGCAGGGCATGGCTGTGTGACGTCATGATGCTTTTAGGTGCCCGGTACTGACCAGTTGATGCCACCACTGCCTATCTCTGAGCATTGCCCTGTCAAGCCAATGGGGAGGAGAGAGTTGTGACATGAGTAGACCACCATTCCTGGTAGCCCACCACCTCGCCTAACAGGGCTGTCAGTGGGTAGTAAGGAAGGGTGCGGAGTTACCATGGCTTCCATGATGCTTTTAGGTGCCCGGTGCTGACTAGGTTTCATGCCACTTCAATGCCTATCTGAGGATTGCTGGGTCTTTTTTTTGCTATGAAGTGTGTGGTAGAATACATGTGTAATATGGAGGCACCAGATGACCAATTGCTGGGCTCTTAACACATGAGATTGGCTGTGGGCCTCACAATAGTATTACGGGGCATCATGACACAGGAACCATGTGACACGCTCTGCCCTTGCACAGACACCAATGCTTGTGGAAGCAATTGGGCAGGGCCAGTAGTATGTATGCATGCAGTTGCCAGGGCATGCTTCTTTGACTGGTGTTTGTTTCGCAAGCAAGACAAGGGTTGGGTTCACAGCCAATGCAGTTGCATACCGACATGCATTGAAGGCACCTGATTACTGCCGGGTTTGTTGCCATTTTCATGGGCATTCCTGAGAGATGCTGGCACTTACTTGTAAGTTGAGGGGGTACAAAGAATACAAGTGACGGATCCCTACAAGGAACGTTGCATGTTGTTCCATGATGCTTTTGAGGTGCCCGGTTCTGACGTTGTTGATGCCACTTTCATGCCTCTCTGAGTAAACCTGAGTAAACCAAACGATTAGGAGAATAGGGTTACACCATCTATTGATAGGGAGATTGTGCGGTTTTGCCAAGGAGGCTATGAATGTGAGTACCTGACTGTGTGGAGGTTTGGATAATGGTTGATTTCGTGTTTGCTGCCACTGCCAAACGCGAAGGCCATGCTCCTTCCAAGGTCACTGAACCAGAGTGGTACGACTTTATACATGTCCAGGAGCATTGTTCTCCAAAGCCCCACTGGTGAGCAGCTTCCAACCAAACACCGGTTGCAGGGCATGGCTGTGTGACGTCATGATGCTTTTAGGTGCCCGGTACTGACCAGTTGATGCCACCACTGCCTATCTCTGAGCATTGCCTTGTCAAGCCAATGGGGAGGAGAGAGTTGTGACATGAGTAGACCACCATTCCTGGTAGCCCACCACCTCGCCTAACAGGGCTGTCAGTGGGTAGTAAGGAAGGGTGCGGAGTTACCGTTGCTTCCATGATGCTTTTAGGTGCCCGGTGCTGACTAGATTTGATGCCACTTCAATGCCTATCTGAGGATTGCTGGGTCTTTGTTTTGCTATGAAGTGTGTGGTAGAATACATGTGTAATATGGAGGCACCAGATGACCAATTGCTGGGCTCTTAACACATGAGATTGGCTGTGGGCCTCACAATAGTATTACGGGGCATCATGACACAGGAACCATGTGACACGCTCTGCCCTTGCACAAACAGCAATGCTTGTGGAAGCAATTGGGCAGGGCCAGTAGTATGTATGCATGCAGTTACCATGGCATGCTTCTTTGACTGGTGTTTGTTTCGCAAGCAAGACAAGGGTTGGGTTCACAGCAAATGCAGTTGCATACCGACATGCATTGAAGGCACTTGATTACTACCGGGTTTGTTGCCATTTTCATGGGCATTCCTGAGAGATGCTGGCACTTACTTGTAAGTTGAGGGGGTACAAAGAATACAAGTGACGGATCCCTACAAGGAACGTTGCATGTTGTTCCATGGTGCTTTTGAGGTGCCCGGTTCTGACGTTGTTGATGCCACTTTCATGCCTCTCTGAGTAAACCTGAGTAAACCAAACGATTAGGAGAATAGGGTTACACCATCTATTGATAGGGAGATTGTGCGGTTTTGCCAAGGAGGCTATGAATGTGAGTACCTGACTGTGTGGAGGTTTGGATAATGGTTGATTTCGTGTTTGCTGCCACTGCCAAACGCGAAGGCCATGCTCCTTCCAAGGTCACTGAACCTTAGTGGTACGACTTTATACATGTCCAGGAGCATTGTTCTCCAAAGCCCCACTGGTGAGCAGCTCCCAACCACATACCGGTTGCAGGGCATGGCTGTGTGACGTCATGATGCTTTTAGGTGCCCGGTACTGACCAGTTGATGCCACCACTGCCTATCTCTGAGCATTGCCCTGTCAAGCCAATGGGGAGGAGAGAGTTGTGACATGAGTAGACCACCATTCCTGGTAGCCCACCACCTCGCCTAACAGGGCTGTCAGTGGGTAGTAAGGAAGGGTGCGGAGTTACCATGGCTTCCATGATGCTTTTAGGTGCCCGGTGCTGACTAGGTTTCATGCCACTTCAATGCCTATCTGAGGATTGCTGGGTCTTTTTTTTGCTATGAAGTGTGTGGTAGAATACATGTGTAATATGGAGGCACCAGATGACCAATTGCTGGGCTCTTAACACATGAGATTGGCTGTGGGCCTCACAATAGTATTACGGGGCATCATGACACAGGAACCATGTGACACGCTCTGCCCTTGCACAGACACCAATGCTTGTGGAAGCAATTGGGCAGGGCCAGTAGTATGTATGCATGCAGTTGCCAGGGCATGCTTCTTTGACTGGTGTTTGTTTCGCAAGCAAGACAAGGGTTGGGTTCACAGCCAATGCAGTTGCATACCGACATGCATTGAAGGCACCTGATTACTGCCGGGTTTGTTGCCATTTTCATGGGCATTCCTGAGAGATGCTGGCACTTACTTGTAAGTTGAGGGGGTACAAAGAATACAAGTGACGGATCCCTACAAGGAACGTTGCATGTTGTTCCATGATGCTTTTGAGGTGCCCGGTTCTGACGTTGTTGATGCCACTTTCATGCCTCTCTGAGTAAACCTGAGTAAACCAAACGATTAGGAGAATAGGGTTACACCATCTATTGATAGGGAGATTGTGCGGTTTTGCCAAGGAGGCTATGAATGTGAGTACCTGACTGTGTGGAGGTTTGGATAATGGTTGATTTCGTGTTTGCTGCCACTGCCAAACGCGAAGGCCATGCTCCTTCCAAGGTCACTGAACCAGAGTGGTACGACTTTATACATGTCCAGGAGCATTGTTCTCCAAAGCCCCACTGGTGAGCAGCTTCCAACCAAACACCGGTTGCAGGGCATGGCTGTGTGACGTCATGATGCTTTTAGGTGCCCGGTACTGACCAGTTGATGCCACCACTGCCTATCTCTGAGCATTGCCTTGTCAAGCCAATGGGGAGGAGAGAGTTGTGACATGAGTAGACCACCATTCCTGGTAGCCCACCACCTCGCCTAACAGGGCTGTCAGTGGGTAGTAAGGAAGGGTGCGGAGTTACCGTTGCTTCCATGATGCTTTTAGGTGCCCGGTGCTGACTAGATTTGATGCCACTTCAATGCCTATCTGAGGATTGCTGGGTCTTTGTTTTGCTATGAAGTGTGTGGTAGAATACATGTGTAATATGGAGGCACCAGATGACCAATTGCTGGGCTCTTAACACATGAGATTGGCTGTGGGCCTCACAATAGTATTACGGGGCATCATGACACAGGAACCATGTGACACGCTCTGCCCTTGCACAAACAGCAATGCTTGTGGAAGCAATTGGGCAGGGCCAGTAGTATGTATGCATGCAGTTACCATGGCATGCTTCTTTGACTGGTGTTTGTTTCGCAAGCAAGACAAGGGTTGGGTTCACAGCAAATGCAGTTGCATACCGACATGCATTGAAGGCACTTGATTACTACCGGGTTTGTTGCCATTTTCATGGGCATTCCTGAGAGATGCTGGCACTTACTTGTAAGTTGAGGGGGTACAAAGAATACAAGTGACGGATCCCTACAAGGAACGTTGCATGTTGTTCCATGGTGCTTTTGAGGTGCCCGGTTCTGACGTTGTTGATGCCACTTTCATGCCTCTCTGAGTAAACCTGAGTAAACCAAACGATTAGGAGAATAGGGTTACACCATCTATTGATAGGGAGATTGTGCGGTTTTGCCAAGGAGGCTATGAATGTGAGTACCTGACTGTGTGGAGGTTTGGATAATGGTTGATTTCGTGTTTGCTGCCACTGCCAAACGCGAAGGCCATGCTCCTTCCAAGGTCACTGAACCTTAGTGGTACGACTTTATACATGTCCAGGAGCATTGTTCTCCAAAGCCCCACTGGTGAGCAGCTCCCAACCACATACCGGTTGCAGGGCATGGCTGTGTGACGTCATGATGCTTTTAGGTGCCCGGTACTGACCAGTTGATGCCACCACTGCCTATCTCTGAGCATTGCCCTGTCAAGCCAATGGGGAGGAGAGAGTTGTGACATGAGTAGACCACCATTCCTGGTAGCCCACCACCTTGATAACAGGGCTGTCAGTGGGTAGTAAGGAAGGGTGCGGAGTTACCATGGCTTCCATGATGCTTTTAGGTGCCCGGTGCTGACTAGATTTCATGCCACTTCAATGCCTATCTGAGGATTGCTGGGTCTTTTTTTTGCTATGAAGTGTGTGGTAGAATACATGTGTAATATGGAGGCACCAGATGACCAATTGCTGGGCTCTTAACACATGAGGTTGGTTGTGGGCCTCACAATAGTATTACGGGGCATCATGACACATGAACGATGTGACACGCTCTGCCCTTGCACAAACAGCAATGCTTGTGGAAGCAATTGGGCAGGGCCAGTAGTATGTATGCATGCAGTTGCCAGGGCATGCTTCTTTGACTGGTGTTTGTTTCGCAAGCAAGACAAGGGTTGGGTTCACAGCAAATGCAGTTGCATACCGACATGCATTGAAGGCACTTGATTACTACCGGGTTTGTTGCCATTTTCATGGGCATTCGTGAGAGATGCTGGCACTTACTTGTAAGTTGAGGGGGTACAAAGAATACAAGTGACGGATCCCTACAAGGAACGTTGCATGTTGTTCCATGGTGCTTTTGAGGTGCCCGGTTCTGACGTTGTTGATGCCACTTTCATGCCTCTCTGAGTAAACCTGAGTAAACCAAACGATTAGGAGAGTAGGGTTACACCATCTATTGATAGGGAGATTGTGCGGTGTTGCCAAGGAGGCTATGAATGTGAGTACCTGACTGTGTGGAGGTTTGGATAATGGTTGATTTCGTGTTTGCTGCCACTGCCAAACGCGAAGGCCATGCTCCTTCCAAGGTCACTGAACCAGAGTGGTACGACTTTATACATGTCCAGGAGCATTGTTCTCCAAAGCCCCACTGGTGAGCAGCTCCCAACCACGTACCGGTTGCAGGGCATGGCTGTGTGACGTCATGATGCTTTTAGGTGCCCGGTACTGACCAGTTGATGCCACCACTGCCTATCTCTGAGCATTGCCCTGTCAAGCCAATGGGGAGGAGAGAGTTGTGACATGAGTAGACCACCATTCCTGGTAGCCCACCACCTCGCCTAACAGGGCTGTCAGTGGGTAGTAAGGAAGGGTGCGGAGTTACCATGGCTTCCATGATGCTTTTAGGTGCCCGGTGCTGACTAGGTTTCATGCCACTTCAATGCCTATCTAAGGATTGCTGGGTCTTTTTTTTGCTATGAAGTGTGTGGTAGAATACATGTGTAATATGGAGGCACCAGATGACCAATTGCTGGGCTCTTAACACATGAGATTGGCTGTGGGCCTCACAATAGTATTACGGGGCATCATGACACATGAACCATGTGACACGCTCTGCCCTTGCACAGACACCAATGCTTGTGGAAGCAATTGGGCAGGGCCAGTAGTATGTATGCATGCAGTTGCCAGGGCATGCTTCTTTGACTGGTGTTTGTTTCGCAAGCAAGACAAGGGTTGGGTTCACAGCCAATGCAGTTGCATACCGACATGCATTGAAGGCACCTGATTACTGCCGGGTTTGTTGCCATTTTCATGGGCATTCCTGAGAGATGCTGGCACTTACTTGTAAGTTGAGGGGGTACAAAGAATACAAGTGACGGATCCCTACAAGGAACGTTGCATGTTGTTCCATGATGCTTTTGAGGTGCCCGGTTCTGACGTTGTTGATGCCACTTTCATGCCTCTCTGAGTAAACCTGAGTAAACCAAACGATTAGGAGAATAGGGTTACACCATCTATTGATAGGGAGATTGTGCGGTTTTGCCAAGGAGGCTATGAATGTGAGTACCTGACTGTGTGGAGGTTTGGATAATGGTTGATTTCGTGTTTGCTGCCACTGCCAAACGCGAAGGCCATGCTCCTTCCAAGGTCACTGAACCAGAGTGGTACGACTGTATACATGTCCATGAGCATTGTTCTCCAAAGCCCCACTGGTGAGCAGCTCCCAACCAAATACCGGTTGAAGGGCATGGCTGTGTGACGTCATGATGCTTTTAGGTGCCCGGTACTGACCAGGTGATGCCACCACTGCCTATCTCTGAGCATTGCCCTGTCAAGCCAATGGGGAGGAGAGAGTTGTGACATGAGTAGACCACCATTCCTGGTAGCCCACCACCTCGCCTAACAGGGCTGTCAGTGGGTAGTAAGGAAGGGTGCGGAGTTACCATGGCTTCCATGATGCTTTTAGGTGCCCGGTGCTGACTAGATTTGATGCCACTTCAATGCCTATCTGAGGATTGCTGGGTCTTTGTTTTGCTATGAAGTGTGTGGTAGAATACATGTGTAATATGGAGGCACCAGATGACCAATTGCTGGGCTCTTAACACATGAGGTTGGTTGTGGGCCTCACAATAGTTTTACGGGGCATCATGACACATGAACGATGTGACACGCTCTGCCCTTGCACAGACACCAATGCTTGTGGAAGCAATTGGGTAGGGCCAGTAGTATGTATGCATGCAGTTGCCAGGGCATGCTTCTTTGACTGGTGTTTGTTTCGCAAGCAAGACAAGGGTTGGGTTCACAGCAAATGCAGTTGCATACCGACATGCATTGAAGGCACTTGATTACTACCGGGTTTGTTGCCATTTTCATGGGCATTCGTGAGAGATGCTGGCACTTACTTGTAAGTTGAGGGGGTACAAAGAATACAAGTGACGGATCCCTACAAGGAACGTTGCATGTTGTTCCATGGTGCTTTTGAGGTGCCCGGTTCTGACGTTGTTGATGCCACTTTCATGCCTCTCTGAGTAAACCTGAGTAAACCAAACGATTAGGAGAGTAGGGTTACACCATCTATTGATAGGGAGATTGTGCGGTTTTGCCAAGGAGGCTATGAATGTGAGTACCTGACTGTGTGGAGGTTTGGATAATGGTTGATTTCGTGTTTGCTGCCACTGCCAAACGCGAAGGCCATGCTCCTTCCAAGGTCACTGAACCAGAGTGGTACGACTTTATACATGTCCAGGAGCATTGTTCTCCAAAGCCCCACTGGTGAGCAGCTCCCAACCACGTACCGGTTGCAGGGCATGGCTGTGTGACGTCATGATGCTTTTAGGTGCCCGGTACTGACCAGTTGATGCCACCACTGCCTATCTCTGAGCATTGCCCTGTCAAGCCAATGGGGAGGAGAGAGTTGTGACATGAGTAGACCACCATTCCTGGTAGCCCACCACCTCGCCTAACAGGGCTGTCAGTGGGTAGTAAGGAAGGGTGCGGAGTTACCATGGCTTCCATGATGCTTTTAGGTGCCCGGTGCTGACTAGGTTTCATGCCACTTCAATGCCTATCTGAGGATTGCTGGGTCTTTTTTTTGCTATGAAGTGTGTGGTAGAATACATGTGTAATATGGAGGCACCAGATGACCAATTGCTGGGCTCTTAACACATGAGATTGGCTGTGGGCCTCACAATAGTATTACGGGGCATCATGACACATGAACCATGTGACACGCTCTGCCCTTGCACAGACACCAATGCTTGTGGAAGCAATTGGGCAGGGCCAGTAGTATGTATGCATGCAGTTGCCAGGGCATGCTTCTTTGACTGGTGTTTGTTTCGCAAGCAAGACAAGGGTTGGGTTCACAGCCAATGCAGTTGCATACCGACATGCATTGAAGGCACCTGATTACTGCCGGGTTTGTTGCCATTTTCATGGGCATTCCTGAGAGATGCTGGCACTTACTTGTAAGTTGAGGGGGTACAAAGAATACAAGTGACGGATCCCTACAAGGAACGTTGCATGTTGTTCCATGATGCTTTTGAGGTGCCCGGTTCTGACGTTGTTGATGCCACTTTCATGCCTCTCTGAGTAAACCTGAGTAAACCAAACGATTAGGAGAATAGGGTTACACCATCTATTGATAGGGAGATTGTGCCATTTTGCCAAGGAGGCTATGAATGTGAGTACCTGACTGTGTGGAGGTTTGGATAATGGTTGATTTCGTGTTTGCTGCCACTGCCAAACGCGAAGGCCATGCTCCTTCCAAGGTCACTGAACCAGAGTGGTACGACTTTATACATGTCCAGGAGCATTGTTCTCCAAAGCCCCACTGGTGAGCAGCTCCCAACCACGTACCGGTTGCAGGGCATGGCTGTGTGACGTCATGATGCTTTTAGGTGCCCGGTACTGACCAGTTGATGCCACCACTGCCTATCTCTGAGCATTGCCCTGTCAAGCCAATGGGGAGGAGAGAGTTGTGACATGAGTAGACCACCATTCCTGGTAGCCCACCACCTCGCCTAACAGGGCTGTCAGTGGGTAGTAAGGAAGGGTGCGGAGTTACCATGGCTTCCATGATGCTTTTAGGTGCCCGGTGCTGACTAGGTTTCATGCCACTTCAATGCCTATCTGAGGATTGCTGGGTCTTTTTTTTGCTATGAAGTGTGTGGTAGAATACATGTGTAATATGGAGGCACCAGATGACCAATTGCTGGGCTCTTAACACATGAGATTGGCTGTGGGCCTCACAATAGTATTACGGGGCATCATGACACATGAACCATGTGACACGCTCTGCCCTTGCACAGACACCAATGCTTGTGGAAGCAATTGGGCAGGGCCAGTAGTATGTATGCATGCAGTTGCCAGGGCATGCTTCTTTGACTGGTGTTTGTTTCGCAAGCAAGACAAGGGTTGGGTTCACAGCCAATGCAGTTGCATACCGACATGCATTGAAGGCACCTGATTACTGCCGGGTTTGTTGCCATTTTCATGGGCATTCCTGAGAGATGCTGGCACTTACTTGTAAGTTGAGGGGGTACAAAGAATACAAGTGACGGATCCCTACAAGGAACGTTGCATGTTGTTCCATGATGCTTTTGAGGTGCCCGGTTCTGACGTTGTTGATGCCACTTTCATGCCTCTCTGAGTAAACCTGAGTAAACCAAACGATTAGGAGAATAGGGTTACACCATCTATTGATAGGGAGATTGTGCCATTTTGCCAAGGAGGCTATGAATGTGAGTACCTGACTGTGTGGAGGTTTGGATAATGGTTGATTTCGTGTTTGCTGCCACTGCCAAACGCGAAGGCCATGCTCCTTCCAAGGTCACTGAACCAGAGTGGTACGACTGTATACATGTCCATGAGCATTGTTCTCCAAAGCCCCACTGGTGAGCAGCTCCCAACCAAATACCGGTTGAAGGGCATGGCTGTGTGACGTCATGATGCTTTTAGGTGCCCGGTACTGACCAGGTGATGCCACCACTGCCTATCTCTGAGCATTGCCCTGTCAAGCCAATGGGGAGGAGAGAGTTGTGACATGAGTAGACCACCATTCCTGGTAGCCCACCACCTCGCCTAACAGGGCTGTCAGTGGGTAGTAAGGAAGGGTGCGGAGTTACCATGGCTTCCATGATGCTTTTAGGTGCCCGGTGCTGACTAGATTTGATGCCACTTCAATGCCTATCTGAGGATTGCTGGGTCTTTGTTTTGCTATGAAGTGTGTGGTAGAATACATGTGTAATATGGAGGCACCAGATGACCAAGTGCTGGGCTCTTAACACATGAGATTGGTTGTGGGCCTCACAATAGTATTACGGGGCATCATGACACATGAACCATGTGACACGCTCTGCCCTTGCACAAACACCCATGCTTATGGAAGCAATTGGGCAGGGCCAGTAATATGTATGCATGCAGTTACCATGGCATGCTTCTTTGACTGGTGTTTGTTTCGCAAGCAAGCAAGCAAGCAAGACAAGGGTTGGGTTCACAGCAAATGCAGTTGCATACCGACATGCATTGAAGGCACCTGATTACTACCGGGTTTGTTGCCATTTTCGTGGGCATTCCTGAGAGATGCTAGCACTTACTTGTAAGTTGAGGGGGTACAAAGAATACAAGTGACGGATCCCTACAAGGAACGTTGCATGTTGTTCCATGGTGCTTTTGAGGTGCCCGGTTCTGACGTTGTTGATGCCACTTTCATGCCTCTCTGAGTAAACCTGAGTAAACCAAACGATTAGGAGAATAGGGTTACACCATCTATTGATAGGGAGATTGTGCCATTTTGCCAAGGAGACTATGAATGTGAGTACCTGACTGTGTGGAGGTTTGGATAATGGTTGATTTCGTGTTTGCTGCCACTGCCAAACGCGAAGGCCATGCTCCTTCCAAGGTCACTGAACCAGAGTGGTACGACTGTATACCTGCCCAGGAGCATTGTTCTGCAAAGCCCCACTGGTGAGTAGCTCCCAACCAAATACCGGTTGAAGGGCATGGCTGTGTGACGTCATGATGCTTTTAGGTGCCCGGTACTCACCAGTTGATGCCACCACTGCCTATCTTTGAGCATTGCCCTGTCAAGCCAATGGGGAGGAGAGAGTTGTGACATGAGTAGACCACCATTCCTGGTAGCCCACCACCTCGCCTAACAGGGCTGTCAGTGGGTAGTAAGGAAGGGTGCGGAGTTACCATGGCTTCCATGATGCTTTTAGGTGCCCGGTGCTGACTAGATTTGATGCCACTTCAATGCCTATCTGAGGATTGCTGGGTCTTTTTTTTTGCTATGAAGTGTGTGGTAGAATACATGTGTAATATGGAGGCACCAGATGACCAATTGCTGGGCTCTTAACACATGAGATTGGCTGTGGGCCTCACAATAGTATTACGGGGCATCATGACACAGGAACCATGTGACACGCTCTGCCCTTGCACAGACACCAATGCTTGTGGAAGCAATTGGGCAGGGCCAGTAGTATGTATGCATGCAGTTGCCAGGGCATGCTTCTTTGACTGGTGTTTGTTTCGCAAGCAAGACAAGGGTTGGGTTCACAGCCAATGCAGTTGCATACCGACATGCATTGAAGGCACCTGATTACTGCCGGGTTTGTTGCCATTTTCATGGGCATTCCTGAGAGATGCTGGCACTTACTTGTAAGTTGAGGGGGTACAAAGAATACAAGTGACGGATCCCTACAAGGAACGTTGCATGTTGTTCCATGATGCTTTTGAGGTGCCCGGTTCTGACGTTGTTGATGCCACTTTCATGCCTCTCTGAGTAAACCTGAGTAAACCAAACGATTAGGAGAATAGGGTTACACCATCTATTGATAGGGAGATTGTGCGGTGTTGCCAAGGAGACTATGAATGTGAGTACCTGACTGTGTGGAGGTTTGGATAATGGTTGATTTCGTGTTTGCTGCCACTGCCAAACGCGAAGGCCATGCTCCTTCCAAGGTCACTGAACCAGAGTGGTACGACTGTATACCTGTCCAGGAGCATTGTTCTGCAAAGCCCCACTGGTGAGCAGCTCCCAACCAAATACCGGTTGAAGGGCATGGCTGTGTGACGTCATGATGCTTTTAGGTGCCCGGTACTGACCAGTTGATGCCACCACTGCCTATCTCTGAGCATTGCCCTGTCAAGCCCATGGGGAGGAGAGAGTTGTGACATGAGTAGACCACCATTCCTGGTAGCCCACCACCTCGCCTAACAGGGCTGTCAGTGGGTAGTAAGGAAGGGTGCGGAGTTACCGTTGCTTCCATGATGCTTTTAGGTGCCCGGTGCTGACTAGATTTGATGCCACTTCAATGCCTATTTGAGGATTGCTGGGTCTTTGTTTTGCTATGAAGTGTGTGGTAGAATACATGTGTAATATGGAGGCACCAGATGACCAAGTGCTGGGGTCTTAACACATGAGATTGGTTGTGGGCCTCACAATAGTATTACGGGGCATCATGACACATGAACGATGTGACACGCTCTGCCCTTGCACAGACACCAATGCTTGTGGAAGCAATTGGGTAGGGCCAGTAATATGTATGCATGCAGTTACCAGGGCATGCTTCTTTGACTGGTGTTTGTTTCGCAAGCAAGACAAGGGTTGGGTTCACAGCCAATGCAGTTGCATACCGACATGCATTGAAGGCACCTGATTACTGCCGGGTTTGTTGCCATTTTCATGGGCATTCCTGAGAGATGCTGGCACTTACTTGTAAGTTGAGGGGGAACAAAGAATACAAGTGACGGATCCCTACAAGGAACGTTGCATGTTCTTCCATGATGCTTTTGAGGTGCCCGGTTCTGACGTTGTTGATGCCACTTTCATGCCTCTATGAGTAAACCTGAATAAACCAAACGATTAGGAGAGTAGGGTTACACCATCTATTGATAGGGAGATTGTGCCATTTTGCCAAGGAGGCTATGAATGTGAGTACCTGACTGTGTGGAGGTTTGGATAATGGTTGATTTCGTGTTTGCTGCCACTGCCAAACGCGAAGGCCATGCTCCTTCCAAGGTCACTGAACCAGAGTGGTACGATTGTATACCTGTCCAGGAGCATTGTTCTGCAAAGCCCCACTGGTGAGCAGCTCCCAACCAAATACCGGTTGAAGGGCATGGCTGTGTGACGTCATGATGCTTTTAGGTGCCCGGTACTCACCAGTTGATGCCACCACTGCCTATCTCTGAGCATTGCCCTGTCAAGCCAATGGGGAGGAGAGAGTTGTGACATGAGTAGACCACCATTCCTGGTAGCCCACCACCTCGCCTAACAGGGCTGTCAGTGGGTAGTAAGGAAGGGTGCGGAGTTACCGTTGCTTCCATGATGCTTTTAGGTGCCCGGTGCTGACTAGATTTGATGCCACTTCAATGCCTATTTGAGGATTGCTGGGTCTTTGTTTTGCTATGAAGTGTGTGGTAGAATACATGTGTAATATGGAGGCACCAGATGACCAAGTGCTGGGCTCTTAACACATGAGATTGGTTGTGGGCCTCACAATAGTATTACGGGGCATCATGACACATGAACGATGTGACACGCTCTGCCCTTGCATGAACACCAATGCTTGTGGAAGTAATTGCGCAGGGCCAGTAATATGTATGCATGCAGTCTCAGGGCATGCTTCTTTGACTGGTGTTTGTTTCGCAAGCAAGACAAGGGTTGGGTTCACAGCCAATGCAGTTGCATACCGACATGCATTGAAGGCACCTGATTACTGCCGGGTTTGTTGCCATTTTCATGGGCATTCCTGAGAGATGCTGGCACTTACTTGTAAGTTGAGGGGGAACAAAGAATACAAGTGACGGATCTCTACAAGGAACGTTGCATGTTGTTCCATGGTGCTTTTGAGGTGCCCGGTTCTGACGTTGTTGATGCCACTTTCATGCCTCTCTGAGTAAACCTGAATAAACCAAACGATTAGGAGAGTAGGGTTACACCATCTATTGATAGGGAGATTGTGCCATTTTGCCAAGGAGGCTATGAATGTGAGTACCTGACTGTGTGGAGGTTTGGATAATGGTTGATTTCGTGTTTGCTGCCACTGCCAAACGCGAAGGCCATGCTCCTTCCAAGGTCACTGAACCAGAGTGGTACGACTGTATACCTGCCCAGGAGCATTGTTCTGCAAAGCCCCACTGGTGAGCAGCTCCCAACCAAATACCGGTTGCAGGGCATGGCTGTGTGACGTCATGATGCTTTTAGGTGCCCGGTACTGACCAGGTGATGCCACCACTGCCTATCTCTGAGCATTGCCCTGTCAAGCCAATGGGGAGGAGAGAGTTGTGACATGAGTAGACCACCATTCCTGGTAGCCCACCACCTCGCCTAACAGGGCTGTCAGTGGGTAGTAAGGAAGGGTGCGGAGTTACCGTTGCTTCCATGATGCTTTTAGGTGCCCGGTGCTGACTAGATTTGATGCCACTTCAATGCCTATCTGAGGATTGCTGGGTCTTTTTTTTGCTATGAAGTGTGTGGTAGAATACATGTGTAATATGGAGGCACCAGATGACCAAGTGCTGGGCTCTTAACACATGAGATTGGTTGTGGGCCTCACAATAGTATTACGGGGCATCATGACACATGAACGATGTGACACGCTCTGCCCTTGCACAGACACCAATGCTTGTGGAAGCAATTGGGTAGGGCCAGTAATATGTATGCATGGAGTTACCAGGGCATGCTTCTTTGACTGGTGTTTGTTTCGCAAGCAAGACAAGGGTTGGGTTCACAGCCAATGCAGTTGCATACCGACATGCATTGAAGGCACCTGATTACTGCCGGGTTTGTTGCCATTTTCATGGGCATTCCTGAGAGATGCTGGCACTTACTTGTAAGTTGAGGGGGTACAAAGAATACAAGTGACGGATCCCTACAAGGAACGTTGCATGTTGTTCCATGATGCTTTTGAGGTGCCCGGTTCTGACGTTGTTGATGCCACTTTCATGCCTCTCTGAGTAAACCTGAATAAACCAAACGATTAGGAGAGTAGGGTTACACCATCTATTGATAGGGAGATTGTGCCATTTTGCCAAGGAGGCTATGAATGTGAGTACCTGACTGTGTGGAGGTTTGGATAATGGTTGATTTCGTGTTTGCTGCCACTGCCAAACGCGAAGGCCATGCTCCTTCCAAGGTCACTGAACCAGAGTGGTACGACTGTATACCTGTCCAGGAGCATTGTTCTGCAAAGCCCCACTGGTGAGCAGCTCCCAACCAAATACCGGTTGAAGGGCATGGCTGTGTGACGTCATGATGCTTTTAGGTGCCCGGTACTCACCAGTTGATGCCACCACTGCCTATCTCTGAGCATTGCCCTGTCAAGCCAATGGGGAGGAGAGAGTTGTGACATGAGTAGACCACCATTCCTGGTAGCCCACCACCTCGCCTAACAGGGCTGTCAGTGGGTAGTAAGGAAGGGTGCGGAGTTACCGTTGCTTCCATGATGCTTTTAGGTGCCCGGTGCTGACTAGATTTGATGCCACTTCAATGCCTATCTCAGGATTGCTGGGTCTTTGTTTTGCTATGAAGTGTGTGGTAGAATACATGTGTAATATGGAGGCACCAGATGACCAAGTGCTGGGCTCTTAACACATGAGATTGGTTGTGGGCCTCACAATAGTATTACGGGGCATCATGACACATGAACGATGTGACACGCTCTGCCCTTGCACAGACACCAATGCTTGTGGAAGCAATTGGGCAGGGCCAGTAGTATGTATGCATGCAGTTACCAGGGCATGCTTCTTTGACTGGTGTTTGTTTCGCAAGCAAGACAAGGGTTGGGTTCACAGCCAATGCAGCCAATGCAGTTGCATACCGACATGCATTGAAGGCACCTGATTACTGCCGGGTTTGTTGTCATTTTCATGGGCATTCCTGAGAGATGCTGGCACTTACTTGTAAGTTGAGGGGGAACAAAGAATACAAGTGACAGATCCCTACAAGGAACGTTGCATGTTGTTCCATGATGCTTTTGAGGTGCCCGGTTCTGACGTTGTTGATGCCACTTTCATGCCTCTCTGAGTAAACCTGAATAAACCAAACGATTAGGAGAGTAGGGTTACACCATCTATTGATAGGGAGATTGTGCCATTTTGCCAAGGAGGCTATGAATGTGAGTACCTGACTGTGTGGAGGTTTGGATAATGGTTGATTTCGTGTTTGCTGCCACTGCCAAACGCGAAGGCCATGCTCCTTCCAAGGTCACTGAACCAGAGTGGTACGACTGTATACCTGTCCAGGAGCATTGTTCTGCAAAGCCCCACTGGTGAGCAGCTCCCAACCAAATACCGGTTGAAGGGCATGGCTGTGTGACGTCATGATGCTTTTAGGTGCCCGGTACTCACCAGTTGATGCCACCACTGCCTATCTCTGAGCATTGCCCTGTCAAGCCAATGGGGAGGAGAGAGTTGTGACATGAGTAGACCACCATTCCTGGTAGCCCACCACCTCGCCTAACAGGGCTGTCAGTGGGTAGTAAGGAAGGGTGCGGAGTTACCATGGCTTCCATGATGCTTTTAGGTGCCCGGTGCTGACTAGATTTGATGCCACTTCAATGCCTATCTGAGGATTGCTGGGTCTTTGTTTTGCTATGAAGTGTGTGGTAGAATACATGTGTAATATGGAGGCACCAGATGACCAAGTGCTGGGCTCTTAACACATGAGATTGGTTGTGGGCCTCACAATAGTATTACGGGGCATCATGACACAGGAACCATGTGACACGCTCTGCCCTTGCACAAACAGCAATGCTTGTGGAAGCAATTGGGCAGGGCCAGTAATATGTATGCATGCAGTTACCATGGCATGCTTCTTTGACTGGTGTTTGTTTCGCAAGCAAGACAAGGGTTGGGTTCACAGCCAATGCAGTTGCATACCGACATGCATTGAAGGCACTTGATTACTACCGGGTTTGTTGCCATTTTCATGGGCATTCCTGAGAGATGCTGGCACTTACTTGTAAGTTGAGGGGGTACAAAGAATACAAGTGACGGATCCCTACAAGGAACGTTGCATGTTGTTCCATGATGCTTTTGAGGTGCCCGGTTCTGACGTTGTTGATGCCACTTTCATGCCTCTCTGAGTAAACCTGAGTAAACCAAACGATTAGGAGAATAGGGTTACACCATCTATTGATAGGGAGATTGTGCCATTTTGCCAAGGAGACTATGAATGTGAGTACCTGACTGTGTGGAGGTTTGGATAATGGTTGATTTCGTGTTTGCTGCCACTGCCAAACGCGAAGGCCATGCTCCTTCCAAGGTCACTGAACCTTAGTGGTACAACTTTATACATGTCCATGAGCATTGTTCTCCAAAGCCCCACTGGTGAGCAGCTCCCAACCACATACCGGCTGCAGGGCATGGCTGTGTGACGTCATGATGCTTTTAGGTGCCCGGTACTGACCAGTTGATGCCACCACTGCCTATCTCTGAGCATTGCCCTGTCCAGCCAATGGGGAGGAGAGAGTTGTGACATGAGTAGACCACCATTCCTGGTAGCCCACCACCTCGCCTAACAGGGCTGTCAGTGGGTAGTAAGGAAGGGTGCGGAGTTACCGTGGCTTCCATGATGCTTTTAGGTGCCCGGTGCTGACTAGATTTGATGCCACTTCAATGCCTATCTGAGGATTGCTGGGTCTTTGTTTTGCTATGAAGTGTGTGGTAGAATACATGTGTAATATGGAGGCACCAGATGACCAAGTGCTGGGCTCTTAACACATGAGATTGGTTGTGGGCCTCACAATAGTATTACGGGGCATCATGACACAGGAACCATGTGACACGCTCTGCCCTTGCACAAACAGCAATGCTTGTGGAAGCAATTGGGCAGGGCCAGTAATATGTATGCATGCAGTTACCATGGCATGCTTCTTTGACTGGTGTTTGTTTCGCAAGCAAGACAAGGGTTGGGTTCACAGCCAATGCAGTTGCATACCGACATGCATTGAAGGCACTTGATTACTACCGGGTTTGTTGCCATTTTCATGGGCATTCCTGAGAGATGCTGGCACTTACTTGTAAGTTGAGGGGGTACAAAGAATACAAGTGACGGATCCCTACAAGGAACGTTGCATGTTGTTCCATGATGCTTTTGAGGTGCCCGGTTCGGACGTTGTTGATGCCACTTTCATGACTCTCTGAGTAAACCTGAGTAAACCAAACGATTAGGAGAGTAGGGTTACACCATCTATTGATAGGGAGATTGTGCCATTTTGCCAAGGAGGCTATGAATGTGAGTACCTGACTGTGTTGAGGTTTGGATAATGGTTGATTTCGTGTTTGCTGCCACTGCCAAACGCGAAGGCCATGCTCCTTCCAAGGTGACTGAACCAGAGTGGTACGACTGTATACCTGTCCATGAGCATTGTTCTGCAAAGCCCCACTGGTGAGCAGCTCCCAACCAAATACCGGTTGCAGGGCATGGCTGTGTGACGTCATGATGCTTTTAGGTGCCCGGTACCGACCAGTTGATGCCACCACTGCCTATCTCTGAGCATTGCGCTGTCAAGCCAATGGGGAGGAGAGAGTTGTGACATGAGTAGACCACCATTCGTGGTAGCCCACCACCTCGCCTAACAGGGCTGTCAGTGGGTAGTAAGGAAGGGTGCGGAGTTACCACGGCTTCCATGATGCTTTTAGGTGCCCGGTGCTGACTAGAGTTGATGCCACTTCAATGCCTATCTGAGGATTGCTGGGTCTTTGTTTTGCTATGAAGTGTGTGGTAGAATACATGTGTAATATGGAGGCACCAGATGACCAATTGCTGGGCTCTTAACACATGAGATTGGTTGTGGGCCTCACAATAGTATTACGGGGCATCATGACACATGAACGATGTGACACGCTCTGCCCTTGCACAGACACCAATGCTTGTGGAAGCAATTGGGCAGGGCCAGTAATATGTATGTATGCAGTTACCAGGGCATGCTTCTTTGACTGGTGTTTGTTTCGCAAGCAAGACAAGGGTTGGGTTCACAGCCAATGCAGCCAATGCAGTTGCATACCGACATGCATTGAAGGCACCTGATTACTGCCGGGTTTGTTGTCATTTTCATGGGCATTCGTGAGAGATGCTGGCACTTACTTGTAAGTTGAGGGGGAACAAAGAATACAAGTGACGGATCCCTACAAGGAACGTTGCATGTTGTTCCATGATGCTTTTGAGGTGCCCGGTTCTGACGTTGTTGATGCCACTTTCATGCCTCTCTGAGTAAACCTGAATAAACCAAACGATTAGGAGAGTAGGGTTACACCATCTATTGATAGGGAGATTGTGCCATTTTGCCAAGGAGGCTATGAATGTGAGTACCTGACTGTGTGGAGGTTTGGATAATGGTTGATTTCGTGTTTGCTGCCACTGCCAAACGCGAAGGCCATGCTCCTTCCAAGGTCACTGAACCAGAGTGGTACGACTGTATACCTGTCCAGGAGCATTGTTCTGCAAAGCCCCACTGGTGAGCAGCTCCCAACCAAATACCGGTTGAAGGGCATGGCTGTGTGACGTCATGATGCTTTTAGGTGCCCGGTACTCACCAGTTGATGCCACCACTGCCTATCTCTGAGCATTGCCCTGTCAAGCCATTGGGGAGGAGAGAGTTGTGACATGAGTAGACCACCATTCCTGGTAGCCCACCACCTCGCCTAACAGGGCTGTCAGTGGGTAGTAAGGAAGGGTGCGGAGTTACCATGGCTTCCATGATGCTTCTAGGTGCCCGGTGCTGACTAGATTTGATGCCACTTCAATGCCTATCTGAGGATTGCTGGGTCTTTGTTTTGCTATGAAGTGTGTGGTAGAATACATGTGTAATATGGAGGCACCAGATGACCAAGTGCTGGGCTCTTAACACATGAGATTGGTTGTGGGCCTCACAATAGTATTACGGGGCATCATGACACAGGAACCATGTGACACGCTCTGCCCTTGCACAAACAGCAATGCTTGTGGAAGCAATTGGGCAGGGCCAGTAATATGTATGCATGCAGTTACCATGGCATGCTTCTTTGACTGGTGTTTGTTTCGCAAGCAAGACAAGGGTTGGGTTCACAGCAAATGCAGTTGCATACCGACATGCATTGAAGGCACCTGATTACTACCGGGTTTGTTGCCATTTTCATGGGCATTCCTGAGAGATGCTGGCACTTACTTGTAAGTTGAGGGGGTACAAAGAATACAAGTGGCGGATCCCTACAAGGAACGTTGCATGTTGTTCCATGGTGCTTTTGAGGTGCCCGGTTCTGACGTTTTTGATGCCACTTTCATGCCTCTCTGAGTAAACCTGAGTAAACCAAACGATTAGGAGAATAGGGTTACACCATCTATTGATAGGGAGATTGTGCCATTTTGCCAAGGAGACTATGAATGTGAGTACCTGACTGTGTGGAGGTTTGGATAATGGTTGATTTCGTGTTTGCTGCCACTGCCAAACGCGAAGGCCATGCTCCTTCCAAGGTCACTGAACCTTAGTGGTACAACTTTATACATGTCCATGAGCATTGTTCTCCAAAGCCCCACTGGTGAGCAGCTCCCAACCACATACCGGTTGAAGGGCATGGCTGTGTGCCGCCATGATGCTTTTAGGTGCCCGGTACTGACCAGTTGATGCCACCACTGCCTATCTCTGAGCATTGCCCTGTCAAGCCAATGGGGAGGAGAGAGTTGTGACATGAGTAGACCACCATTCCTGGTAGCCCACCACCTCGCCTAACAGGGCTGTCAGTGGGTAGTAAGGAAGGGTGCGGAGTTACCATGGCTTCCATGATGCTTTTAGGTGCCCGGTGCTGACTAGATTTGATGCCACTTCAATGCCTATCTGAGGATTGCTGGGTCTTTGTTTTGCTATGAAGTGTGTGGTAGAATACATGTGTAATATGGAGGCACCAGATGACCAAGTGCTGGGCTCTTAACACATGAGGTTGGTTGTGGGCCTCACAATAGTATTACGGGTCATCATGACACATGAACGATGTGACACGCTCTGCCCTTGCACAGACACCAATGCTTGTGGAAGCAATTGGGCAGGGCCAGTAGTATGTATGCATGCAGTTACCAGGGCATGCTTCTTTGACTGGTGTTTGTTTCGCAAGCAAGACAAGGGTTGGGTTCACAGCCAATGCAGTTGCATACCGACATGCATTGAAGGCACCTGATTACTGCCGGGTTTGTTGCCATTTTCATGGGCATTCCTGAGAGATGCTGGCACTTACTTGTAAGTTGAGGGGGTACAAAGAATACAAGTGACGGATCCCTACAAGAAACGTTGCATGTTGTTCCATGATGCTTTTGAGGTGCCCGGTTCTGACGTTGTTGATGCCACTTTCATGCCTCTCTGAGTAAACCTGAATAAACCAAACGATTAGGAGAGTAGGGTTACACCATCTATTGATAGGGAGATTGTGCCATTTTGCCAAGGAGGCTATGAATGTGAGTACCTGACTGTGTGGAGGTTTGGATAATGGTTGATTTCGTGTTTGCTGCCACTGCCAAACGCGAAGGCCATGCTCCTTCCAAGGTCACTGAACCAGAGTGGTACGACTGTATACCTGTGCAGGAGCATTGTTCTGCAAAGCCCCACTGGTGAGCAGCTCCCAACCAAATACCGGTTGAAGGGCATGGCTGTGTGACGTCATGATGCTTTTAGGTGCCCGGTACTCACCAGTTGATGCCACCACTGCCTATCTCTGAGCATTGCCTTGTCAAGCCAATGGGGAGGAGAGAGTTGTGACATGAGTAGACCACCATTCCTGGTAGCCCACCACCTCGCCTAACAGGGCTGTCAGTGGGTAGTAAGGAAGGGTGCGGAGTTACCATGGCTTCCATGATGCTTCTAGGTGCCCGGTGCTGACTAGATTTGATGCCACTTCAATGCCTATCTGAGGATTGCTGGGTCTTTGTTTTGCTATGAAGTGTGTGGTAGAATACATGTGTAATATGGAGGCACCAGATGACCAAGTGCTGGGCTCTTAACACATGAGATTGGTTGTGGGCCTCACAATAGTATTACGGGGCATCATGACACAGGAACCATGTGACACGCTCTGCCCTTGCACAAACAGCAATGCTTGTGGAAGCAATTGGGCAGGGCCAGTAATATGTATGCATGCAGTTACCATGGCATGCTTCTTTGACTGGTGTTTGTTTCGCAAGCAAGACAAGGGTTGGGTTCACAGCAAATGCAGTTGCATACCGACATGCATTGAAGGCACCTGATTACTACCGGGTTTGTTGCCATTTTCATGGGCATTCCTGAGAGATGCTGGCACTTACTTGTAAGTTGCGGGGGTACAAAGAATACAAGTGGCGGATCCCTACAAGGAACGTTGCATGTTGTTCCATGGTGCTTTTGAGGTGCCCGGTTCTGACGTTTTTGATGCCACTTTCATGCCTCTCTGAGTAAACCTGAGTAAACCAAACGATTAGGAGAATAGGGTTACACCATCTATTGATAGGGAGATTGTGCCATTTTGCCAAGGAGACTATGAATGTGAGTACCTGACTGTGTGGAGGTTTGGATAATGGTTGATTTCGTGTTTGCTGCCACTGCCAAACGCGAAGGCCATGCTCCTTCCAAGGTCACTGAACCTTAGTGGTACAACTTTATACATGTCCATGAGCATTGTTCTCCAAAGCCCCACTGGTGAGCAGCTCCCAACCACATACCGGTTGAAGGGCATGGCTGTGTGCCGCCATGATGCTTTTAGGTGCCCGGTACTGACCAGTTGATGCCACCACTGCCTATCTCTGAGCATTGCCCT
Organism: Eutreptiella sp. 'Long Island Sound 2002'; assembly: GCA_964036045.1. NCBI lineage: Eukaryota > Euglenozoa > Euglenophyceae > Eutreptiales > Eutreptiaceae > Eutreptiella > Eutreptiella sp. 'Long Island Sound 2002'. Next base: position 49,851,031 of record OZ038388.1, on the reverse strand, counting down.
GTCAAGCCAATGGGGAGGAGAGAGTTGTGACATGAGTAGACCACCATTCCTGGTAGCCCACCACCTCGCCTAACAGGGCTGTCAGTGGGTAGTAAGGAAGGGTGCGGAGTTACCATGGCTTCCATGATGCTTTTAGGTGCCCGGTGCTGACTAGATTTGATGCCACTTCAATGCCTATCTGAGGATTGCTGGGTCTTTGTTTTGCTATGAAGTGTGTGGTAGAATACATGTGTAATATGGAGGAACCAGATGACCAAGTGCTGGGCTCTTAACACATGAGGTTGGTTGTGGGCCTCACAATAGTATTACGGGGCATCATGACACATGAACGATGTGACACGCTCTGCCCTTGCACAAACACCAATGCTTGTGGAAGCAATTGGGCAGGGCCAGTAATATGTACGCATGCAGTTACCAGGGCATGCTTCTTTGACTGGTGGTTGTTTCGCAAGCAAGACAAGGGTTGGGTTCACAGCCAATGCAGTTGCATACCGACATGCATTGAAGGCACCTGATTACTGCCGGGTTTGTTGCCATTTTCATGGGCATTCCTGAGAGATGCTGGCACTTACTTGTAAGTTGAGGGGGTACAAAGAATACAAGTGACGGATCCCTACAAGGAACGTTGCATGTTGTTCCATGATGCTTTTGAGGTGCCCGGTTCTGACGTTGTTGATGCCACTTTCATGCCTCTCTGAGTAAACCTGAGTAAACCAAACGATTAGGAGAGTAGGGTTACACCATCTATTGATAGGGAGATTGTGCCATTTTGCCAAGGAGGCTATGAATGTGAGTACCTGACTGTGTGGAGGTTTGGATAATGGTTGATTTCGTGTTTGCTGCCACTGCCAAACGCGAAGGCCATGCTCCTTCCAAGGTCACTGAACCGTGGTGGTAACACTGTATGCATGTCCAGGAGCGTTGTTCTCCAAAGCCCCACTGGTGAGCAGCTCCCAACCAAATGCCGGTTGCAGGGCATGGCTGTGTGACGTCATGATGCTTTTAGGTGCCCGGTACTGACCAGTTGATGCCACCACTGCCTATCTCTGAGCATTGCCCTGTCAAGCCAATGGGGAGGAGAGAGTTGTGACATGAGTAGACCACCATTCCTGGTAGCCCACCACCTCGCCTAACAGGGCTGTCAGTGGGTAGTAAGGAAGGGTGCGGCGTTACCGCCCGCAGTGTGATTTGCAATGATGTTCTTGGATGGTAGTGGACTGACCGCTATGTTGAGACTTGTATGATAACTGATATTGTGTGTGTTTGGATGGAGGTATTCGTGCCACATCGGTGCTTCAACGATGCTTGGGTTATGATCAACACCAGCGGATGGGTGAAGCTGATCATATGTGCAGGATCCCTGTTGTCCCAAACACCAGGAGTGTGCAGGCAATGCGATTGGGGAATCTCCACACCAAACACTTGCATGATGTGGCTTCCATGATGCTTTTAGGTGCCCGGTGCTGACTAGATTTGATGCCACTTCAATGCCTATCTGAGGATTGCTGGGTTTTTGTTTTGCTATGAAGTGTGTGGTAGAATACATGTGTAATATGGAGGCACCAGATGACCAAGTGCTGGGCTCTTAACACATGAGGTTGGTTGTGGGCCTCACAATAGTATTACGGGGCATCATGACACATGAACCATGTGACACGCTCTGCCCTTGCACAAACACCAATGCTTATGGAAGCAACTGGGCAGGGCCAGTAATATGTATGCATGCAGTTACCTTGGCATGCTTCTTTGACTGGTGTTTGTTTCGCAAGCAAGACAAGGGTTGGGTTCACAGCCAATGCAGTTGCATACCGACATGCATTGAAGGCACCTGATTACTGCCGGGTTTGTTGCCATTTTCATGGGCATTCGTGAGAGATGCTGGCACTTACTTGTAAGTTGAGGGGGTACAAAGAATACAAGTGGCGGATCCCTACAAGGAACGTTGCATGTTGTTCCATGATGCTTTTGAGGTGCCCGGTTCTGACGTTGTTGATGCCACTTTCATGCCTCTCTGAGTAAACCTGAGTAAACCAAACGATTAGGAGAATAGGGTTACACCATCTATTGATAGGGAGATTGTGCCATTTTGCCAAGGAGGCTATGGATGTGAGTACCTGACTGTGTGGAGGTTTGGATAATGGTTGATTTTGTGTTTGCTGCCACTGCCAAACGCGAAGGCCATGCTCCTTCCAAGGTCACCAAACCTTAGTGGTACAACTGTATGCATGTCCATGAGCATTGTTCTCCAAAGCCCCACTGGTGAGCAGCTCCCAACCACATACCGGTTGCAGGGCATGGCTGTGTGACTTCATGATGCTTTTAGGTGCCCAGTACCGACCAGTTGATGCCACCACCACTGCCTATCTTTGAGCATTGCCCTGTCAAGCCAATGGGGAGGAGAGAGTTGTGACATGAGTAGACCACCATTCCTGGTAGCCCACCACCTCGCCTAACAGGGCTGTCAGTGGGTAGTAAGGAAGGGTGCGGAGTTACCGTGGCTTCCATGATGCTTTTAGGTGCCCGGTGCTGACTAGATTTGATGCCACTTCAATGCCTATCTGAGGATTGCTGGGTCTTTGTTTTGCTATGAAGTGTGTGGTAGAATACATGTGTAATATGGAGGCACCAGGTGACCAAGTGCTGGGCTCTTAACACATCAAGTTGGTTGTGGGCCTCACAATAGTATTACGGGGCATCATGACACATGAACCATGTGACACGCTCTGCCCTTGCACAAACACCAATGCTTATGGAAGCAACTGGGCAGGGCCAGTAATATGTATGCATGCAGTTACCATGGCATGCTTCTTTGACTGGTGTTTGTTTCGCAAGCAAGACAAGGGTTGGGTTCACAGCCAATGCAGTTGCATACCGACATGCATTGAAGGCACCTGATTACTGCCGGGTTTGTTGCCATTTTCATGGGCATTCCTGAGAGATGCTGGCACTTACTTGTAAGTTGAGGGGGTACAAAGAATACAAGTGGCGGATCCCTACAAGGAACGTTGCATGTTGTTCCATGATGCTTTTGAGGTGCCCGGTTCTGACGTTGTTGATGCCATTTTCATGCCTCTCTGAGTAAACCTGAGTAAACCAAACGATTAGGAGAATAGGGTTACACCATCTATTGATAGGGAGATTGTGCCATTTTGCCAAGGAGGCTATGGATGTGAGTACCTGATTGTGTGGAGGTTTGGATAATGGTTGATTTCGTGTTTGCTGCCACTGCCAAACGCGAAGGCCATGCTCCTTCCAAGGTCACCAAACCTTAGTGGTACAACTGTATGCATGTCCATGAGCATTGTTCTCCAAAGCCCCACTGGTGAGCAGCTCCCAACCAAATACCGGTTGCAGGGCATGGCTGTGTGACGTCATGATGCTTTTAGGTGCCCGGTACTGACCAGGTGATGCCACCACTGCCTATCTTTGAGCATTGCCCTGTCAAGCCAATGGGGAGGAGAGAGTTGTGACATGAGTAGACCACCATTCCTGGTAGCCCACCACCTCGCCTAACAGGGCTGTCAGTGGGTAGTAAGGAAGGGTGCGGAGTTACCGTGGCTTCCATGATGCTTTTAGGTGCCCGGTGCTGACTAGATTTGATGCCACTTCAATGCCTATCTGAGGATTGCTGGGTCTTTGTTTTGCTATGAAGTGTGTGGTAGAATACATGTGTAATATGGAGGCACCAGATGACCAATTGCTGGGCTCTTAACACATGAGGTTGGTTGTGGGCCTCACAATAGTATTACGGGGCATCATGACACAGGAACCATGTGACACGCTCTGCCCTTGCACAAACAGCAATGCTTATGGAAGCAATTGGGCAGGGCCAGTAATATGTATGCATGCAGTTGCCAGGGCATGCTTCTTTGGCTGGTGTTTGTTTCGCAAGCAAGCAAGCAAGACAAGGGTTGGGTTCACAGCCAATGCAGTTGCATACCGACATGCATTGAAGGCACCTGATTACTGCCGGGTTTGTTGCCATTTTCATGGGCATTCCTGAGAGATGCTGGCACTTACTTGTAAGTTGAGGGGGTACAAAGAATACAAGTGACGGATCCCTACAAGGAACGTTGCATGTTGTTCCATGATGCTTTTGAGGTGCCCGGTTCTGACGTTGTTGATGCCACTTTCATGCCTCTCTGAGTAAACCTGAGTAAACCAAACGATTAGGAGAATAGGGTTACACCATCTATTGATAGGGAGAATGTGCCATTTTGCCAAGGAGGCTATGAATGTGAGTACCTGACTGTGTTGAAGTTTGGATAATGGTTGATTTCGTGTTTGCTGCCACTGCCAAACGCGAAGGCCATGCTCCTTCCAAGGTCACTGAACCTTAGTGGTACGGCTGTATACATGTCCATGAGCATCGTTCTCCAAAGCCCCACTAGTGAGCAGCTCCCAACCAAATACCGGTTGCGGGGCATGGCTGTGTGACGCCATGATGCTTTTAGGTGCCCGGTACTGACCAGTTGATGCCACCACTGCCTATCTCTGAGCATTGCCCTGTCAAGCCAATGGGGAGGAGAGAGTTGTGACATGAGTAGACCACCATTCCTGGTAGCCCACCACCTCGCCTAACAGGGCTGTCAGTGGGTAGTAAGGAAGGGTGCGGAGTTACCATGGCTTCCATGATGCTTTTAGGTGCCCGGTGCTGACTAGATTTGATGCCACTTCAATGCCTATCTGAGGATTGCTGGGTCTTTGTTTTGCTATGAAGTGTGTGGTAGAATACATGTGTAATATGGAGGCACCAGATGACCAAGTGCTGGGCTCTTAACACATCAGGTTGGTTGTGGGCCTCACAATAGTATTATGGGGCATCATGACACAGGAACCATGTGACACGCTCTGCCCTTGCACAAACACCAATGCTTGTGGAAGCAATTGGGCAGGGCCGGTAATATGTATGCATGCAGTTACCATGGCATGCTTCTTTGACTGGTGTTTGTTTCACAAGCAAGCAAGCAAGACAAGGGTTGGGTTCACAGCCAATGCAGTTGCATACCGACATGCATTGAAGGCACCTGATTACTGCCGGGTTTGTTGCCATTTTCATGGGCATTCCTGAGAGATGCTGGCACTTACTTGTAAGTTGAGGGGGTACAAAGAATACAAGTGACGGATCCCTACAAGGAACGTTGCATGTTGTTCCATGATGCTTTTGAGGTGCCCGGTTCTGACGTTGTTGATGCCACTTTCATGCCTCTCTGAGTAAACCTGAGTAAACCAAACGATTAGGAGAATAGGGTTACACCATCTATTGATAGGGAGATTGTGCCATTTTGCCAAGGAGACTATGAATGTGAGTACCTGACTGTGTGGAGGTTTGGATAATGGTTGATTTCGTGTTTGCTGCCACTGCCAAACGCGAAGGCCATGCTCCTTCCAAGGTCACCGAACCGTAGTGGTACGACTATATGCATGTCCATGAGCATTGTTCTCCAAAGCCCCACTGGTGAGTAGCTCCCAACCAAATACCGGTTGAAGGGCATGGCTGTGTGCCGCCATGATGCTTTTAGGTGCCCGCTACTGACCAGTTGATGCCACCACTGCCTATCTTTGAGCATTGCCCTGTCAAGCCAATGGGGAGGAGAGAGTTGTGACATGAGTAGACCACCATTCCTGGTAGCCCACCACCTCGCCTAACAGGGCTGTCAGTGGGTAGTAAGGAAGGGTGCGGAGTTACCATGGCTTCCATGATGCTTTTAGGTGCCCGGTGCTGACTAGATTTGATGCCACTTCAATGCCTATCTGAGGATTGCTGGGTCTTTGTTTTGCTATGAAGTGTGTGGTAGAATACATGTGTAATATGGAGGCACCAGATGACCAAGTGCTGGGCTCTTAACACAAGAGATTGGTTGTGGGCCTCACAATAGTATTACGGGGCATCATGACACAGGAACCATGTGACACGCTCTGCCCTTGCACAAACACCAATGCTTGTGGAAGCAATTGGGCAGGGCCAGTAATATGTATGCATGCAGTTACCATGGCATGCTTCTTTGACTGTTGTTTGTTTCGCAAGCAAGCAAGCAAGACAAGGGTTGGGTTCACAGCCAATGCAGTTGCATACCGACATGCATTGAAGGCACCTGATTACTGCCGGGTTTGTTGCCATTTTCATGGGCATTCCTGAGAGATGCTGGCACTTACTTGTAAGTTGAGGGGGTACAAAGAATACAAGTGACGGATCCCTACAAGGAACGTTGCATGTTGTTCCATGATGCTTTTGAGGTGCCCGGTTCTGACGTTGTTGATGCCACTTTCATGCCTCTCTGAGTAAACCTGAGTAAACCAAACGATTAGGAGAATAGGGTTACACCATCTATTGATAGGGAGATTGTGCCATTTTGCCAAGGAGACTATGAATGTGAGTACTTGACTGTGTGGAGGTTTGGATAATGGTTGATTTCGTGTTTGCTGCCACTGCCAAACGCGAAGGCCATGCTCCTTCCAAGGTCACTGAACCGTGGTGGTAACACTGTATGCATGTCCATGAGCATTGTTCTCCAAAGCCCCACTGGTGAGCAGCTCCCAACCAAATACCGGTTGAAGGGCATGGCTGTGTGCCGCCATGATGCTTTTAGGTGCCCGGTACTGACCAGTTGATGCCACCACTGCCTATCTTTGAGCATTGCGCTGTCAAGCCAATGGGGAGGAGAGAGTTGTGACATGAGTAGAACACCATTCTTGGTAGCCCACCACCTCGCCTAACAGGGCTGTCAGTGGGTAGTAAGGAAGGGTGCGGAGTTACCATGGCTTCCATGATGCTTTTAGGTGCCCGGTGCTGACTAGATTTGATGCCACTTCAATGCCTATCTGAGGATTGCTGGGTCTTTGTTTTGCTATGAAGTGTGTGGTAGAATACATGTGTAATATGGAGGCACCAGATGACCAAGTGCTGGGCTCTTAACACATGAGATTGGTTGTGGGCCTCACAATAGTATTACGGGGCATCATGACACAGGAACCATGTGACACGCTCTGCCCTTGCACAAACACCAATGCTTGTGGAAGCAATTGGGCAGGGCCAGTAATATGTATGCATGCAGTTACCATGGCATGCTTCTTTGACTGGTGTTTGTTTCACAAGCAAGCAAGCAAGACAAGGGTTGGGTTCACAGCCAATGCAGTTGCATACCGACATGCATTGAAGGCACCTGATTACTGCCGGGTTTGTTGCCATTTTCATGGGCATTCCTGAGAGATGCTGGCACTTACTTGTAAGTTGAGGGGGTGCAAAGAATACAAGTGACGGATCCCTACAAGGAACGTTGCATGTTGTTCCATGATGCTTTTGAGGTGCCCGGTTCTGACGTTGTTGATGCCACTTTCATGCCTCTCTGAGTAAACCTGAGTAAACCAAACGATTAGGAGAATAGGGTTACACCATCTATTGATAGGGAGATTGTGCCATTTTGCCAAGGAGGCTATGAATGTGAGTACCTGACTGTGTGGAGGTTTGGATAATGGTTGATTTTGTGTTTGCTGCCACTGCCAAACGCGAAGGCCATGCTCCTTCCAAGGTCACCGAACCGTAGTGGTACGACTGTATGCATGTCCATGAGCATTGTTCTCCAAAGCCCCACTGGTGAGCAGCTCCCAACCAAATACCGGTTGCAGGGCATGGCTGTGTGACATCATGATGCTTTTCTTTCGGTGCCCGGTACTGAGCAGGTGATGCCACCACTGCCTATCTCTGAGCATTGCCCTGTCAAGCCAATGGGGAGGAGAGAGTTGTGACATGAGTAGACCACCATTCCTGGTAGCCCACCACCTCGCCTAGCAGGGCTGTCAGTGGGTAGTAAGGAAGGGTGCGGAGTTACCATGGCTTCCATGATGCTCTTAGGTGCCCGGTGCTGACTAGATTTGATGCCACTTCAATGCCTATCTGAGGATTGCTGGGTCTTTGTTTTGCTATGAAGTGTGTGGTAGAATACATGTGTAATATGGAGGCACCAGATGACCAATTGCTGGGCTCTTAACACATGAGGTTGGTTGTGGGCCTCACAATAGTATTACGGGGCATCATGACACATGAACGATGTGACACGCTCTGCCCTTGCACAAACACCAATGCTTATGGAAGCAATTGGGCAGGGCCAGTAGTATGTATGCATGCAGTTACCAGGGCATGTTTTTTCAACTCAATTTACCCAAGTGCACATACGCAGCCCCACCCCACACTTCATCTCGATCATCTCGTGAGTCGATTTTTCGAATGCGTTTCCCACTCTTACACACAGTTTTATCACTGCGGTGTTGCGATTAATCGAACTTCCTGAATGTATGATCTCGTTCATCCTTTCGACCCTCACCGCCCCCTGCCACTTCTGTGTTGGAAGGGGGGTGGTCAGAGAGGTGGTGTTCCACCCGGCCGCGGGCATTGGCCAGGGTGACCCCTTTTCCCCCGTACTCTTTTCCTTTTGTGTCTCCTTTGTATTGTTTGGGTTTGATTCCCTAATGCATGTGCAAGCATATATGTACGCTGACGACCTTGGAGCCTTGATCCAAGGGCGACATGTATCTTCTATTGTCTATGAGGTACTGGAAATGATGAAGCAATTTGGTATTTTTTCTGGCCTCCTGCTCAACCTGGGCAAGTGTGGCATTGTAGTCAAAGGCAACCTCTCCACTAGGGACCAACAGCATGTCACCGAGTCCCCAGTGGGCCCTCAGCTTTGTGGTATACAGATTCGACAGTCTGTTCGCTACCTTGGAGTGAAAATAGGCAACCTTACGTCAGACGAGGCCTTTGCCTCGTACCTTGGTGAGGCCCAACGCAGAGCCTCCACGGTGGGCTCACTGGGACTGTCCAAAAAAGAGGCGATCATTCTGCTCAAAACGTGGGTCCTCCCCACCCTGCTCCTGACAGCCAGGTCCTATTTCCCATCTGAACACACCATTAAGGCGCTCAAAATCGTTTTTCAAACCGCGCTGGGGGTAGACAGTTGGGGGGTAACACTACGAGAGCTGGCGCAGCACCCAGAGTGTGGGGGGTTCCAGCTCCCCACCCCCAAATGCTGGCTTCATGCTCAGTTTGGACTGTCCTTCCACAAGTTCTTACAACACCCTGAAGTTTTCACGGAGACAGTCACCTCCCCCTTCAGGACTTGGTGTACAAAGTATGGCGTCTGCCTGCACACCTAGGCGTGGCCCTACATCCAGCTGGGTCCTGTCCCGTACAAGACATTTGGCTATCTTGCGTACAGCTTAAAATCGTTTTCCATTGCTCGTAGGTACATTTTGGACGGCCTTGCAGATCCTACAGCTCAGGGACAGTTGCCACTGTGGCACTCTGCGGTTTTCAAAAATGCCAAGCACCTCACCTATTATTGCCCGGCTCTGATAAAGAAGAACATACTCACAGTCCAAGACCTCTATGGCGCTGACGGACGGATACCCGCCCACTTGCTCAGCAAAATAGCCCCAACTTGGAAGGTGGTATACGAGGTGGGACTTTCCAATTTCATGCTTCACCCGCCCACGGACTGGTCCCCCCCCTCGGTGTGGGCGGGGGCCTGGGCCAAAACAAATACACTCAAACGCCTGGCCCCGGACCCGGAGACAGTCACACGACGCTCACCGGCAGTTTGGAAGGCCTTTTGGCTAGCGAAGCTGCCGCCCTCCATTGTGGATTTTGTGCACCAGGTTCTCTGGCGAAAACTCAAAGTGGCTGAACGCCTTTCCCCCTGGACACATGATTCCAGATGCCCTGTTTGTCGTACCACTGAAACTATCGATCATGCCCTGAATAGCTGCAGGTTTCATATTATCATTTTTGACACACTAGACAAGTGCTGGGACACAGTGGTGGTTGACCACAAGTCACATGCTGCACGATCCCTCCCACTTCCGAGCACGTTTTCTACCCCGTTGGGTATCATGATGTGGACGGCCCTGGCCGCCCACTGGTCATTCCGCAACTCATTGATCAGAGGGGGGATTGGCTCCTACGACGGCTTTCTGTCTGTATGGATTAAGTTTGTAGCCCTTCTTGCAGTCTGGGAACCAATCTCCCGCTACTCTGACGTTTTTTGGCAGTTCCACAAGTCTTTAAGTCACCTACTCACTCAAGGCTCCCTCATCACAACTAAGATTCGTTTTGAACCATCGGAGCATGAACTGGAGGAAAGGGCACGAAAACGCAGCAAAAAAATGGAACGCAAGCATGAATTGGCAGTCCTAGCTCGAGAAGAAATTGCCTCCCTGAAACAACAAGGGCATGTCATTGTCTATACTGACGGCTCGGCAGAATGGGTACAGCAGGTCGGATGGGTGGGGGGGGTATGGATGTTATGAACCCACTGAGAAGTGGGAGCACTGCTCTTACCTCCCCCCTCACCTCAGACAGTCTATTAACCGCGCAGACCTACAAGCTGTCATCGATGTAGTTCACCACTACAGGCATAGGACACTGTCAGTGGCAGTTGCAATTGACTGTGCTTACGTACATGATGGCCTCCAAGGCAAGGCTATGCAATGGAAGGCAGCAGGCTGGGTCACAGCAAGGGGACCGGTCAGCAATGTTGACTTATGGGAGGAAATTTTAGACAGACTTCTACATAGCACTTGCAAGTTCTGGTGGGTCAAGGTGCCCAGTCATGTTGACATCGCTGAAAATGAAAAGGCAGACAGGCTTGCTGAGCGAGGCAGGAAACTGTCTCCCCTGTACAATACAGTGCATGGGGCTGTGCGCCACCCTGTCACCCCGCCCTGCTCTCCCCCAGCACTCAGAATATGCGCTGACGCCTCCACGGGCCCGCACACGCGTGTGGAAATCACCCCCCTCCTGCAGCAAGATGATGTAACCCCCCTCATTGCACGGATGAATCGCACGCACACTCACCCAGAGGATCCTGTGAGACAGCTTTTTCCGGACGACCCAGGGACGGACTCTGAGGGTTTGGCGTCCTCAGATCAGGACAGCCAATCGGGATGCTCCACCATTGAGTCGCCAAGGCACGGTGTTGTTGATGACTACCTCTCCAGTGGCAGTTCGAGCGATCACCCTCTCTCCTCGGATAACGAGTTCAGTACAGATGTCAGCTCCACTAGAAAGCGACGGAAGTAGAATCAGACTTGGGAGCACCCCCCCCCCCCCCCCCCCCGAGGGAGTCATCCTGTCGAGGTATAAATGATCCATGCGCCATTTTGGGTAAGAGACATGGACGGTCTAGTGGTATGCGCCATGGCTGGCGCTCGTCGTGGTCGGGGGTTCGATTCCCGGTTCGTCTGTCCGTCCAGGGGCCCGTTGGTGAGGTCCCCGCCACCGCCCCCTTCAGCATCCCGCTCCACCATCGGTACCGCCGGTGGATCGGTGGCGTGTCCCGTCCTCATAGTTTTTTGTCCAGCCACGAGGTATGTCTACTTCTGGATTATCGGGTATGAACACATGGAGACAGCAAAAAGCAAGGCCCCAACCACAACACACCTGCAGCAGCGCGCTCCACCACCGGTGCCGCTTGCGCCGCCAGAACCGCATCTCCTCCTCATATTCCTCCTCAGCGAGGAATCGAACCTTCATCTTCAGGGCAGCGGCCGGCTGCATTGCCGCTGCGGTACATGGCCCAAAAGGCCGCATTATGCTCCTCTGCTCTTAGGAATGCTTTGTTTGAACAGATGGTATGCACCAGAGGCTGGGCCTGCGGCCCCCTCACAGCCACATTATCACCACAGCTTGTGTAGCCAAGTAAATGAGAATGAGCCTTACACACACACACACACTACTGACCCCCTCTCCAAGAGTGCTGTAGGACGACACGACAGGTTGGCCGATCGAGAGCCAGCGTACTGCAAGCCTGTCCAGCCGCCTGTGGACCTCAACCCCCAGTACGGTAACATGCAGGCTAGAGGTTTTGGCCGACAAAACACGGCCAGAAAAAGGGTAACTAGGCAAACATCAGTGCAACCTGTACATACCCTTAAGTGCTCGTGGAACCATCGTATCAATGGAACTGCCGAACATTGCTGCATATGCATACCAGGACGTGCATGTGTGGAGCGCTTTGTTGACCTGCTTGCGGCCACACTTCATCTCCCTTGCTATCTCTCAGGAAGTTGTGAGTACTTTGGCCAAGCAGGCTTGCAATCCAGAGCGGCAAAATTTTGTGCGTATTGCCGCCAGTAAAGTGGGGCTCATCGACGTTGACCACATGTTTCCCAAAGGGAACGAGAGCAGTGCCACTTCGACGGTGTGTGCGTCCCACATGCGTTCGTAGGCTTCTCACCATTTGGTGCATTGCTGTTCGCTCTCCAGGAGCGAACAGCAACCATCCAGGCACCTCCAGTAACAAACGGCACTCGTCCATCCAGACACCACCAAGGATGAACATCAACCATCCTCAAACCCCGGGGGATCCCCCCCCCCCCCCCGCTGTGTCCATCGAACACTCTGTCCAACGAACACTTCCCGTTCGGACCGTATTTTTTGGGGACCTAACTAATGCGGTACTTAATTAGGTACCAAACATCAGAACAGAGGTTTTAGGCTAATGTTGCGGGGAAATGAGGGGCTGTGGTGTTGTATGTTGCAGAAATGGTGTGCAAAACTGCAAAGTGGGGTGTGAGGGATGATTTGATGGAGGACAGTGCTGTCCCATCAAATCTGTCCGTCCCCAAGGTGAGCAACTTGGATCGGGCTCCCACTTCTGCTCGCGCCAAGAAGAGCCCCAAACCCCCGGAGCACGTTCAGCTTTTCCGCATGAAACGGGACCGCAACAAGGGTTTCTACTCTGAAAAGTGTTAAAGTGGAAGTCTCCATCGCATTGTGCTTTGAATGGGCTGGGTATCTTGTGCCTAGGGATGTGTTACTGCCGGTTCACAACATTATGGCGCGCACCGAACACTGTGTCCAACGAACACTACCCGTTCGGACCGTATTTTTTGGGGACATAATTATTCGTTGGACACGGGGGGGGGGGGGGGTGACAACGCTGCCCAAAACGGATCCGCGCATCATGACACTTGCGCCACAATGAATCACAAACGATTGCATTTTGGAGGCTTCATACCACCAAACGCTGTTGCAAAATGGGGGAAATAGCCAGAAAAATGATTTCTCAGGTTTTTACGAGCAAACAGAAAAATTCATTCGGCGGTACGGCCCCCATTCTCCGTGCGCAGGGGAAGGCGGGGGAGTGGGGGGTTACAATGGGCCATTCCATGGGTGATGCCTCAGGGTCCAATGCCCTGACACAACCTCCTCGCCCCCTCGTATTCTAAAGTTTAGCAATGAACTTGCGTTTGCACTCGGCAGGACCGAACAGACCCCCATATGTGTTATGGTTGGAGAGGTACAGCATTCTGGTCGGTGCCTGCTTTGTTTGTCTCTGCATCTCAGTGTGTCGGCACTGTACCCCGGGGGAGGGAGGGGAGACTAACACTTAACCCCCCCCCCCCCCCCGTTTGTTCGTTTGTTGTCCATTTTGTTGTGTACCCCGCCGAGTGAGAGGCGGTATGCGTGGATGGCGACCGGGTTGGCAAGGGCCGACCCATTACCTACGGGTGTGGGGCTTTGGGGGTTGGGCCTTGTTTGGGCGTACCCTATCCTTGAGCTCAACCCGCCTGAAGTGTGAACAAATCGGTGCGGTGTCACAAGATGCAACCGAATTGGACAGCAGTACTCTTGGACAACGAAAGAGCGATGACCGGTTGGCCTGTGTCATGGGGGCCTTTCGGTAGCTACGTATCCGTAGGTGTTGTGTGTGGACCGACGCTCCCCCGATGGAGGGTCGCGCCCAGCGGTTGAGGGCTAACCGACGCCGGTCGGGCGGTGATGGGCTGCGGGTACGTGCCGGCCGGCGCTCTGCGGAGGTGGCCGGCAGGTCTTGTTTTCTGGCTTTAAGGACAGCCCTGGCGGGCGGCAGGCGTACAAAATGCCGAGCCTGCTTCCTTCGTTTTGTTGAGGGTATTGGACTTACCAGTCAGCGCGGGCTCCACCGCTCCACAGGAGCTGTGTGAGGCGGCGTAAGAGACGCTGTTTGCTGGGCGATGAGACCCCGCCTGTTTGTGTTTGTGTGTCCGTCTGTGTCGGGTGGAGGGGCAGAGGGCTGACAGGGGGGGTGGGAGACGCCTCGGTGCACGCGCCCGCAGAAACAAAGCAAGCAGTCCAAGAAGCGCGCGGAAATGGAGACGGACCCCACCAAAAAGGTGCTCCTGGATTTCATCGAGAACGCGGAGAAGCTCATCGAGGAGCTCGATACGAACTTCAAACGCATGAGAGCGAACCTCAACCTTGTAGCGGACCGCTACGGGCAGGTGCACCTGCCGACCGCATTCATGTAGGGGCACTTGAGGGCACAGGGACGGCCACTCGTCTGCTGCCTCCGTCTTCAGCGTTTGCAAGTGCGTGTTTGTGTTCTTCAGATTATCTTCATCGACCAGTCAACCCCTTGCCCCCCACCCCCACCCCCCCCTGCCCCCAACACACAGACCAGCACTGGAAAAGTTTGCTTCCACGACGTGGGGGTGGGGGTCAGACTTGCCACTAGCGTCTGCCAGCTCAGTCGCCATCAGATGGAGCAGGGTACTGCTGAGCCACACACCGGATGCAGCACGTTCCTACTAAGTTCTGGTGGTGCGTGGGGCGGGTATTAGTGAGTGGCCTATGGTGCGGGGCCGATTACTACTGATCACCTGTTTCCCTGCCCGACGCCAGTGGCATGTCTGGTGGGGGCAATACTGATTGCTCCCACACCTCCTTCACCGATCTCCTCACTTCCTCCTGCTCACCCCCCCTCTGCCCCCCATCCGGGCTGTGCCCCCCGCACTCCGAATCCCTCGCCGTTCTCCTTCCTTGACCCTGCGTTGGGGCAGCTCCGGTGCTTCGGGCTTTCTCCTCTCGTACCCATGGGGCTTCTTGCCAACCGTTGTGGGCTTTTGAATGGGACCTTGCTTCAGGCGGGTGTTCGGATAGGGGCTCAGGCTGTCCGCATCAGTGGCCTGACCCCCCCTCCCCCCTGCTCCCCACGGCACACCGCTCCTGCTCTCCACTCTGGGTCCGCAAACGCGCCCAATACTTCCGCCACCGGGACTTGGCTTGGGGCGTTACCCCCCACTCGTCCCCTATGGAGCTGCTGCCCTGCTGGCACATGTGTTCATCTGGCTGCCAACCCAGGGCCCCCCTGAGTTGGCTTTGGGACTCCTCGGGCAAATTGGGCAATCGGCACCTGTTTCATGCTTGAGACCCCTGCGCTGGCCTGTTTTGAATGTATTCGGGAAACTTCTTGTGGCAGTGGTGCATTTGGGGATGCTCAAGCTCCTGCCCCTGTCGCACCAGGGCGCATGGCTTCCAGTGGTGCCTTCCGTTTGTGGGGAACACACATGCCGACCAGCACTTTGCTACCAGTCCTAGGTACCCCGGTTTTCGGGGACTTGGGCAGTTTCAGCCTGTTTTCAGTCTTGGCGCGAAGGATACCTAAGCCACACATGCATTGCATTTGTAACTGCATCCTGGATCTGTATGCCACCCTCCATAGTATTGGTGATGTCAAAACCACCAATTTCTTGTTACACAAGAAAAGTGCTGCAGGTTAATGTAAGTACCATGCAAATACCACTGCTGAAGGTTCTTGAGGCGGCTGTTGCTAAGGTCAAGAGTTTTTTTTCAAATGCGTGGACAAGAAGCCATCAAACGGCGTACACTTTTTGCATGTTGTGCTGTGTCACCATCGGCAAGTGTTGAAGATGGGAGGCATGTATTGTTGTACAGTTTACAGTTTTTTTGTTGTTATTACAGGTTTTACCAGTTTATTGCAGTCTTTTGCTTTTTTTATTTTATTTTTTCGAGCAGTTTTTTTTTTGCGGTTTTTACAAGTCTTTTTTATGTTTTTTAACAGTTCTTTTAAAGTTTTTTTACAAGTCTGCAGAACTGGCCGCTACTCAGGATGCTGAGCTACTTAGGATCAAATCGTTGAACAAGGGTGTCCACAACCGCAGGCATTAGGGTTGAGAGTTGTAAACAGTATGTTTGTGTGGCTACCACCGTTTTCTTGGGCGTGGAAGAAGAGTGTCCACAACCACTTGCATGAGGGTGAGGGCCACACATGGTGCGTCGTGGGCAGCTTGCCTACCAGTACTGGCCAAAGACTGGAGGAAATGTGTCCACAACCGCTTGTGCAAGGGTTGAGGGTTGTGCAGCAAAGTATCTACCACCCCTTCCTTGGGGCTGAAAAAGGTGTCCACAACCATTTCTGTGCGGGCTGAGGGCTACAGATGGTAGGCAAGTGTCAGCAATATGTGGAACACGGCATTCTTGAGGCGAAGCAAGCACACGGTACGACACGGGTGGCGATCCTGTTACAGCGCTACGCAGGTGCTTGTGCCAATGCTCATTGATTGGGGCATATGCTTGCGTGCACATGTGTTTATGTATGTGATGTGCAGGACAATCTGAAGACCAGTGAGGATGCATTGCATGACCTGTTGGTCGCAGTGTCCGACTTTTTGGGGCGATGGCAGGTGTGGAGAGGATTGGCTTGAGGTTTTTGGGCCCATGCTCTGTTTGGTCTCCTGTCATTTCGTTTCGGGTCGTTTCATTTCATTTCGTTTCAGTCCCTAGCGTCGCCGTTCCAGTCCCCAATGCCTTTTTTTGGACGGAGGTGGTGTTGAACCACAGGCCCTTTTCATGAAGCCGGACTCCGGACTCGGCCGTACCGCTCTTCTTGCCTGGCCAGCACCATGCCACCGGGCTGCTCTCAGGACACGGTACCCCACCTGCAGCCCCCTGAATGCAGAGCATTGTCCTCAAGTTGTGCCCCCCCCCCCCCCCCCGATTCATTGCCCCGATTCAGTGAGCCCACCTGGTCCGTAGTGGGGGTTGCAACAGGAAAGGCTGGCGGTGGGGCTGGGGAGGCAAGGGTGGCAACAGCAGCAGGAGCTAAGTCCCATGCCAACGAATGGACGTCCATCAGACAACCGGCCGGGATGCCTGATGTCTATCAGGGGCCCCAGTGCTGGTCGTGTGGGCCCTACATGACGGCGCATAGGAGAGGTGTGTGGAGGCGGATGTGGAGGATGTGGGGGATGCGTGCCCTTCGAGGGCTTGCCCAGTGGGGGGCATGGGCCCTGAAGGGGCCTGACAGGCCACCGTGCCACTCTGCCCGAGTGGGTACGCGCAGCCGCACGTCAGACCTTTGCCATCCACCCGTGCCTGCCAGTCCCAGCGCCGTAAGCCCTCCTGTTCCGCACCCCCGGCAGTGCGGGGGGCACTTCATAATGCGTTTCAGACACTTTGCATTGCGGTGGGGACACCTCACATTGCACTGGCGACTCATTATCGCACTCCGAGGGGCGCGAGGGCAAGCCCTGGCAGTCCCCTTTTGCAGTGGTTCGGGCAGGGATTCGCACTCCAGCCGAAGGGGAGGCCGCGTTTATAAGGATGGGATTCGCACTGCACCTGTCGTGGACCTGCAGGCCACACGGAAGTTGCACGAGAAGGTGAAGAAGGAGTTGGACCAGCAAAAGAAGCGCGCGCACAGGACTGCCAACGGGGACGGTGGAAGTGTGTTGTGCAGGCGTTGTGCGGTGCACTCCAAAGGGGTGGGGGGGGATTTCAGGCCCATTTCTTGCAAAGGAAGGGGGGCCCCAAGGGCCAATCAACAGCAAACTCACATATTTGGTCCAGGGGTTCCTCAGGAGTGGGTTTGCATTCCTTTTGGATTTTTTTCCCACGGCAGAGCGCCCCCTCAGACAGGGCCCTGTGCCAATGTCAGGCTGCAACGATGTTTGGTGGGCTCGCAGTAGAGGCCCCAGGAGGGCTTTGGGGCCTCAAAACACACGCGCTGTGCAGTGATGAGGATCGTGTCGGTAAACGGAAAGTGGATTGGGGTCGCAGCTGTGAAGGCGATGGAGTAAATGCACAGAAGTGCGACACTGTCAAATGATGAGCATTTTGTGGCCAGGCTGCATGCAAGTGAAGTGGTCGTTATTGGACATGCTACGAGGGGGCTATGGAGCGACCTTTTCAGCAGGGCTACACTGTGAAGTAATGATGTAGGCGCACATGGGGACCGTTCTGTCTGTAGCCATCGACGTTTCATGTTGTGCCCCAAGTCCATTTAACTGCTACAGATCTGTGGCTGGTTCGTTCAGCGCCTGAGCGGGGAAGACCGACTGGGATTGAGGAGCTTGGTGGTTTGGGAGAGTGATGAAGCAGGGCTTGAGAACCCCTCCTCCACCTGAAGCTCTTTGACCCCGTTCAATCGTGCCCCGTTTACCGGTGCTGCGGCCCGCCACGCATGTCATATGCAATGAGGGTCCGTGTTTGAGCGGAATCGGCCTCTATGCACCCAAGGAAGGATCCGGGTCTCTCCCCCAAACCTGCGGCCTTGGGGAGCCCGATCAGCACCGCCTAAAATTCTGTGGTCACTCTTGACCTCGTCCGTCAAACAGGGCCCACTTTCCGCACAGCGCACGGTGCGCTCCCAAGGGGAACGATTGTTTGCGGAGTCACCAACGCCGGGAGTCGTTACTCCTGTGGTTCGATGAGAAGGGACACCTTCGCCCAACCACGACCCCCGATGGGGGCTGACCATCCTTTGCCCAACCGGTGCTGTGACACAGATCTGAGGAGCACCTGCTCCTCATTACAACCAGCGTGCCATGCACTTTTGCAATTTATCCACGTCCCATTGAAAATGCAAGTTGTGAGGGAAGCATCAACATTCGATTCATGCTCGAACCAGAAATCTGGGCATGGCTCTGGAGGGGGCTGGCTTTCTGGAGGTCATGGGAAAGTTAACACAGTAATGGGCGCTGTGCCCGCACTGTGCGAGCCCCCCCCCCCTCCCTCTTCATTGGGCTTCCCTTATCCTTGAGCTCAACCCGCCTGAGACGTGAACAAATCGGTGTGGAGTCAAAAACATGCAACCGAATTGGACAGCAGTACTTTCGGACAATGAAGAGCGATGACCGCTTGGCCTGTGTCTCGGGGGCCTTTTGGTAGCCAAGTATCCTTTACCTCATGGCCCCCCATTTGACTTAGGCGGGGCCTCGATGACTGAGCGGGGCTCGGCGAAGGCAAAAGCCAATGTTGCGTGTTCCAAAGTCCCCACCCCAAATGCGAAGACGCAATCCCCCAACGTTCTGGCGTGACGTCTGTCAATCGGCGTCACGTGTTTCCCACGTCTTCGGCACGCCCTCTTCGGATGGTGAACTCCATCTTGGAGTCAAGGCGCAGCCCAATGTCGAATTCAGCAGTTTCCATTTCATTCCGAGCCATCGCTCGCCTGCCCCGCGGTGCGTTGCATGCCTCATTAGCACATGGCACACAAGGCACATAAACTGGAAGGTCCATCCCCTGCGGACGCTTTGATGCCCCAAGACTCTGACCCCTGGGGGATGGCCCAAGAACGGTCGCATGTCTTGTCTGGCCTCCGCCCTCCTGCGCGTTCTGCCATACGCATTGCAGTCCTTTGGGGTTGCGGGTCGGCGTTTTCGAGCCCCCGCCGTACGGAGGCACCCTTCTGACTCTCCCCCTCAAGGGCCTCCGTCTTGTCCTCAGATCTTGTGCGCCAGGGGTCACAGAGCGCTGTGTTAAGGTGTGCCACTCGGTGCATTTGTGGATGGTCAGGGGCTCATGGGACGGCCTCTCAGGGGCACACCTGCACACACACTCGGGTGCCGGGCAGGCCTTTGTTTAAGGGGGGGGGGGGTTCAGGAGGTCCCAGGGGCAGTTACAATGGCGGTTGCAGGTGACTACCGGTTGGGGGCAAACCGGTTGGGGGCAGGTACTGGCGGTTGGAGGGCGGTTGCAGGTGGTTGGGGGGCGAGCAAAGGCATGAGGCAAGGGGTTGTGGGACCCTTGGGTAACCCCCCCTCCCCTTAAGCAAAGGCCTGGTGCCGGGTGTGCGCGCATGCACGCGGCCACGAGCGCACAGTTGCGCTGCCGCTGGGGCGTCCAGTGTTTGGCAAACACTGGACGCCCCAGGCAGGAGGAAGGGGTTGCATAGGGCGATGAAACAGGTGTTGAGACGTACAGGGGGGGGGAGTGATGTATTAGAACGGCCGTACAGAAACCCCCCCTGGACCCCCATCCCACCCCCTCCTCCCCTTCCAATGTTTGAGGCTGACAGCCAAAATTTTGCTTCGGCGCTTTCAGTGCTAAGAGGATTTAAGCTTCAAATTTTTTTGGCCCGCCTTCGGTGGGAACCAGAAGGGGACCCTGGGAGGAGGGGAGTCCCAGCCAAACCCCTCTTCAGACCTCTTCAGACAGCCAAATGTACCACCACCAAACTGACCAGGCACCAATCCCCCACCCCCTCTGTAGATGTTTTTCCATGGCAGTGGTTGTGGGGTATGAGTCTGCACAATCAGGCAAAGAGGCATGCCTCTGTGCCCATGGGTGGTTTCCCACCCTCAACCCCTTGGTTTTCCTGAAATGCTTGGCGTATTCTTGTGAATGGTAGTGCCCACCGCAGTGCGCCTCCCAATCCCGACATCGTTTACCCCGGTTTTCGTTTCTCTGCAGCAATTGAAGTTCAGAAGTTGCTCCAAAGAAACCCATCATCACCAGTGAACACCGAAGGTGCGCGTTCAGAAGGACTGTTTGCCATCAATTCCGCCAGAAACCCCCCCTGCCCTGCCCGAAGCTCGGCAAGACCGCCTTTGGCGACCAGCCCTTTTGCTCCGTCACCGTCGCAGTGTCGTCTGCTCAACTCCAGTCCCTCCCGGGAGGAGCGTCTTGATGGCCTGCATGTTCTGAGACAGGCCTGCGTGAACTGATGTGGGTGGAGTCCCCCGCGGCCCCCTCGGTGATGCACAGGGCAAAGGTCGAAGGCGCCACCAGCCAAAGAAGATGACACGGTGACCGTCCGGACACCCCTAACCCTTGACCACGGCGGATCCCCTGCATCCACGGGTCATTTGCAATGCGCACGCTTCTCAGACACGGAAGAAAGGGCCCCCGGGGGGCTGGTTTGAGCGCTTCGAAAGGGGGGGTACATTGATGGGTGTGCCGGGGGGGGGCAGACTGCTCTGCCCTCTGATAACCATCCGCCGTGCTCCAACTGTCACCGAAAGGGGCCTATTCGCGTCATCGCGGCCTGACGCGGCAAATCCACAGCGGGTGTGGGTGTGGGTGTGGGTGTGGGTGTCTGGTCCCGGCTTGCCCTGCAGTTTGCGCTACAGGACCTGAAGATAGCTCTGATAGCAATGCTCCAAGTGTACGCTCACTGTTTGTACGGTACTGCGTGGTATACTACAAGCGTGTGTGTGTGTGTGTGTGTGTGTGTGTGTGTGTGTGTGTGTGTGTGTGTGTGTGTGTGTGTGTGTGTGTGTGTGTGTGTGTGTGTGTGTGTGTGTGTGTGTGTGTGTGTGTGTGTGTGTGTGTGTGTGTGTGTGTGTGTGTGTGTGTGTGTGTGTGTGTGTGTGTGTGTGTGTGTGTGTGTGTGTGTGTGTGTGTGTGTGTGTGTGTGTGTGTGTGTGTGTGTGTGTGTGTGTTTCGCAACTGTCACGACTGTCCCTTGCAGAAAGGCGCCTCGCCACATGACAATGTCAGCCTCATTGTTCTTGATGGCCTGACGAGAAGCTGAGCTGCCCAGTGCCCCGTTTGCCTGCAGGGGTTTTGTGTTGGGAAGCTTCTTTCAGAGTGTGCGTGCGTGTGTGTGTCGGTGTGGGTGTCGGTGTGGGTGTGGGCGTGGGTGTACGTGTTGGCGTGGGCGTGGGCGTGGGCGTGGGCGTGGGCGTGGGCGTGGGCGTGGGTGTCCACAATAATATCTCCGACCTAACGGCCCCTGTGACGCAGACCGCCCGACCAACACTAGTGCCCTCAGCCTCCGCGACGCCCCTTTCCCACACACGGTTGTCGGTCTGTCCGACTCCGAGCCCTCCGCCTCGTCGGGCTTTCCTGTTCCCACAACGCGTCGCACGCCCTTCGTCCTCCCTCCCCTCCTTCTTGCCTCATGACTTGCGCTTGGCGTGGACGTGCATCGGCGATGCCTCCGTCCCTCTGATGGCCTGCCCGTAGGCCGCCTGTTGGACGCGGTTGGGGCGGGACTGATAGATCAGGCACAGACCTACCGCTTCGACTTGTCTCCTCGTTTTTGGGGGGTCCCTGCGCCATCCGGAGGAGCTCCAAAAGGGCTCCCACAACCCAAACAGCCCCATTTCTCTGGGCGCTGTAGCACGTGTACAATCTATAAATAACAGTGAAAGGCATGGGCCGGCTCTCCGGAGCGTTGGTGTTGCCACCCACGAATCCCCAGGCAGCCCGTAGCTGCGTGTCGCGTGGTCCCCGACTCATGTGTCAGCGGGCGTTTTGAATGTAAGAATGTGTGCGGGGCTGTGCGGGGTGCTCCGCGTCCATTTGAACACCATCAGCGGGGGTGCACCCCGGCCGCCCTCCCAAGCCTCCACAGACCCCTCGCCTGCGCCAGCGGCTCAAAGCACAAAAAACAATTGCCGCGGATGCAAGCGGCTCAAAACAGAAAAGCCAATTGGAGGTCCTTGTTCACCCGAGATCAATCGGTCACGCCCGGTCACGCTGGTCCGCCGACACCGTTTGTGGGAGGGCACTGCACGGCTCTGGTGCGTAGGACGGTCGCGTGAGGATCTGCTGATTTGTCATCGGGGGACCTCCGCCCCCTCCACAGTCCCATGCTTTGGTGCACGCAAGGGGCGGTAGTGCAATGCTTGAGGCCCGTCCGAAGTGAAGAGGGTGCCCATGGAAGAGCGGCAGCAAATGGGACGTGGACCGATGATGCGGCGTGCCGCCGCTGCAGACCCCCGATGCATGAGTCCGATGGGCTGTGCGGGCACCCGCGCGACACTCTTTTGTCGAACTGCCTGAACTTCACGTGGACTTCTGTCCCACCCCCTTCGCCACCGACACCACCGCCCAGTGCACAGCACCGCAGGGCAGCGCGGCTGTGGTTTGTTGTGGTTTGCTGCTGCTTTTGGGGGCACCCTCATCATGTCTCCGGTCATTCCGTGCGGTGGGCACTGTGCCTTGGGATGGGGTTTGCGGTCTGGACACTTTGTACCGCGATACGACACTTTGTATAGTGCGGGGGGCACTTCACAATGCGTTTCGGACGCTTTGTATTGCGGTGGGGACACTTCACATTGCACTGGCTCTTGAACGCACTCCAAGGGGCGCGAGGGCAGGCCCTGGCGGCCGACTTCTGCTGTGGTTCGGGCAGGGATTCGCACTCCAGACGAAGGGGGGGGGGGGCGTTTATAAGAATTATAATTTGCAAAAGGGGGGGGTGTCCGGGTGGGGGGCGGGCTAATCACTCTGGACCCCCTCATGACGGGCAGCCCAGGGACAGCCCCAGGCCAACGGCGGTCAGAAGATAACCGACAGCCGCTGGTAACCGACGGCGGTTGGTTGGGATTGGGGCTTAGCGACTGCGGGAGATATTTGGGACGAGCGGTGGGCGAGGGTCCGGCCTGCGGACCGGAAACGGAGTGAGAGGGCTCAGGACAGCCCTCGGGGGGGGGGGGGGGGGGGCTGCAGCAGGGCGCTGCTTTATGTCGCTGGGGCGCTCGCAGGCCTTGCGGCCAAGGCGCAGGGCACGGCGCAGCCCCGCGGGGCCGTGCCGTGCCCCCTTCTGTACATAGCCCTCGTTTCGACCTTCGAACTCCCGGTGGGACACCGCCCGTGCCTCTCCTTCTCGTCACGAAGCATCGCGTCTCAAGGGCCGCTGAAGCCGGCGGCCGATCGCTTGGGCGACGGCAGTCGGCGTGCCACCGAAACGGGGGCCGGCACTCCGCCGCCGACGGTTGGCACGCGAACGGGCGGCGGTTGCCGGTCGCCGGCGTCTCCGAACAGTGGTTTGGTGTGGTGCCGCCGACCGCCTTCGGTGTCGGCCACGGCCTCGCGCCCGGTGCACGCCTCGCGGGGTTTGTGTGACGGCGACCCGTTGTTTGGGGCGGGCTGCATCACCGCCGGCACCGGGCAGTGCGTGCGGCTGTGCTGCCCCCCCTGTTCCATGACGTGCCGACGGCATTCCCTGTGGAGGGACGCGGTCGCACGCACCGCAGGGCCTCTCGTCGCGTGCCTGGCCGCTGCCCTGGCAGCCCATGTCTTGAACGTGGGCCAGCGCAGGCGCGTGGCGGGCATGTCGTCTGCGCAGTTCTGTGGAAAGAGCGGGAGAGCCGCCACCGATCTGGTGGGCGGCACCAGTCATTCCCCTCCCCCTTCCCCCCCCCCCCCCCCCCACTCCACCCCCTTCCACGCCCCAATGACACCCATTTTGTTACCCAGTGCTCCATCTCACAATCGGAGGAATAGTCGGGAGGCGGGGGTCCCAGACTCTCTCACGCGGCCGACGGTCGTTCCACGAAGTGTTGTGTCACCGGTGCCGGGCTTCTCGTCACGAATTTGTTTCACACAAATCCCCCCCCGCCCCGCCCGCCACCACCTGCGGAGGCAATGGGTCCAAGGAAAGGGCAAGGGCAAGTGGCAAGAGGCCAATAGGCGCCGCCCGCTGCAGACGGCAACACCAACAGGCGTTGTGCCAGCCCCCCCCCCCCCCCCCGAAGGTCCCCCCGTGGCTATACGGTCACCGTCTGTGCCACGAGGGCGATATCGGTAGCTGAGTATCCGATGGTCCCCCCCCCCCCCCCCGTTACCCGCGGGACACACGGGGAAAGCTTTCCAGGCCAGGCTGCACTTGACAACAAGAGGCCGAAGGAAACAACCCACCCAACTGCTGGGCCCAACGGCTGGGATGCCGACCCCCATACCACGAGCCTCCCTGGACCCCCCCCCCCCCCCCCAAGGCTTTGTGCCAACCCCCCCCCCCCCAAGACCAAAGTGACCATTGCGGGGAAAAACGAAATTTGCGATTGGGGAAATCTGATCAGGCCATTTTTGGTTCACAAAATTTTCGGTCCCAGATCCCCCCCCCCCCCTCCCCATCTTCTCATACTTCCGTACCTAAGCCAGCACCACCTCTGGCACCCCCTCCCACGCCGCTTGCCAAGGCCGAGCCGGCCCCCAACCCAAGCCAGCCCCCAGGCCCAGACCCATGCCCGTCCCTAAGCCCAAGCCGGCCGCCCCACCAATGGTGCCTCCTAAGCCAAGCTTGCTGCTCCATTGGCGCCTCGTCGGCGAAGCATCCACCATTGTTGGTCAGCCGCTGGCTGCCATCAGCCGATGGGTCACCTGCAGCTGCTCCGTACACTGCCCGTAAGGTCTGGTTTGTACCGGCTGGTCCCAGCCCTTCTCTTATTTCTAAACCAAAACAAGTTGCCTCATTTGGAGAGGAAGTGGAAGTATTGAGAGCCAGGCTGCGGCTTTGGGCAATCAACGGATTGTATGTGCTACACAGTTTGCCTCAAGGAGTTCACGGGCCCCCGCACAGACCTCCCACACATTCCACTGCTTTGATTCCTGCGTGATTGGCTGTGCTATATCTCTCTGGGACATTCATAACATGCCAACACGGAGCAAATTCACATTTTTCCCGGTTTTTCTCAACTTTTAGTCCAATGCACCAAAATGTCGTTACCTTGGGGGGGTATGTGTATGCTTTTTGAAATCTGTGAGAAAAGGCCGTTTCAGAAATGTATGGGTTGGGGGGGATAGGTGACCATATTTTTGAGTACCGAGGCCGAACTTTTCGGCGTTTCAGGGTTTTTGGGCCTCAGGCTGCTCCGCTCACGCGTGCGGGACACCAACTCACAGGTTTTCCCCTGGGTTCTCCGACATATGGTGGAGTTGGAGGAAAGTGAAAGGAGGTACATGGATGCATTTTGACGTGCTGAATCCAAATATTGCGGTCTCATGTCCCAACTTGACAGCCTGTTTGAGAAATTCTGCCATCTTTGATTTCTTGCACTCTGGTGAGCTTGATGCTGCAAGTTGCACCAGGCATCACCCGGGCGTCCAAGGTAGTTATTGGTCAAAGTCTTCAACATATTGCGGTCTTGAGGGGACCCATGTTGCACACGTCTTCTACACATCAAATGCAACAAATCCACCTGAATGATGTGACCCTCATATGCCCATATGTTGGAGTAATGGGGGTAGGGGTGCGGTGCAGTCTGTCTGAGACCGGACTAGAACAGGCAAAAAAAACCCAACCTGTCAACGGTAACGGCCAATTTTTGAAAAAATATGGTCCCGGACCCCCCCCCCCCTAACCCATACATCTCCGAAAAGCCCTTTTCAAGGGCTTTCCGAATATACCCCACATACCCCTACCTACGGGACACTCAGTGAGCACAAATCAGGCAACAATGGCACCGACCCCTGAAAATGCTCCGTGTTGGCATGAAATTACGCGTCCCAGAGAGATATGCAACTGACCTTTCTACAGATCGCACCCCTGATCTCACCTAAAAACCATCTGCACCGACAGACACAAACCATCTGCTGCATAAATGTGAGATCCCAGGTTTCCCCGGAAACCCCAGTTTGGCACCACTGCCCTTCTTGTCACAGTGTACAGTTCCCACCCGTCAGATGGAAGTTGTCTTTTACTGTGCCTTGTCAGGAGAGAAGCGCAGTTCGGGAAACCAGCCAAACTAAACACCATTAAACAAACAATGACCAGCTACACATGTCCATTGTTTCCGCCCTTCACCTTTGGTTGGAAGGTAATCGACGATATTCTGGTGACCAATGGCGGCTGCGGCTGCCGTGCTTGGAAAATAATCGAAGGCGGTTGGAGGCAACAGAAAACAATACGAGGCAACATGCGTGCCACTGAACAACCTTGAGCGACACTATTGACTGTACCCCCCGTCAATGTAATCATCCCTCGGAATTCCCTCAGCGACGAGGGAGTTGTCACTCTGACCTTTTTGATTCACGCAGGGACGGTGGTTTTCGGGTTTTGATGGGATTTCTGTAGGTGTCCATGGCAACCATGTGTGGATTGTGGTGCAGATGCATTGCTTGCATCTCAGGCAATGCAATTATCCATGTATCCCTCGAAGAATTCAGGTTCATCACAGTTAAGTCTGCAGGATTTTGATTTACATCCTCTGCATCGGCCCTCCGAATGGCACAAAGCTGAACTGAATCAGCAGTTTTGAGGCGCATGTGGACCACTCTGTGTTGGCATGGCTTGCACTGATTGTCCATCGACCAGAGTTCCCAGCCCATCCTGTGGTCATCAAACGCATGGGGGCAGACTCCACAATCGACCTAAGCACCCTCCATGGCCATGGTGCGCATGCCATGCCGTCATTGTGGGCACGTCTGGTTGTGTGCCACACGGTCCTTGAACCTCTCTCAGGCGGGGGTGGGGGGAATCGTCACTGTTGGCCATTTGGGCCATGTTCCCTTGGGAGTGTGAGGGAACCGTCGCGGTCCGGCCAGTACATTGCAAAGGGGGGGGGGGGGCTAGCAAGAAGCTCGATGAGATCATAAGTCCGGGGAGCATTTATCATGCGGTGCCGCACAACATCGCCACATTGCCATCGCTGGCAAGGCTGCTGGGGCATGACTTCGTATTGCGGTGGTGGCTGTCCTGGGGATGCTTTGTTTCATGGATAGCCCCGATGTGCTGCCCAGCCCATTGATCCGTCTGCGGGGGGAGGAGGGACCAGTGTCTTGGGGGCACTTTGGTTTCCACATGCACAGTCACATTGAGGCCACAGATGGGAAGCATTTGGCTGCCCTGCCCAGATTTGGCTGTGCCACCAAGCGGTGTAGCTGCATGGAGCGACGCCAGAGCCCTCTGCCTTTTGCGGTTGGTAATCGGGACAGGAAAGGTGTGCGTTTCTCCACGTAGGTTGAGTCACATGTGAGTTGATGGGGGTGACACGCAGCGTCTGTCCCATGGGCTATTGCTCCTCGAGAATGAGTTCCCTCCTTTTGCGGTTGGTAATCACTGCCTGCCTGGCCTGCCCGTCTCCTGTGTGTGGCATGGGTGACACCCCGACAGGCAGAACCACTTGCTGCAGCACTACATTTGGTTTCCTCAGCGACAGTGGCATCGATTCGAAAGGATTTCTTCGCAGTTTTTTGTGCCGCCGTGCGCTTGCTGTGTGATGGAAAAAAAAGCAGGGCTTGCGGTGCCTTCATTTTGGCACAGGGAGTGTACAGAAAACGGATGGTCTGCACAGGAGGCAAGGATGACAAGGCAATGCTTCTGCCAGGACCAGGGCTCTGCTAATGTTGTGGCACCATAACTGTGGTTCCCCACTTCTGCTGCTGTGGTAGAAAGGTCGCTTAGTTTGGCTGGTTTACCCTGATGGTTGCATGTACCACTACTGGGAATCCGAGGGACTGTTTTATTAAACGCCCCGGACAGACCAGCACGTAATACCGTTATGGACCGTGGCATTGCCATGTTTCCGCTCCCCACTGGGGCCATTTGATGGACTGGCGGAGTTACCAAAAGAAAAAGGTCACTTAGTTTGGCTGGGCTGTGGTAGAAAGGTCATTTAGCTGGGTTCACTGGGTTTGAGTGGGTTCACAACACCAACAATCGGCAGAAAATGAGACCTCCCTTCAATCCGTCTGGCATCCTGCTATTTTGCAATGGTGATGTTGATCCATAGCTCTGCTAAGGATGTTGAATGACACAATCTGACAGGGTGACCCATGCAAGCAAAGGGTGTTCCACAACCCATTAACGCAGAATGTGTTTTGCAGAAAGCCTTTGTTCTTGTTGCATGTGCAGCAGCAGTCAGATGCAGCAGAATCTAGTGGAAAACAGAGCGAGGGAAGTGGGGTACAAACAGGGCCACCGGGACCCATGGCTTGCCAACAGCCATGCACGTGTGCCATTGGGGCCACATTAGCAACCGGGCCATGCCACATCACATCACCCACGGCCATAATTGCAACGTGGGTAGCCCAAATTTCCATGCTTTGGGGGGGAAGGTCAATAGATCCCCTTGGCTGGGAGCCCCCCTCCCCCAAAAAGGGCTTAATTGGTAGGAGACTCCAAAACCAACTCAGGAATTTTCGTGGTCTCAATGGAAGGCATGGCGGGTAGTGGAAGGAGGCAGCGGAATCGGGCTGAGCAAGTATACCGGTTGCTCCCGTCGGGTGTATGTACGACTCAAGGGCTGCAGGGTCCCAGGGGGCGAGGCATTCAAGAGGTTGGAAGGGGAGGGGTTAGTGATTTCAGGTTAGGTAGGATCAAGTCTATTCCCGATTCTCACCCTAGCCCTCACCCTAACCCCAAGGGTAACAAGGGTAGCAAGGGTTGGTGCAGGTTTGTAAGCACATAACCCCCCCCCCCCCCTGCGCAAGCCCCGCGGTCCCAAAAGTCCAGGCAAAACAGCGGTTCCACGCCCACCCGCGGTGCTTAGACAAGCCCGTGCTTGTGCACGACACACACAGCAGCACAGCACGGTACATGACAGCCGTGCCGGGGATAGCAACGACAGCCATGGCCGAGAATCACGTCAAAACAAACCGCATGGGGTTGCAACGTGTGGTACAATGTTGTTATGAACAGAATGCACAATCACAGACATGAGTGAGCCCTCTTTCCCTCTACAAGCGTGTCACAAACCCCCCATCCTCCTTTCAGGACCACAAAAAAAACAGCGGTCCCAAAAAATCCTAAAAACAGCGGTTCAACGCCCACTCCGTTGCTTGGACCCGTGCTTGTGCAACGGGGGGACCCATACATGCTATCATTCAAGCAACATGTGATGGACAAGCATGCATCCCGGACGTTGTGGTAGTTGTTCCCCCCAGCTTTTGGGGGCTTTATTGAGCCCCCGCCTGCCCTACAGGGAAATTCCAACTTCCCCGTCACCTAAGACTGGTCCCAGCAGAGTGTGCTCCATGTGCACCAGGTGTGGGCTTGCATGTACAACCTCAGGGGCAAGGAAACCTTCAGTTTGGGGATGTTCCCCCAGGGGTGTGAGGATACCGTCACGCGCAGGCGGTTGCTATTCAATAAGGGGGCGAAGCGAAGCGCAGGCTACCCACGACCACCAACAAGGAACGCGCCCTGCGCAAGTGCGACCCACGGAGTGGTGGAGCGTATGTGGTGGACGGCCAGGACAATGCGTGGAGGAGCATGGCACCCGGGCCTCCGGCACATGGAAACGCAGCGAGGCAGGTTGGGGACGGCTTGAGGACGGAGGTGTGTGGGCAGCAAAAACAGTCAAACGACCCCCGCAACAAACCAGCACAACCCCAAGACGCCAACTGACGCGCAAACGACACCAGCAGGAGCACAGGCCGCAGCAGCCGACAGAAAGCAGCGACCCGACGCAACATGCGAAGGGAAGAGCGGGTGACTGTTCAGGGCCCCGTAAAGAAACATCAATCAGGCGGAATGTCAAATCGGGGGGGGGGTAGGAAGTCAAGGACACAACTAGTTCGCTGGGCACACACGATCACAGACACTTGTAAAGCCTGTTTGCATTATTTTGACAACTGGGAGGCGGAGGGGCGCATTGGCCCTGAACTTGGGGCCTTGGGTTGTGTAGTTCATGACATACATGGGGGTGGGGGGGCGCATCCGCTTTGGGCATCATTTGGCAGTGACTCTGGCAGTAACTCTTTGCTGTGCACAGTGTTGCATTCAAATTCGTAGACTCATCCATGAAATACTGCTGCACTACTGCAGACCGTAAGAGCACGGCTGACTTGCTCGGGCTCGTCTGGGCAAGCGTTCCAGTGAACACCCCAACAAACCAACGCCTTGCACGCCGTCCACGGGCTGCAGGCTCGGGTTGGGGTGGGGGTTGGGGTGGGGGGTGGGGGGGCGACGAGCAACCCCGTCGAAGTGTGCTGTGATGACAGGGCCGGTGCGACGTTCTAACTCCCTGTAACCGCCCTCCAACCGTCTCTTGAGGGGCGTATTTGTGCTGCGCGTGCACTGTGCGGACCTTTTGGCGGCCTTATTCCCAACCCCCTCCACCCCCCCCACACAAACGTGCAACACACAACACACACTTCCCCCGGACACGTGGTTGGGCTGCCGCAGTGGGCAGTGGGATTCGTCCTCCCTGGCCCTTGGCTATGTTGCCCCTCTGTGCAGTGGTTTTGTGCCATTGTCCTCTTGACATGGCTCCCGCAGTCGCCGCCTCAGACCGCCTCAACGTCGGTTTTCCCACCGACAAACGGCCGCCGGCCGCCACCGAGGGGCGGTCGCCCCGATCGGCCCGGTCGGGGTCCAGCATCGTGCACGAGCCGGCGGCCGTGCCCGAGACGCTGCGGAGGGCGGAGGAGTCCGTGAAGGCGTTCTGGGCCGACCGGAGCTGGCCCTGGACGCCCCTTCGGGACGTTGCCATCCCACCGGAGGTGCACGTCGACCGCTGCTGCGACGTTGTTGTCGCCAAGGACCAGCTGTTCCACCCCGATCTCAAGGGCAACTTGAAGGCGCTGGAGGACCTGCAGGTTGCAAATTTGTTTTTGCTCGACTTGAGTCATTCGGGTCTGTTATTGAATTGCCGGGCTCACAAAGCCGTGAAATCTCACAGCCGGAGTTATCTGGATCAGCCTACAGTCATTGTGCCTCATGCACACTGGGAAGCCTACGGGCGTGGCAGTCTCCCACTGCATCACCTGGTTTCAGACTCAGCTAATCCTCACTACATGTCAGATCCGCTACCACAGCCAATGTGGGATCATCGTAGCACTGGACAGCTCTGAACCTTGATTCCGAGAGGTCATGTCGAGTACTGTGAAGTGAGCGGGCTACGCCAGCTCATGTTCGTCAGCACCAAAAAAAAAAAGAAAAAGAAATCCCACAGCCAGTGTTATCTGGATGCAAAAAGCGTGGCTGAAACGCTACCTAACCCCCGTCCCCCTTGCCTTGTGCCAACCCCCCCCCCCCCTGGGGGGGAACGGTCACTTGGCCCCAAAAGCATAGAAAATACCAGGTGCCAAAGAAAATTTTTACAAGGCGCCGAAGCTGATTTACACTGTGATACTATGGTATTGTGGTGCAATACCCCCCCCCCCCCCCAGGAGCATTTGATTGGAACTGCCGAACATTGCTGCATATGCATACCAGGACGTGCATGTGTGGAGCGCTCTTTGACCTGCGTGCGGCCACCAGGGGGGGAACCGTCACTTCATGACCACCCCCCCCCCCCCCCTCCCCCAGGCTAGAGGTTTTGGCCAACAAAACACGGCCCAGATTAGGTACATCGGCGAACACGAGTGCCTGTCCGTACCTACGCCAGTGTTGGACGTTATGCTGATGTGCCAGCGGAACTGCCTCCACATTGCTGCATCTGCATTACCCCCCCCCCCCCCCCTGCGCAAGCACGGCCTTGTCTAAGCACAAAGACCCCGTGTGACCGTTGTTTTGATGGGTTTTTCTGACCACGGTTTTTATGGTCAGAAATTCATTGTTTCGTGATTGTGCGCTGATTGTAAAGGGAAAGAAGGGCTGGGTCATGTTTGTGATGATTCCTCTTGCTCACAACAACATTCTGATTGGTACTGCAACCCAATGGTAATTGTTTTGCTGTGGTTTTTAGCCATGAAAAATGTTGCTATCGCTGGCTTGGGTGTCACATACATCCGATCCACTGGTGAGCATGCACCTGCCACCATCGTTGGTCCTTCTACGCGGTTGGAAAGGGTTTCTATTCCGTACCCGTTGATGGGCAGTAAGGACATGAGGACCATGCTGAATTTTGCCTACACGTTGTGTTCTAGTGCCATGTTTGTGAGTGATGTGCTTGGTGTGGGGTACGGGCAGGTTTTCTGTGTGCAGTGTCTCTTTGTGTTGCGCGTTGCGCGCAAGCACGGGCTTGTCTAAGCACGGGGACCCCGTGTGACCGTTGTTTTTCTGACCTTGGCCGTGCTTGTGCAAGAGGGGGGGGGGGTACCAGGACGTGCAGATGTGGAGCACTTTGTGACCTGCTTGCAGCCCCCCTGGGGGGGGGGGGACCGGCCTGACAGAAGGGGGGAGATGGCAAGGGGGGCGGGGGGTACAGTCCTCGAAGGTGTCGTGAGACGTTTTCTGTACCCCCCCCCCCCCTTGTATAAGCTACGCCCTTGTCCAAGCTACAGTAGGCGTAGGGACCGTAATAATTTTGTACGCAATTTAATTACGTACGAAATGTAGTGTGGCCACATAAGACATGGGTTTGTCGTCACATTTGCCAATTTCAGCACATGTGGCCCCCTGGTGCACCAGGAATTATTTTTTCAGTCTGATGCATCCCATAGGTCCTGAATTGCCAATTTCAGCACATTTAGCCTGCGCACGTGTATGTCGGCAGTTGTATGTGTTGTGCGCAAGCCACGCCCTTGTCCAAGCTACAGTAGGCGTAGGGACCGTAATAATTGTGTACATTGGCGGAGCTTATACAAGGGGGGGGGGGGGTACATTGCCGCTGATTTGAACGAAGGCCCGTGGAACGGGAAAAACGGATCATGACTGGCGTTGCCGGGCATTGGTCTGCTGGCTAAGGGCGTCTTCTGTCTGTGCGGGAACACGCTATGTTTCACTCGAGCTACGGCTTGTCCGGGCTGCACCTCCGGTCCCAGTTCCCTTTCGGCTGTGCTCGGATCTCCATCCGCTTGCCTCACATTCCTCCCACCCCCCCACTGTAGGCGCGGATCCAGTACGCGCGGGAGCTGGATGGGTATTTCACGTCGCCGACGGAGAAGTACCGCCAGAAGCTGTCGGACACGCTGCAGCACCTCCAGTCGACCCAGATCGATGCGTCGGTGCAGCCCGCCGAGTTTCTGTTCGATGCGATTGCTGCGATGGAGCGGCTGAGCGACACGGCGGTGACCTCCGAGCGGCGATTGGAGGACTACGAGAAGGTGCCCGCTCTCAATGTTGGTTGTGTCTACCCCTTTGCAACCCCCCCATTGAGCCTGGGATACCAAGGGTCGGGGGCTGGGGGGTGGTGACCCGGGCACGAAAGCAGTTCGGTGTGCGCATCTGGACCACAAAGGCCATGGTCGGTGAAGCCCAGCGGGAGGACGGGACCGGCCGGAACCACCAGCGAGAACCACCGCAGGAGATGGTTCCAGCAAATCCTGTTGGCTCAGGTCAATCAAACCGAAAACCAACGGACTCGTGCGCTTTGATCAAGGGCAGCGGGGGGGTGTCCCCTGAACCTGATGAGGGTGATGCGGTTGATGATGCCTTGTTGGCCACGCAACGGGTACTGGCCAAGCTGAAAGTCAAACTGGCCTTTGCCACACATCTGCTGGAGGCTGCCTCTCAGGCCCCCCGCCTTTGTCATCAGATGTATAGGCCGTTGCTGCTGCCAAACCGCCCCCCTGCCAGCATGCAGCAGTCTTTTGGTTTGTCATCTGCCCAATTGCGCCTGTTCCTTTTTGCTTCCTCCCTGAATGATGATTCTCCCCTGCACTGTGCCCATACAGGAACCTGCACCGCACAACGCGCCATGCAGCAGCAAACCCCTCTGTGGATGTTGGCCTCGTCAGAACCACCTCCCCCTGTGGCCCCGTTTCCTCCTGCATTCGTGGCCCGTTTTATACTCTGTGCACTGCGTGCGGTTAATGTATGGTACCATGCTGTAGCTCTGTTTGATCTTGTGAACGAGCCCCTGCAAGCAACTTGGCACGACATGCGGAATGTCCCTGCAGATGCCCTGCATTTCTTGGCCATCACCACGGACAGCCCTTCCTATCGTGCTCCCCCGGGTTCACACACTTGGTTTT
This sequence comes from Eutreptiella sp. 'Long Island Sound 2002', assembly GCA_964036045.1. Taxonomy (NCBI): domain Eukaryota; phylum Euglenozoa; class Euglenophyceae; order Eutreptiales; family Eutreptiaceae; genus Eutreptiella; species Eutreptiella sp. 'Long Island Sound 2002'. The sequence continues at coordinate 49,816,497 of OZ038388.1, read as the reverse complement.
TGCATCCTGTGTCACAAGGTCCTGCCCCTGCCAACATGACGCTCTTGACTGCTGCCGACTTTCACAGCACGCGGTGGGGACTTTATGGAACAGCACATGCAGTAAACAGTCTCTCCCCCACGCAAACACTTCGCATTCACTGTTTCTTCCGCTCACACCAGCGCGGTTTTTCAACGCTCTGGCAACCAGACGCTCACGATAATCAGTTGTTGTGACTTTACACACAGGGCGTGAAAACAGCACTCGCCTCGGGAAACCTCGGTGTCTGGGCTACCATGGTGGAAGCGCGGGTCCCCTACCTTCCCTACACGTCCCATCCTGTCTTACAAATACTACGAGGTGCCTCGCATATCCATGACTGGTTGCTGTCCACCCCGCCGCCTGGCACATTGATTTATGCAATGGTGCATGTGTACATGCTGTGCATTTACGTAGGTAAGACGACCCTCCCCCTGTTGCAGCGGCTACGCAAGCATGACACAACAGCCCGTGCCTGTGCGGAAGATTCCTCCTTCCATGATATGCTGCGCATAACGGGGCTTTCTGAGTGGACACCAATTCCCCTCCAGTTTGAGCCTGACGAAAACAGGGCCTGTTTCCTGGAACGTGACTGGTGGTTCCGCCTCAAGAGGTGGGCTATCAATGACTGTGCGCCTGCGGTGCCTGCTGATACGACTTCCCCTGCGCCCCCTGCACAACACGGTAAACGCATGCACACGCTCACACGCCAATTGCACACGGCCACACAAGATCGAGACTATGCACGTAAGGCAGCCATTACTAAAGAGCTGCAGGCTCTGGCTGCACAGTTCCAGATCCCCTTGATCAAAACCACAGCGGTACGAGTCCCGTACTTATCTGGAGCGCAGACACCCGCAATCACACGCGCAATTACACGCCTACTGAGCTCCATGCACATTTCCAGGGCTCAACGACAAGCGGTGCGTGCACGTATTGTTATCGTTAGGACTGTTCCCCTGAATGTACGTCGAGCTTTCGAGACCCACAGTAACAAACACTCTGCGCTGCTTGGTCGCCCTCCCTGTACCTGTGGTGAACACACGCTTTCCATATGGGAACAGGCTGGCCCTGTGTCACGTGTTGACGGCCATTTTTGCCTTATGCCTGTGTCTATTGAGTATGAGGGCTCCATCCTGCGTAGCTCTGATCCGCTTCCATGCACAGGCCAGAAATCACGTAGGGCAACTATACGAAGCCTGTCCGCTTTGGCTTCTGCCTTGAATGTTCCCCCCCTCCAAGACTCTTTCCTCTCCTCCCTTCTCCCTCCTTCCATCTTCCCAAATGATGGCTCGTTGCGCTGCCGTGTCCAACAGCTTGCGAAACAAGTCTCCCAACACGCAGTGGTCCGCATTGTCGATAAAGGCCCAGGGCTGTTGTGGGGTTTCTGTCGGGCTTGGGCCTGGGATGCTCTCCAGGAGTTTATGGTAAAACAAGGTTACACGCGGGAATCCGATGCTCACCTTAACATCCTGAAGTGCCTCCAGTCACAGGCGTCGGTCAAGAAATGGCCTGTCAATGCTAAGGCTCGCCTGGCGCTGTTATACCTCATAGGGAAAGCCAAGTCTAGGGCCCGCATTGAAATCTTGTGGCGCCCCATAGCTGCTGCATCCTCCCCGATTGTTGCACGGTCCCGCCTCCGCATCGCTGCACGAGCCTTCACCTGCTTCATTCGCACGCTTGTCGATGAACTCCCTGCTGCCTTCCTAGTGTTGAATCTCAATGATATGGGTGCCTGGGTTAGACAGCTGGCAACCTGGGAACCTGCCTGCATAGGTGAGGCAGACTGCAAAGATCAATTTAACCATGTACCCCCTGCCCTTGTTGTTCAGCATCTCCGTGAAGCCTCCGCTTGGTTGAAGGCGCGCCGACGATGGCGGGCCACCACGCTGGGTTGGTCAATTCACAAGGACAACAGCCGCTTAGATAGAGCCGGCCCAGCGAAAAACGGCACATTCCATTTTGTGTCCATGGAGGATTTGCTTGACCTTGTTGAATTTTCACTGCTGCATGATAACGTGGTCCTCGCGTCCGGTGAACCATGGCGTAGGGGAGGTGCGATCCCAATGGGAGGATCCTTCTCTGCTCAGTCTGCCGACCTCCATTGCGTTTGGATGTGTAAGAAATTAGTAGCGAGACTCCGCCAACTGGGTGATCTGTCTGTGACCAACTCAGGTATACTACAGTGGACCCTCCCAGACAAGAATGTGGTAGCCTTACGCCAAATCAGAGACAACCTCATGGTTGCTGCCAAAGGCCCATCCCCCCAGAGCACAATGTACCCTGTCTGCATGGCTATGGAGGACATATGGAACCTGCGTGTGCTGTGTCCCTGTAGGGATAAAAACCCAGACGCGTTGTGCCAGGGCTCCTGCATGACTAACCGCGTCCGCTGCATGGGTGTCACCATCTTTGTGTCACCGGAGGGAACGCTTAGCCACGTCCACCCCAATGCCCTCGATGATAAGTGGTCTTTCAAATTCGGTGCGCCCTTGCAAAGTTACTGGGCCGTGTCCATGCCTCGCACCACCAATGTCTTCCTCTCAGCGCTCTCCAACACCCTCCCTTTTATGCGGTCCTGGGGCGCGTTCCTGTTGTCCTGTGCGGCTTGGATGCAACTTGCTGTGCTATCTGGGTACCCGCCAGTGGCAGTGCGTGCGTCTATGTCCTCAGCAATACACCGGATTTTGGCTAAAACTGAGTGGGATGTGCCGAGCTCCCTTCGATGGGTCGTTTTTCTGTCTCCCCGCCTGCCTCAGTCGTTCTTCGACACAGTGGGTGACCTGCTCTCGTGGCTGTCCCGGTCCGCCTTCTGGAACCGGTCTGCTTACGCCTCCTGGCACCTAACCCACTCTGGTGCCTGCACACCATTTTGTGCAGACTGGTCTACCGACCTGCCTGCTCTGCAGGGTTTGTATTCCTCCTTATCTTCTGAACCACGGGTGGACTGGGGAGTCCACCGGGGGAGGGGGGCTACTGCTGAGACACGTTGAATCTTTGTCGATGCCAGCTTGATAGTCGTAGGACACTAGGTGCAGAGAATGCTTGTACTCCACGTACTTTGTTCACTGCAGCGAAAGGCGCCTATGACATGTCACTGAAGAGCTTTCCTCTTTGACTTTTGCTTTGCACTTCTGCTTTGTGCTGAACAGCGCCGGTCGTGCACACGCATCTGTATCCCATAGCGGGGGGGGGGGGGGGGGGCTCTATGGAGAAAGGTGCCATGAGGGGTTTTGCAACCCCAACCCCCGGCCCCGGTTTTTGTTGGTTTGTTTTTTTAATGCCAAACCAGGGGTTCCACGCTGTCGTAGGTACCAACAACCCACCCCCCCTTTTTTGGTGGCGGATGTCACAGGGCCGGTGCACACCCCCTTGGAATGCACCATCACAGAGCTGATCCGGACGTGCAACAGCGAAAAAACCCATTGTTTGCTTCGGCATGACCACAAAATGGACCAACAGGCACCTTAACACCTCCGGAGGCGCCGCCCGATGGCCAATTTAAGCCCTGTGAAAAGGGGGTTCGGCGACAATGGGGGTACGCCCCCCCCCCCCGTTGCTCATCCACGCAGCGCCTCCCCCACGGGGGGGACGTCTCCTCGGTCCCGGTACGCGACCCCCCCCCCCCCCCCCCTCCGGGCCCTCCGGGCCCACTTAGTTACCAAGGGTCAATGGCTACTATGGCTACTAGCCATACATAGGGTGGCGCCGAAGGCGCCCGAAAATTTTGTCCCCTTTGCTGGGGACCCCCGAGAATGCAGGGTTGAGGTAGGACTCCGACGCTTCTTGACTCAATCCATTTTAGCAAACCCACACGGGGCACCTGGACCCCTAACCAGGGACCAGCGCCGGATAGGGCAAGACGGGGCGCTATATAAATGCCGTTTGTTGCCCACCTAAACACAATGCTGCTGCGGCCAAACTAGCTTGTGGGATTTGTTCGTTAATCTGTTCGTTCGTTCGTTCATACCCCGTGTCACAAAACTTCCACCCAGCACAGTGCCCAAACCCAAACCTTGTGTGCTGAAACCTAAACCAATACCAATGCACTCGCCGCAGAGCGATGGGAGTAGGCACCCGGGAAAGCATTCGCCGCAGAGCGACGGGAGTAGGCACTGTCTTGGTGGCATGGTCATTAAGAATCGCGAATACAGGAGTTGCATTAGATACGTCTTTGCCATGTTTCTTGCCTATGCTCCACGGAATCCCGCATGTGTTTCCCTGTTTCCTGTGTGCAGTTCTTTCTCGCCCCATGAGTGCAGCAAAGAAGGAAAAGAAGAAGTTACTCCAAACCGCTTGCCACATCTGCGGCAAGAAGGGGTGCCAAGCTGCATGTTTGCTTTGCAAGGTTGCGTTCCATACGGGTTGCGATCCTCACGATCCGTGCCCCAGTGCACCAAAATCCGCGGGCATCGATTTTGGCATTCAACCCAGACTTGCACCTTGCGAAGGACAATGCGGGAGTGAGCATGCCAAAACGGGCGATTGTGGTTGCACAGATGAAGTGTGCGGAGTCGTCGTCGGAGGGAGAACTTTTTAAGTGAGCCGTGGGGTAGTGGAAAAAAAAGGGACGGAACGAGCTGTATTTGTGTATACGGCGAAGGAAAAAAAAAACCATTACTATAGAGCGGTACTTGTGTGTACGGCGAAGGAAAAAAAAACCTACTCCCACACAGCTGCATTTGTGTATGCGGCGAAGGAAAAAAAAAACTATTCATATAGAGCGGTACTTGTGTGTACGGCAAAGGAAAAAAAAAACCAATCGGGTGCCTCGTAGGCTTGGGCAACCTGCAAGGCACCCAGCTGCTCTCCGGTGTGATGGGCCGTGTCGGAGAGACCAGCATATATATACGGCCCTCCCCAGGCAGGGGGTGTGGGCGCCTACAACCACCATTGCAATGGTGAGGAGGTAGAGTGGAGGCCTCCGTTGTTGTAGAGTAACCCCTTAGGCCACCGCGTCTCTGCCAGACTGGACTAGACCTCTGCTAAACCCTCCCCCCCAACCCCCCCCCCCCCCTAGCAACTAGCAGCAACTAGCTAGTCCCCTAGGGAGGCCCTCCTCGGCGGCTAGCCCCCCCCCCAGAAGCCCCCCCCCCCCCCCCCCCCCCCCCCGGGGGCCTTCGGCCCACTTCTACTGGGGGGGGGAGTCGCGTACAGAAGCGAGGAGACGTCCCCCCCGTGGCCTCCCCTTGCCTGCCCATTTCCACCCACGGAACCTGCCCTAGCCCTAACCTGACCCACACGTCTGGCCCAAAAGGGGTGCCAGCCACAGAGCAAGGACCTGTTGATGAAGGTGACGGTTGCGTTGGATTGAAGCCAGAGGTCGTGGCTGAAGAAAGGTCATCTCGAGTACTGTGAAGTGAGCGGGCTACGCCTGCTCATCTTGGTCAGCAACCAAAGAAAAAAGAATACGGCCAAGCAATGAACACTGAGCATGTGTTGGTCACGTACATTTGATTGGAACTGCCTCCACATTGCTGCACATGCATCCCAGGACATGCGTGTGCGGAGCGCTCTTTGACCTGCGTGCGGCCGTTTCAATGTGGTCCATCTGGGGCCAAACCTCATGGCGTCACATTTTGCAGAACCCCCCACCCCCGTCCCCACCCCACCCCTGCCTCCGCTGCGTCCATCCCCCCACATGTGGTCAGGCAGAGGCGTCTCCTAATGGGTCATGCGCTGGTCGCACCCAGTTCTTATTGAGTGGCGGATGCGGCAGGGGTCCAGGTATTGGTGGGTTGGTGGGTTACTCATTACAAAGAGGTAGCGGGAATGCAAATCCTGCGGCGCACCGCTTGGGCTGTAGGGAACTCCGGACTCTGGGTTTTCTTTCCACTGAGGGCACCGGCCAACGGCCAACGGCTGCAGATTGACGGTTGTCGGGTAACCGCCAACTGCCAACCATCGGCGGTGCCAACCCCCGTACCGCACGTAGCGTGCCCCCCTGCCCCCCCCCCCCCCCCCACCACGTGCCACTCCCCCCCCCCCCCCAACACACACCCCCCAGGTGGCGTACGACCGCAGGCTGCAGATCGCGGACATGGGCCGGACCCTGGAGTCCATGTTCGTGGCGGACAAGAACCGCGGGGAGGTCACGTTCCAGACCAGCCAGGGGGAGGGGATGAAGACGGGGTGGCAGGACGGCTGGTGGGGGCACGGGCAGCGGGAGAAGAACGAGCACGCCCTCAAGAAACAGATGGCGCAGTGGTCGAAGGAGGAGGAGCGGGACCAGCTCGGCGACACGTACATCGCCCTGATGACGGCGCAGCTGGAGCAGGCGAAGGCGGAGGAGCAGCGGCTGCAAATGATGGGGGTCTTGGACATGATACCCGCGCTGCTGGCGGACAAAGGCACGCCTCCCCCCTCGACTCTTTGTCGGAAAATGTCCCGTTCAACCGCCGTCTGGGCCCACACCCACCGTCGGTTGGCTCAGAACGGCCATCGTTCGCAGCCACGTGATGCCATGTCGAGAGACCACCGTGGGGCTGGGACGGGGGCTGCGTACCGCGCAGGCCCGGTCCTGTCTGAATACTGCCGCCGCACAGGCGACGACAATAACCCGACAACAAGAGGCACTGCTCACGACGGTTTCTTGGATGTGCTGCTTCGAGATGGAAGCATTGCTTTTGCTGGCCGATAGCTGTACCGCGCAGCGCTTTTCCTCTGCCGTGTTCCCCTTCCCAAATCGGGTCAGAAATGGCCATTTTCAGCCCGTTCTAGCCCTTGCTTCGGCGGATGGTCTGGAGCCGGGTGTCCGTTAAGTTTCGGGCGTATCCTTTTCGGTGGATGGTCTGTGGGCAGTGTCTGATAACTTTACCAGTTACCCCATTCTGCAGGTGGGTCTACGGACGGGTGTCTGGAAACTTTCCTAATTGTCCGTTTCGGTGTATGGTCTGCAGGTGCTGTCTAATAAGCTTTCCTGCAGAAGCTGATGTGCCAAGCTGGTGCCCCAAATGGTGCCATTGTTTCTCGCAATGATTGGGACAGAAGAGGGAAGTGACTGGGCAATTTGGGCGCCAGATCCCAGGCTTTGGCCCCTGTTTGCATCCATGACAGTGGTGACCATCAGCCCACTTTCAACCTGAGTGTTCAGGACGGAAACTGCCGCTGCGACCCGGTGCGTCCAAATCGCTTTTCCACATGGATTGTGACAGCCAAGCAATGCCAAGGGGTAGAAAGGGGAGTGAGGAAGAGGAAGGAGGAGAAACAGGAGTAGTCTACGTCGCTGCTTTGCATCTGCTCTAGTAGTATTGACAGTTTTGACTTGTTGATTAAGATATGTGCTGTGTTGGAGGCAGCCACGCCCCCAGAGATTGGACCACTATGCATCGCTTTGTTGAGCGGCCTTCCATTTCATTTCTATGTGCCGCAAGGTCAAGTCATCGCAATGTACGAAGAGGCCAAGAAGGAGAATTTACGACTGAAGAAGCTGTCGCAGCAGGACCTTGAGATAGTGGATGGCATGATTGAGAAGGTGGAGGTGGACAGCACGGAAGGCCTGGAGGAGTTCCAGAGGGTTGTGGGCAAGTATGAGGGCTTTCAGCACACCCAAGCGGGGCACGTGGCGCGGTTTGAGAGCCATTTGAAGGCGGCGCTGCAGTGGTATGAGAGTGAGATGGCAATGCGCAACAACTCGGCGAATCCCGTTGCAGGTGTGGGCCTATGTGCAGGCGACGAGTGGGTAACCGCCGCGGTTCGCCACCACTTTCGGGCGGTTGTGCAGTAACCGCTGGTGGGGGGCCGCCTACCGGGAGGGGGGGGGGATATGCAGGGTAGAATTTCTGTGTCACAAATTCTGTGCTCAATTTGTTCGGTGTTTTTAAGGATTTGCACGGGTATGCGTTAGGCTGGGCCTTTGCTCACTTGTACCGTGGCAGAGGATTTGCTGAAGGACAATTAGTTTCCCATGGAAGTCGCAGAAGTGCTGAAGTACATACTGATGTCTGCATGCTCCTTGTGCTGTCCGCACATGGCCGCTTTTCGTCTGATCATTATGTTGAGCAGTGTGGAAATAGCAGCCACCGTCCAGAGTCCACCAGGAAATAACAGGAAGCGCCCACTGTTTCTCCTGAGCAATTTTTTGCCAACCGTGCATAGTTTTTTCGCTCATTTTAACAAATGGCACGGGTTTTGCCACGGCAGAATGTAGATTCAGATTTTCCTGGAGACGGAACATCCCCCTCTCCAGCAGCTGCTGGTCAAGGGTCGATCCTTTATGGATCCAACGTACGAGAGGGGCCTGTCTCTCGGCGGTTGGTGCAGGGATGGAGATTCCCCATACTTTGGGTCAAGCCTTTTTTTTAGTCCGTCAGGTACTGTACAGGGGGTGGGGCTGTGCCTGCCCCCTTTCTCGACATTGGGGTTACCTCTTCCAGAACCACTTTCCTGGGGATGGTCGGAGGGTAGGGGGTGAGCCAACCGTGCATTTGGGCCTTTTGTTTCAGTCGTTTCCAAGCCAGAAGTGGCCTGCTGGTCATTCGATGTCGAATGTGGAGGCTGACTTGGTGGTGGTCGATGTTGTGGCTATAAAGTGGGTTTGATGGACGGGGATGATGGGTTCAATACCTTGCGGGAGGGCGTGCGCCGGGCATCTTTTGTTGACCATTCCCCACCCGTGCCTGTTTTTGTCCCCCTCTCACCACACAATCTGGAGTACCTTCTCGCTGTGTCTAAGAATTTGCCCCATCCTTTGCACCCAATTTATGATGATGGCAAGGGTGGTGGTTGGAAGTGGTGGGAGTGACATTTTGTGTTGTTGAATTCTCATATTTCGGCTGATGCAACGTGCTTTGTACGGAAGGTTTGCGGTCTAGTGCAGCCTACTTGGGGGACTACCCTCGGTGAGGATAAACTTGGGGCCAGAGATAGGATACTTGATACAAAGGTAGTGCACCGGGCATGCGCCAGGCAAACATTCACCCCTTGTACATGCATGTTTTCCCCACAGGATTGTTTTCCGTCCTTTTTTGTCACATTGGGTGGCCATCGTGGAAAAAGCGAAATTTACCATCGGGAAAATCTTGTCGGGCCATTTTTGGGGCACACACTTTTGGGTCCCAGAGCCCCCTCCCCCCCATCTTGTAACACATCCGGAGCCAATAGCAACAGAATGGTTCAAATCGGACTGATCGCCCCCCCCCCCCCCTTTGTAATAGCTACGCCCTTGTCCAAGCCACAGTAGGCGTAGGGACCGTATTAATTTGGTACCTAATTTGATTCGGTACACATGTTGTGCGGCCACATAAGACATGGGTTTGGTGACAAATCGGCCAGTTACATAGGGTCATGGACACATTTGGTGTGAGTGTTTGCCCACTTGAACCCACAAAACTCTAATTTTGGGGATATTTGTGCATTATGTTCCCCTTTCTCGCACCACCTCCCCATGTATGTGGTATGTGCAAGCTACGGCCGTGTCCAAGCTGCAGTAGGCGTAGGGACCGTATTAATTTGGGATTTTTCCATTGCTATTACAAGGGGGGGTGGGTAAGTCAGGCACCCCATGGGATCTGAACGGGCCCTGCACATGGTGTGAGAGTGTGCTCTACACGCGGCAGAAGAGCGGCCATGGGCATGGGCATGGGCATGGGCGCCACAGATCACGAATGGGCAGTGCGCAGTTCACACGATCGAAGGGGCGCGGGCGTGGGAACGGGCACGAGCCACGCACCCGTGCACTTGCAGTCAAATTGATGAAGGAGATTGCGGCGCTGGAGGCGGAGTTGACGTCCAAGCGGGATGAGCTGAGGGCAGCAGAGGCGGAGTGGGAGATGGACCTGCGGGACCGGAAGGCGCACAACGCGGTGATGGAGGATGTGGACGAGTGGTTCTTCAAAAAGAAGGGGGAGGTCCGCGCTGGTGGTGGGGGCAGCGCCAGGGCCCGGGCGCCGAAGGGAAGTACGGGCTGAGGGGCCGTGGGGGGCTGTGGTCAGAAATGCACCGTACGACACTCGGCCGGTGTCGGGGCCCGGCGCCTCATCAAAATCCCTCTCCGACATATGTGCGTGGGGGATCGATGGAAGTGGAGGCCGGAGTCGAGACGTCAGACGTCAGACCCGTCGGCTGCTGGTGCCGGGGCTGAGACTACGCGCGTGCCGGTGCCGGGGTGATCCTTGAAATGGGTCCTCCTGGTGGCAGGTGGCAGGGGGGGGGTGGATGGTGGACTTAGCAACGCCAGGCACACACAATGGACAGCAGCATCTCGCTCCTGCGAACGGGGGTTGCACTGCGTGGTGTGTGGTGTCTGTGGTGGTGAGTGCGGCGGTTTGTGGAGGTGTGTGTGTTCCAGATCAATTGTGTTGTTATGGAGGTGGTTGGCCTCGGCAGCTTCCATGCCCTCCGTTGCCATGGGATTGTCATTGGGGATTGCTGCCCTGTTTGTGTCAGGGTTGTCCTTAAGAACCCGATTTTTTTTAATACGGACAGCCTTCAAGGACAGCCCGAGCTTGAAGGTTCATTCCTGTTGGCGTTGCGAACCATTTTCTTTTTTTCTCCCCCTGAAGGACAGACCTTTTTTGGGGAAGGGGGCCAAGTATTGGCACTTCGCATCTACAACATGCCGACGGTGTCTACAACTAGCAGACCACGTCTGGATGTGACAGACCGCATCTACAGACTACAGACCGCCTTCACGTGTGCACGGGTAAATGCCACAAGCAGAACGTTTTTGGGGGTTAGGACCTTCGCCCCACTTCCCAAATATTGGCACTTCGCATCTACAACATGCCGACGGTGTCTACAACTAGCAGACCACGTCTGGATGTGACAGACCGCATCTACAGACTACAGACCGCCTTCACGTGTGCACGGGTAAATGCCACAAGCAGAACGTTTTTGGGGGTTAGGACCTTCGCCCCACTTCCCAAATATTGGCACTTCGCATCTACAACATGCCGACGGTGTCAACAACTAGCAGACCACGTCTGGATGTGACAGACCGCATCTACAGACTACAGACCGCCTTCACGTGTGCACGGGTAAATGCCACAAGCAGAACGTTTTTGGGGGTTAGGACCTTCGCCCCACTTCCCAAATATTGGCACTTCGCATCTACAACATGCCGACGGTGTCTACAACTAGCAGACCACGTCTGGATGTGACAGACCGCATCTACAGACTACAGACCGCCTTCACGTGTGCACGGGTAAACCCCCCCCCCTCCCTTACCCCCCCCCCCCCCCATACCAATGCCACCAATACCAATACCAATACCAATCTCCCCCCAAATACCCCCTGTACCTCCTCTCCAATACCCCCAGGGTAGAAGGGGGGGGGGGGGCGCGATTTTGTTCTGTATATGCCTCCCCACACACCCCCTTCCTTTCCCTTTGGTCAGTTGTGCCAATGGAGCCCCCGGACTGTCCCTGTTTCACTGCTGTGTGTGTGTGGGGGGGGGGGGGGGGGCTCCGAGATAGGACTACTGTGCATCACCTGGGTACTGTGTAATACACACCCAGTGTGCAGGGCTGTCCCGGGGGGGGTCCTCACGGGGTGGGGGAATGATGCAAAGGCAGGGGATCATGTTCACCACGAGACAGCCCTGGAATGGCATTCATGGCACTATTCTCCATAAAGGAGGTAGGGTAAGGGGGGCACACGTTTTTTTTTGGGGGGGGTAGGGTGGGGGGGGTATTGGGGGGGGGGGGGGGGCGACTGTGTGCTGAGTTTCAGGGATGTGAGAGGTGAGGATGGGCCAGACCGACAGATCAAGGGCACGTGGTGGTGAGTGGCCGACGGGAAGGGGCGAGAGGCCAATAGGCACCGCCGGCTTCAGACAGCATCAGACAGCAATCCAAGCACGTGCCCCCCCCCCCCGTTTGGATCCCGAGCGCACTCCCTATCCCATGTGCCGTATCCCCGGGCCTGTCCTGAGGTGGAGAGCGGAGCCCCATTTCCCAGCCACCGCCACCTCCACGGCAACGGAGCACAGGGCTGGAGGCCAACAGTGATATTGGGAGGGGGCCTGCCATAAGGCTAAGTTTGGGTGCGGGGGGGGGGGGGGGGCTGCACAAAGTGCAAGAGTGATCACTTCCCCGGGAAGATGAATGGGCCCGGCACGTGGTTTCCAAAGGGCCTGGCCGTTACACATCATCAGCAGCAGCACCCCCCCCACACACAAAAAAAACCTCGTTTGGAACCCTCAGTGGCTGCGGATGACTCACCCACACCCCACACCACTTGGGGGGGGGGGGATGCCTGAGAAGTGCTGGGCCGAAGGGCCGTTCTCGGCGCAACAAAGGCATGCGTTATGCACACCACTGGCCCTCATGCACCGCACCGTCTGCGCTGGGGACCTTCGCAGATTGACAACGTCCTCACGCAACTCCGGCAAGAGGCAAAGACCGCCGAGGCGGACTTCGAAAAGCAAAAAGACCGAGAAAAGAGACGGATCTCCCAGACCCAAGAGCTGCTGGACAGCCTCCAGGAGCGCAGGCAGAACCTGGAGCTCTCCATCCAGGGCTTCAAGGACAAGGCGGAGCACAGCGACTGTCTGATGAAGCTCGCCAAAGACATGACGCGGTCTGCGCTGCGCTGCCCGGCCCTACTCCCCCCCCCCCCCCCCCTTGTGCCGAGGCCTTGTGCCAACCCCCCCCCCCCCAGCAATCAGTATGCAACTACGCCCAGGACAGACTGGGATATGTGGGCCAGCAGAAGCAAGTGGCCAAAACCACCCACACCAAGCACACCGACACCAACAAGGAGCCCCCTTGAGCCAGGATCTCCCTCCTCAAGGGGAGGGAGGGGGCAGGGACAGACGAACCCACGCCCACTCCCCCTCCCCCCGCCCCCTCCTCTACCCCCTCCCTACAGCAACATGCATCCCTGCCACCCAATGCCCCCAGGGCAGAAAGAATGGAGAGGGTGGGGAAGAAACTGGGCAGGGGGAAAGGGACGAACCAGGGAGGGTAACAGGACAGGGCAGACCGCGCTCGCCGAAAACGGTGCAGAGCGCAGAAGGAGAAAAAGGAAAGGAACAACGGGAAAGAAGCATTGTGGCTGTTAGAAGCCCCTGTCAGGAAAAGTATCCTGCAGATGCACACCCAAGCGCGCTCAAGTCAGTGCTGGAGTCGGCAAACCTCCACATGGACTCGGAGGGTGCATCTGGATGCACCTGGTCAACAGCACGGGCAACAGCCCGTCTCTGGGACATCCGACCCCCGGAGTAGTCAAACAGGACAAGTCATCCAGGGGCTCCGTTGACACGACCAAAACACGTTCGGGCCACAGAGGGTCAGAATGAGCAGGGGGGGGGGGGAATTGAGGTCCGCAATTTTTCGCAATTTTCCGCAATTTTCCCGCAATTTTTCCGCAATTTTTCTCACTTCCCGATTTTCTGACTGCCCCCCCACGCTGGTGCAGAACAATGAGAATTTTTTTTTTACTATGCCAGAGATTGCAGAGCAATGGAGCCTATACATCCGTTGCAATGCTGTTGATATAAATGGGCCAACTGCTTTGCAGGAATGGTGGCAATCTCGTGCCCCTTCACCGTTCCAAGAGAGGGTGCTGTTCTTGATTACGCAGCCCACTTCTGGTGGTGATGTGGAACGCTTTTTCTCACAGTGTGGGACAGTTTCAAAGGGGCAGCACAAATTGGATGACAACATCCGCCGCCTTCGGTTCATGCTGCAATTCCACGGTGATATCGAGGGGCGCCTCCTGTAATTGTACTGCCCATGGATTATTTGTTTCAGTGAAATTCTGAGAATTCCGAGCCACCTGTCTAGAGCTGTTGCACCTTGAGGGTTCAGGAGGGCCGCTTACGACAATGCAATTTTCCCGCAATTTTTCCGCAATTTTCCGCAATTTTTCTGCAATTTTTGGCAATTGGATTTGACCCCCCCAGACCGCAATCCCCCCCCCCCCCGTGGAATGAGCAGTGGTGAGAGGCCAATAGGTGCCGCTAAAGGCAAACAATCAGATACCAAGGCTTGTGCCAAACCCCCACCCCCCAGCGCCCCCCATGACTGCAAGAGCATTGAACTGAGTGGGCGTGGTATGAGGTCAGGGTCATCTTGGTGATTTCAAAACCTGATGTCATGGCCCCTCATCGCCGGACTGTGCGTCTTGAGGGACTAGCCAGCCCCATGCACCTGGGGCGGACTTGGGGGTTGTGACAAGGGCCTGCACCCCGTCTTCAGAGGGGAGTGCGCGGAGCTGAGGGGCCGGGTCTGTGGTGGCGCAGTGCTGGGGGAATGACCCCCAAAAAGGGGGGGTATACGACGCCCGCGCCCGCGCTTGATCTAACAACCTCTCTTCGAGGTGATTTTTCAAGTGTCACTAACCAGCCAATGCAACAGTAATTTGGGGCTTTCGGAGGGCCCATGGCTTGGGCTACATAGGCCTGGCGGCCACTACGTGGGTCCCTATGGGTGCTCAAGTACCCGTATTGTCACGAAATCAACACCCAAACCCATCCGAGGGGCAACAGAAGGGTTTCGGAAAAAATCAAATTTTCAAAAGTTTTTAGGTGCCACGAATCAGCCCACCCAGCGGTAATCAGCACAAAAAGCGCAGAAAGAAAATGGGCTCGTCAGTGGCCCCCAAGACCAGAGGTACCGTTCTGTCACAAAGAGTGAGGCACAAAGATGCCAGTGGGCACACCACCAACGAGGGAAGTGGTAGTGATGCAGCGGCATGTCATCAACAGCCCCAGAACACCCTCCCCCTTTCATAAGGCCCCAAAGGCCGAACCCACCAGCGATGGAAATAACTGGGGTGGGTGGGTCCCCCTTCCCCTCACCACCCCATATCGTGACAAAGCGTCACGATATCCATCACAAAGTAACGTGGAGCCCGTTGGACGTCACAATATTTTCGAAACCAGCGATTTTTCCCACTATGGCCCTTTACATATATATTGTGACATGTCACGATTCACTACCCCCCCCCCCGCCGCCTCCCCCCCCCAACCCCCACCCCCGAGTGGCGCAAAAATTAGATCCATCCCTGATACCACCAAAAGCACCGCCAGACGTCTAAAATTGCACCAAAAGGGATCCGACACATACTTCAAGGCGCATCCGGGTACCCCCCCCCCCCCCTTTGTTCCACAAAACGCGTTCTTGACTAGTGTCAGTGGGAAAAAATTGGCTCGGGTGCTGCGAGCCTGTTCCTGCCCCCCCACCCCCCAGCCCCCCAACCCCAACCCCCCTCCCCTTGAATTCCTTTGTAAAGCATGTTTTAGACCTTGTTCATGTGCTTCTCACCCTATTTGGGTGTTTGGACGGGGGCAAGGGGCTGGGGCACAACCTGCTGATGCAATTTTCCACTCTCGGCAGCACAAAAATGGAAATCACCTCGAAGAGGGTTGTTAGATCAACCGCAGGTGCGTACGCCATATACCCCCCTTTTGGGGGGGTCATTCGCGTACGATACCCCAAGGTATGGTACCGATGTCCAACCCCTTGTAAAATCATCATTTTAGGAGAGAAAATGATCCCCCAATGAATTTTTCGTTTTTGACCCCTTGAGCCCCCCGTACCCGGGTACCCCTTTTTGGGGGGGTGGGGGTGGGGGGGGGATGGGGGGGTGTCGGGGGGGGGGGGTCAAAACTTCTTTGCGTATTCTGGGTGCTGTGTGTGGATTTGGACCCAGGTCCCAGGCAACTTTTTTCTGGTACATGGACCCCCTAACCCATGGCGGGGGTCCCGGGTCCGAACTCCAGGTACCCCCGGTCGCGCCCCCCCCTATGGGCCCTTGCTAGTGAGGACTTAGCCATTTTCACGTGGGATAAGGATGTTTAGTGACACCTGCAAGATTTCCAAAAATTCGACTTTTTCTGAAACCCTTCTGTCGCCCTGGGATGGGTTTGGGTGATGATTTAGTGACAATACGGGTGCTTGAGCACCCATGGGGACCCACGTAGTGGCTGCCAAGCCCATATAGCCCGAGCCATGGCCCCTCCAAAAGCCCCGAAATTGCCGTTGTGTCGGCTGTTTAGTGACACCTGCAAGATTTCCGGAATTCGCCTTTTTCCGAAACCCTTTTGTTGCCCCTGGGATGGGTTTGGGTGATGATTTAGTGACAATACGGGTACTTGAGCACCCATGGGGACCCACATAGTGGCTGCCAAGCCCATATAGCCCGAGCCATGGCCCCTCCAAAAGCCCCGAAATTGCCGTTGTGTAGGCTGTAAATGACACCTGCAATATTTCCGAAATTCCAAACCCTTTTGTTGCCCCTGGGATGGGTTTGGGTGATGATTTAGTGACAATACGGGTACTTGAGCACCCAGGGGGACCCATGTTGTGCACGTTGTGGCCGCTAGGCCTAAGTAGCCCGTGCCATGGGCCCCCCCAAAGCTTCAAAATTGCTGTTTGTAGGTGGTTCAATGGCATTTGGTGTGAGCACAAACTGCCTAAGCAGTTTTCCACCCTCTACAAGTCAAAAATGGAAAATTTTGCGAAAGGATTTTTTGATATTGTGACCACTTACAATGATGAAATATGCTATGTAAAGCATGTTTTAGCCCCCTTTTATGTGTTTTTCACCCTATTTGGGTGTGGGGGGGGGGGTCCCAAGGGGTCTAGGGCGCAACCTGCTTATGCAGTTTTCCCGCCACAGCAGCTCAAAAATGGAACTTTTCCGAAACTGATTTTTTTGATACTTTGACCATCCAAAATGATCAAATATCCTATGTAAAGCATGTTTTAGCCCCCTTTTATGTGTTTTTCACCCTATTTGGGTGTTGGGAGGGCGGGGGGGGGGGGTCCCAAGGGGTCTAGGGCGCTACCTGCTTATGCGGTTTTCCCGCCTCAGCGGCTCAAGAATGGTTGTCCCTCTCCCCTCTTCGAGGTGCCTTGCCGAAGGCAGTAGAATTTTCAAAACCGAGTTTTTTGATGTTCTGACCATCCATAACGATCAAATATCCTACGTAGACTAAACATGTTTTAGACCCTCTTTATGTGTTTTGCACACTATTTGGGTGTTGGAGGGGGGATGGGGGCTTCTGAATGACTTTGTGACTAGCAGACTGATTAATTGACTGTGCTCCCTCCTATTTCGAGGTGTCTTGCCAATAGGCAATAGAATTTTGTACCAAATTTTGCAGTGGTATTTAAGAATTTGTGCCACATTTTCACTGCGCCGAATCACCTCGCAGAGGTTGTTAGATCAAAGCCAGGCAGGCGTATATATGGGGAAAACGCCACATACCCCCCCATTTTGGCCTTTTGGGCCTATTCGCGTACCCTACCCCAAGGGGTTGAATTGTTAGTTTAACCCCTTGTAAAATCATTATTTTGTCCAATAAAGGCATCCCCCAATGAGTTTTTGGTCCGGAACCCCCCAGACCCCCCCCCACTTGAAACCCACTTTTTTCAGGTTTTGAGGGAGGGGGGGGGGGTGGGGGGGTGGGGGGGGGTCAAAAAATGACCCCCCCTTTTTTTGGGTCGAAAATCATGAATCTTTTGGTTTTTTTCGATTTTGAGCCGAAAAAGTTTTTCCGGGTCCCGACTCATAGGGTTTGTATGGGGCGGAGTGGGACGAGCGCTTATGCAGTTTATGCACTTTTCAGCCATTTTTGGTATGTTGGCGGTTTGGCGACCTCGGTGACCCCGTGGTACCCACTTTGAGGGTGCGAGTGGGGATGTTGTGACAGTATATGCATGCTAGGATACGGAAGGACGTTTTTTGCAGTCTCTAGCCTTGCTTAGGGCCGTTCACAACCCGTGCCAAAGACGCGAAATGGCTGTTTCCACCAATAATGGCCTAGTGAATGGGCCGGTACACAA